>VXAD01011947.1:0-147802 GCA_013399195.1 Dicrurus megarhynchus | reverse complement strand
GACATGTTGTGGGTTCCGACAGATGTACACACTCATGAACATAAATGAGCAGTGCAAACGTATTTGTGCTATGGGAATTCCTACCTAAAGATGCAAACATGTGCATCTGATTTCATGCGGTTTTAACTGTTGAAAAATTCTAGTTAATGCTTGGAGGTGACCCATCAAAAAGTTGAGAGGCACAACTGGATGGCTTGCAGAGAAACAAGGACAAAACCTGATGCTCCTGAAAACCAGGTTACAGAATTGAAGACATTGGAAATTAAACTCTGGTCTGATACAGAGGTAACACAGAAGCCAGTAAAACAGCGAGTCTCTGGTATCATGGCAATTACGTTATTTTTGAAATATTTTAACTTATGCTTGGATTAATTCCTATCCTATGAGAAAATTAGTTAAGTGAATTGATGAGGACACTGCTGTACATTGCTCAAATGCTCCTAAGTTAACAATCAGGGGAAAGAAAATCTTAACAGATACAATGAAAATCAACTTAAAAGCTCTCCATTTTTTTTCCGCACTGTGACAAATGTTTCAGTTCCCTGTGAAATGAGGTAATACACTTGGTAGAAGTTGGTCTAAAAGATCCTTTTTTTATTAGAAGGGATGATGGGTAGCCAGCTCAGAAATGTCTTGCTGAGTTTCTCTAGGTTTAATACGATCTTCCTATGGTTTTATAAGAGTATTTTTGAGCTACTGAATCCTTTGAGTTGTGAGTAATTAACCACTCTGGAAATCTGACTCCTGAGGGCATCTCATGTTGAATAATCATAAAATGAGTCACTGGAATTAGGAATGGGAATATTTTGAACTCATCACCCAAAAATTTGGAGACACTGTTTGGACATATACTGACTGAAAACCCAAGGGATCTGCTCCTGCGATCTGTGTCATGCAGGAAAAAACACAGTATTTGAATTAATCTAGATGGCACCCAAGGCAGAACAGCAAAGGCTATAGCTAAATCCTAGGGCTGAAATTTTGCCTGACTGTAGCTCTTATCCATGCTCCAAACCTAGCAGTCATAAAGCCTCTGACCCCAGTGACAGAACATCCTTGTTACATCAGTTCTGTGCTGATGAAACACATCACTTGCAGATTTAACCAGCTGTCCTTCCACATTCATTTCCTTTTCAGCCTCTATTAACAAACTTACCCTTGTAAAACTACAAACAGATGCCAACAAAGCTCTCAAATTTCTATCTGAGGAGTTATCTGCTTATTCAGCATTTAGAGTTTGGAAAATCTGTGGAAGGAAAAGAAATGCAAGATGTTTGCAAGATGCTTGATATTTATAATTATTGTAACTGCAGAACACAGCACTTTATTTGTTCCAGTAATAGGTGTCAGCAGCAACAGAGTGTTTTCCTGTCTTCCAGGTCTCAGCTGTGGGAAGTATTTTGACAGCTCAGTCCACAGTAAGGAACTACATGTGGGCAGAGTTGTGTTTTCTTTTTGCTGCTGAAGAGAGACTTTCAAGTTTGCCACAAATCTCGGGCATGTGAGCACATTTTCCTACTAAAATACGTCCTTACACTATCCTTCCCTTCCGAGGGAGGGAAGTTGATATCCACATTGGTGCTTACTAGTATCTCTCTCTGGAAATGCTTCCTCTGCTCCTGGTGGGACACCACAATGTCAGTTACGGCTTCCTGTCACAGAGTTGTGACAGCTGGGACTGTAAGATAAAATTGGACTCTGAGCCTGGAGCCAGCGAGCCTCCCCCACACCCTTCCATTGCTCAGGCCCCTTTGGATGTAGGCACTGAGCTTGCCTTAGGCCTTTCCAGGGGCACATTCCTGGCATCAGCTGCTATAAATCATGACCCCTGGAATGGGGAGAGCACTCTAGCAGCCCATCATGTTGCAGTGAAACCTCCCTGACAGACATTTCCCCTTTTGTTTGGGAAGAGAAAGTAGGTGATGATGTGGGCTGACATCCCACACAGGCACCACCCAACCATCACTGCAGGATGTGCGAGACCTCCAGTTTACACTCATGAACTAGAGACAGAAGCCAAATCTAAACCCAGTTCAAACCTAGAAGAAGTTGAAGGCAAGCATCTGGAGAATCCTGGGTCAGCTTAGAGAAATCCACCCTCCATCTCGCAAATCATGGGCTCTCTGTTCACTTGGAGTGACAGGCTCCTTCTTTTTTATACTCTGCAGAGTCTGGGCAGCTTCAGTTTGAGGATTCACAGATAATGTTTTAATTTCCACTTCCCTTTCTGAAGACAACTCTAGAAAGAGATATCCATCTCTTTCTCTCAATTTGTGATTACAGTGACTAAAATAACAGCTTTCACCGCAATTTACAGCTTCCTCATGTCCTGACATGAAGAAGCTTGGTGGTTTCATGTAGTTTGGTTAAATGGCCTACATTTCAAAGCTGTTTCAAAGCACTGCATGGCACTTCACTATGCATTTTTTCCCAACATTTTTTAGGAATATCATGTCTGTTTGAATCTTCAAGTCCGCAAAAGTCATCATCTTATGCAAGTAAGGATTTTATTTTAATAATTGATCTCTGAATGGCACTCAATAATGTGTTATCTCAATTCAGACTGTGTATTGTACACAGCAACCTATATTTTGACCCCTCCGGTTCAGCAGAAATCATGTTAATGATGATAGAATTACACCTGCTACCAGGTGACTGATTATTTGCACATCAAAGATTTTGTTCTTTGCTCTATTTCTGATACACTGGCAATTTTTTGTTACCCTCTCAAAAAATTATTCTTTGTGCAACAGTGTTAACATATAATAAACTTATGGTATCAAATTTCCCACAAAGTGAATAGGCAGGTTGAAAAGTATGTTGAGTCTCCAAATAAAATAGCCTTGTTGATATTTATCTTCCCAACCTGTTTATGTTATCTATTAGACTCTGTCCCACCAGCTGGCTGAATTAATGACTTGTGAAACTTCCCTTCTACATGACAGACATCACAGTGGGACATTTGTAAGACAAAGCCATTCATCTCCTGGGTCTCCTCTCAAGAGAGAAAACTGTTATTTCCCTGCCTTTCAAATGGTTTACAGGACTAATCTCAAAACAGAGTGAAAGCACAACCCCTCAAATCTTTTCGAAGGGATTCACATTTGAGTAAGTAGCTTGAGAAAAATAAAATTACAAAGCTCCAGAACTAAAGATGTCTGTGTGTCTAGAGTCCATGGTGGGATCACATTATTTGACTACAGCGAAAGAGCTGTTGTGGTCTGGGATGCAAAGTTATGGCTGAAGTTCAGCAGAGGAATGTGCATGTTGGTGCCTGCTCCTGCATTTCTTGAGGTTTTTAGTCATGGTGTTGACGTCGTCTTTGGGCAATAACTGCAAATCCCCATGGGAGGCTGCTTTCCCTTGAAAACCATACTCAGTCACAGGATATTACCCTCTTCGTTCACTAGCACTTTGTATTGTCACCCAGCATGAAAAATAATACTCCAGCTGTTTTCAAGTTCATCTGTGTCCTTTGGTGGACAATTTCTGTGCCGAGCCTTGCTTTTATCTTAATTATATTTGTGAAGAGACAGAATAAATTTTTCATTATTGTTTGCCCATTAACCAAACTTTAAATTGTCTGCCTGGGTCCCAAGGAAGTGATGCTGCTTAAATTTGGAGGCCATTAAAAAAAATCATAATAATCTTGAAGCACTTCACTAATACTAGCTGTTGATGCATTCAGCAGTTTGAATCACAACTGAATTTCTCTGGAATGTGTGTCCCACAGCACTGCACTAGGCTTGAAGGAGTCTCTGTTACAAATCTAGCTCAGTCATCAGTCAAATCTTTTCAAGTCTCTGTCTGTTCTCTCTGTTAAATAGAGATAAGGGTAATGACAACTTTTTTTCCAGAAAAATTTTAAATAACTTCTGAGGCCTACTTAAAAATGCAAGGAGGTCCTGGTTCTGGTTCCAGAATGCCAATGCTGCTGTACGCATATTGCTGCTGCACACATATGCCAATCAATATACTTGGAAAGACTGTTACGAGGCCAGTATGTAAATTTTGCTTTCAGTGTATGGGTTAGTGGAAAATCTGGCTAATGCAAACCTGACACTCAACCTGAGCTCTGCACAGAAATCAGCACTCTGCACTGGTTCTGTGCCTGAGTGCTCCATCTGGCCAGGCTGTTTCATTTCCCATCACTGAAGCCTTGGCTTTTTCTCAATTTTAAGTCAGATTTCCATTTTTTCTGTGGATGCTGGATCTGGTTTTGCCCATGATCCTGCATAGCTTATGCTCAGGGTCTGAGTGTTTGCCAGAGGAGGCCACTGACAGCCAGAGTACTTGTGAGGCTTCTTTTTAGATGCTTGTCTGTCCAGGCTTTGAGGGTTTCAGCCACCCTTGCTGGAAGTTGTCTTTAAACACATTTCTGCATCCTCTTTTTTTGCTTCATCCTTTTCTCTATCACCTTTTCCAAGGTGGACAGCTGAACAACCACATAATCTAGATCTGCTGTTAATTCTCAGCAGCAGAGAGGTCTCCTGATGCCTCATACAAATTCAAGTTTCTCCCTAGTAAGAACGGAGAATCATTTGTTATAAGAAGAAAAGATACAGCAACAACATTAACAAGCTTTCTCCTCTCTTCTGCTTTTCTTCTATTCACTTCATCCTGGTCTAGAGGGATTACTTATTGTGAGACCAAATTTATTATGTCCCCCTCTATATCAGACACAACCTTCTCATGAAGAGGATTCTTAACCAACACTAAATTATGAATGATGGCTTCCTGACAGTAACTGTTCAAATTGAAACTTCAGAAAATGTCAGACATGAGGTCAGAATCTGTTTGTGTCCCCAAGGAAAAGGAACTGCACTTACAAGGGAAGAGCCTGTTTGCTTCAGAGATGTGCTTGTAGTCTCTGTGCATGTGGGTGTGCATGTTCTATTGTGCCTTTTATATGCATTTTATTTCCTTCATAAATGGTGCATTATACAATAGGACCTTCCAGCCACAATATCTTTGGCATGACAGTTCTAACACATAAAGTCATAGAATAGTTTGGGTTGGAAGAACCTGAAAGATCATCCAGTTCCAACTCTCTGCTGTGGGCAGGGACACCTCCCACTAGACCACGTTGCTCAGAGCCCCATCCAACCTGGCCTTGAACACTTCCAGGGATAGGGCAGCCACAGCTCCTCAGGGCAACCTGTGACAGGGCCTCAAGACCCTCTCAGTAAAGAATTTCTTCTGTAAATCTAACCTAATTTTCCCCCTCTTTCAGTCTGAACACATTCCCCCTTGTCCCACCCCTACAGTTCCTGATGAAGAGTCCCTCTTCAGCTTCCTTTTAGGCCTTTTCAGATACTGGAAGGCTGCCATGACTTCTCCATGCACTCTTCTCTAGGCTGAACAGAACTTAATTGATACTAATCCAGCAAGTCCCTTACCCTTCTGAGTAGCTGTTTTTGTGAGTAAACCCCTTAACTTCAGCACAGCTTGCTCCTTTTAACAGTGAGGACAAACTCATAGAACTGCACAGGTAGGAATTTCACCCAGAATTTCACTGTACTTACTTATCTTCACCTTACTGGTGCTCCTGCCCATCTATCCTGCCCATCCATGTCTTTCATGGGCATTTTTACATGCATTAAAACACACTAAAGAGGCATCTTGAAGCCAGTGCTGTAGAACAGAAGTCTGGTCTTCATGGCTTCCCTAGAGATACTGTAATAATGTACAGCAGCAATGGTAAAGCTGTCAAAAATTGCCTGTGTTCCTACATTTCATGAGAAAACCTTCTTTCCATGCAAAACAAAAAAGCCAGGCGCCTGTGGCTAATGCCTTGATATGTTCCTTGTCACTTACTCCTGTATATTTTCACTCGTTCCACCTTTTTACCAACCAACATCACTGTTTGCATAAAAAGATGTTTTGAAATTCCTTTCAACACTGCTAGTAAAAGAGGTTCTCTGTTTTAGAGAATGAGCTCTGTCTTTCATCAGTAAATCATTTTACCCCATTTTATGCTTCATTGTTGTGCCTTCTGATGCCTCTCTGCAGCTGGAAGGATGACTGTAGATGTTGTCACAGTAATGATACTATTACAGCATGGCAGCTGAGGGGAAAAACATGTGGCAAAACTGGTAATATTTTTTCAGAGGATAACTGGTACAAGCCAGGTAAAAACTGATTAGCTTTTGGACACCATGACAAATTTGCAGGAATTAATTTGATATTGTAGTTACAATTCTCCCCTCCAATAGGGTTCTATAAGACTGTCTGTCAAATTAGGGGCTTAAAATGCTTTATCAATGAGAATACACATTTGTGGGTGGTTTCAACAGAGCTGCAGAGTAAATTCTGATAGGGAGAGGCATAATGGGAATTTGCCAACAGGGCAACTGTGCATCCATTCATGGAGTTTACAGTGTTTGTGCTGTTCTTACAGAGGGAGATTCAGATGCCAGTTTTTAGAACCGTCTCAACAGAAGGAATTCAGAGAAGTCAGCCTGTTCACAGGTGACACCACACAAAAGCTGGTCTACAATAATAATTCAGACAGGTGATGATTTCTGAATATTTTTGTGTTGTACATTGGGTCAAAAAAAATGTACCAAAGGAGCACTGGTTATTTATGGCAGTGGGGAATAAGGACTGGGGTTCCACACAGAATGCCTATTTTTCTTTCAGATTCGTTTTCCCTTGGAAAACAAATCCAGTTTTCACATAGACTCTACTAATGGAGCATGAAATACTTGCAGAACAGAGGGCACAGCGCAGAGCAAGGCATTTTAGTCAGGTGGTAACTGAGTGCATTGGGAAGATAGTGGATTTTCCAGGTATAAGGCATGGTAACATTTTCAACAACTAAAAGGATGCCATACACTGAAAACTGATTCCAGTGCAACTCCTCTGCTAAATTCTGCAGAACAGAAAGTGTGTGGGATGCTGAAACGGAGGGAAATTCCCTGTTATTTTGGAAGTGAGAGAGCTGAAAGAGTGCAAAGACGAGGTACAAGGGGGTGCCTGTAGGAGTACACGATACTCCAAATGAAAGCAGGCAAAACCTGGATATTTTGAAGGATATAATTATAATCTTCGCTTGTGTTTTGGGCTGTGAGTAAGGGAAAGAAGAAAACCTGGATTCTATCGCTTGGGAAAGGTGTTGGATGACCAGACTGTCAGCTCCACCCGCAGGGGCAGCGGGGGAATGCAACAGGGGATCCTGCTGGTGCATTTTGGAGGGAAACTGGGAAAATCACAGCACGGCGTTTTCCTTCTCATCCGTGAATAGTCACGCTGTTTCACTTGATAACTTTAAAGGCATTTAATTCCATGCTGTCACTCGTTGTTTTTCTCTGTGCTGCTTTTTTAAAGGCACCTGTCAGGAACAACTTTTTTTTTTTTTTTTTTTTTCCTGCAGTGGGCAGACCCTGCCCAGGATACCTGGCCCTTCTGGCTGGGACCTTATTTGGAACCATAAAAAAAACTCACCATAAATTCTCACTAAAATGGAGTCCAACAGAGTAGAATCATGCCTGAATATAATTTTTCTTCTTCGAGTTAAAGACATGGATTGTTGATCACGACATCCCTACATCTTCTCAACAATTGCAAAGCGTCACTGAACTACTTCAGGCTGTTTGTTTGTAAGCAAGACTAATTTTTGGCAGTTTATTTTTATTTAACTCCTGTTTATTCTCCACCTGCAGCTGTTATTCCCAGCAGAAAGCAGTGGTGTGCTGCTCTTCAGGGCTCACTGACAGAGGGAAAGGACAGCGACTGATAATGCTGCCTAGAAACAGATTTGACTCCAGAGTAACAGACCTGGCTTTGAGCTTGTCCTGGTGTGTCTGTAATTCCCACCTGTGAAAGAGCAGAACAAGGCCAGGCATTTTCAGTTCCCCGTGGCAAGTCAGTGGCAACAAGCTCCGCCTCATGTCTGTCTTGATCCGTGCGGCTCCTTGAGGGCGGCAGGCAGGATACGGTGGTGGAGTAACTGCCGTGGCGCCAGACAGACCACATGGACTGCTATGAAATCAATGAACAGCCTGGGAGCTTAATGCTGAAATAGGTTTAGAAAACAAGGGAGGAAAGGCTTAGGAATATCTCACAGGATCACAAATAAAAGATATCCCAAAATATTGTGTGTATTGGGTGTACTTTAACTTAGTTCATTGCAAGCAGTTTGGATATTGAAAGAATAAGTCACTCCTACTTTCTCTTGTTCTTTTCCTCTTTCTCGTTTCCAAAGCAATACAGAGCCTCTAGTTTGTCTCTCTTGTCAACCAAAGGTGAGCAAAGAGTCAGGATCTAATTTGGGATACAGTTCTGTACATTTCAATCACTTTTTTTGTTTTAATTTTAATGGCCCTAGCTAATTATGTTTTGAATTAGTCTCCAGAGACTGAATGGTTCTGTTTGTTTTTAATAGATGTGACTGAACAGATTTTGGTTTATTCTGCTGTTGATAAATAGTTTCCTCACCAAAATGAAAATATTTATCTGGCTTTAAATTTGTTTGTTTTCTAGAGGTTAACCAAAATGCCTTGCTCAGTTTCTTTCCCCATTTTTGTCCAGAGAAAACAGATATAACACTCCAGACAGCTCTAGCATATCAAATATGAATGAAAATAATATTTCTTATGCAGTTACATGTTTCTGGCATTTTTATGTTCATTAGACATCATGAAGTTAATGTTCTGTTTGTCAGTGTATATTTCTACACAGCAACACGCTGTGAAAGAGAACGTTTTTCCTTCTCTCAAGCACTGAAAGTGCATTGAGATTTCGAAGTTTCTTTTTTACTGAGAACTAAATATCTGTTGGGATCTCTACCTGAAAACACTGTTGAAACACCCAGCTAGTATTTATAATTATTTTATTGCTGCCTTATGGCCAGGAGATACTAAACTAATTATGTCAAACTTTCTTCTTGATTTCCTTCCTTCACCTAATCCCTTAATTACCACTCAACCCTGAAAGTTGCCCCAAAGTAGCCAAGTCTCTGTGTGCTGAAAGTCTGGAGAGGAGGTGGCTACTAACTCATACAAAACTCTTCCTAAGGTTACGTGGTGGTCTGCAGTGTTTTTCAGTGGGTCTGAAAGGTATGTCTGGAAATGCTGAACACAAATGGATGCTATCAGCCTGGGCTGAATCTGCCTTTTATGCCAGGGACTAGAGAGTGGGCTCTGAAACTAGGATCTGCCTCTGAGATACTGAGAGGACCTGAACATGTCTCCCATGTTTCAGCCTACCTGATTATCACAGAGAAGTGCTTTCTACTGCTGGAGTCACTCTGTTGACACAAAATGATGACACTGGTGATTTGGAAGGGCTGAGGGCTGTGCATGTGGCACCCTCATCCTGGTGTGCAGATGGATTCCCAACGGGAAGGCTGAGCTGGGCATTGCGATAGGTGTGCAAGGTTTATACTGCTGCTCCTTGGTTTGTGGGTGGCTTCTCTACTCTCCCTCACTCTGAGCACTGCAGCAACAACCCCGAGGGCTGGAACACCCATCAACCACCCCCATTCCACCCGGTGGTATAACCCTCAGTGTGTACTCTTCAAAGACCCAACCACACTAATGGGCCCAGGAAATCATAGAATATCCTGAATTGAAAGAAACCCGAAAGGATCATCAAAATCCAACTCCTGCTCCTGCACAGGACAATCCCAAGAATCCCACCGTGTGCCTGGGAGTGTTGTCCAAATGCTTCTTTAACTTTGTTAGTGTTGGTACCATAAGCACTTCCCTGGGGAGCCTGTTACAGTGCCCACCACCATCTGGGTCAAGAACCTTTTCCTAATACCCAACCTAAACCTCCCCTGACACAGCTTCATGTCGTTTCCTCAGGTCTTTTCACTGGTCACCAAGGAGATGAGATCAGTGTTTGCCCCTCTGCTTCCCCTCAAAAGGAAGCTGCAGAAGAGCTATGAGGTCTCCCCTCAATCTCCTCTACTCCAGGCTGAACAGAACAAGCACCCTCAGCCGCTCCTTGTAAGAGCTGCTGCTTTACAATCAGTACTGCTGGCAGTTGCACGCCCTGCTTTTTGGGATTGCCGTGCCCCCCGTTTGCTACATTCTCCCAAAAGTATCTTAACCCACAGATTTTTCTGTGTACTTTTTGCAGGATGTATTTTGTGCGGCATGCACTTTGACTGGGCGGGCGCGGTGATCCTGGCCCCGGGGCTCCTGGCTTGAATCCGGGGGAGATACGGAGCGCTCGGGGCGGCCCGCGGGGAGTCACGGTGCGGGGAGGGAGGACGGGACGGAGCGGGTCGGCGTAGTCGACACCGTCGGGCAGGGGTCGGTGCCCGCCAGGGCGCGCTGGAGGCCGCTGCGGCCTCTACCGGGGAAAAGAGCCGGGCACCGGGAGGGAGGGTGGGTCGGTGAGTGCCGGCGGCGACGCCCGGAGCGGGACCTCCCTCCCTCTCTTCCTCCCTGCGCTCCGCTCCGCTCAGTGTCCGCGGTGAGGCGGGAGCAGGCGTGGCGTCGGAGCGGAGCCCCGCAGCAGCTGGGTCTCCGCTCCCCCCCTCTCCCGGTGGCTACGGGGCGGGNGAGCCGGGCTTCCCTCCCGCGGGCGCCGCATGGCGCGGGCCTGATGCCGGAGCGCGGCCCGGCGCCGCGGCGGCGCTGCGGGAGCAGGAGGAGGATGGCGGGGCTGGCGTGGAAGTGGCCGCGCACCCGCCTGCCCGTGGGCGCCAGCGCCTTGGGCGTCTTCGTCCTCTGCTGGCTCTACGTGTTCCCCGTGTACCGGCTGCCCGACGAGAAGGAAATCGTGCAGGGAGTGCTGCTGCAGCAGGGCAAGGCGTGGAGGAGGAACCAGACTGCGGTCGCCCTGTTCAGGTACCGCCGTGCGCGGCCCAAGGGCAGCGGGGACGGGCAGCCGGGAACGGGCAGCCGCGCGAATCCGTGGCCCGGAGCCCACCCGGGTGCCCTCCCCACCCCGCCGAGCGCCCAAACTTTATTCTTTCTTCCCCGATCCTTTGTTTTTTCCCAGCGGGCGGCAGGCAGGCAGGGCCCTTTCTGCCCAGCAAAACTTTTTTTGGGGTGGCTTCGTTCGCCGCGGGGAGGAGAAGGGGCTCGGAGCGAGGGATGGAGGCTTATCCTCGCAGGGATACCTTTCCAAAGGGGATGAGGTTTCCGGGGATTGCGGCGGTTGCCCGCACAATGGGATCTTCTCGCTTCCCGGATATCAGTGGCACCAGCAGCCCCTGTGGCTGCTAACAAAGCCCAGGGCTGTCAGCCCGGCTTCCCTTGGTGCTGGGGACTGCCAGCTTGCTGCCAGGAGAAAGCCCAGCTTGTGGAGCTCCCCGGGATGCGCAAGGGAAGGTTTGCGTGTATGTGCGTTTGTGTCAGCATGCCTGCTCTGAGCAGCACTTGGGAAGCTCCGCGCTGGTCCTTGACTCTATGCGGTTTATTATAGAAGCCACGTGAAAAGGCACCTTTTTTCTCCTCTGTGCTTTTGACGTGGCTGGGAAATGGCGATAATCCTTGGGGCCCATTTCACCTTGCCCAGCTGCACAGGAGAGGAGGGATGTTGCAGCCAGGCTGCCAGAGCTGAGAGCGGTGGAGAACCGACAGGGTCCCTGCGGCGGGGAGGGTATTTTTTAATCACTCCACTTTAAAAAGGAGATTTGCATCCCCTCAAAAATTTCTCACATGTTTGGGTAAAATACAGGGAATTGGAAGAGAGGCAGATTTCCCTCCCTCTCCCGGAGGGAAGCTGGTTTTTTTTTCTCCTTGTCTTCCAAGTAGCAAATTAAAGATCAGAGTGAATGGTAATCAAACTACCTCCGAAAAAACCCTCTTTAGTAAAATGAATCGGATCCAAATTTCAATGGACTTATTTTCCCTTTTTAAAATATTTTTGTTTGGTTTTAAGTGGTGTACAGTTTTGTTTGAAGTTGTTCAGCATTTTCTGAATGTATTTGCCTTTGTCATGAACTGGAGCTGATGTGGTCATTTAATATCTTGTCTGCTGGGATGACAGAAACTTCACAGTTCTTGAAAGGCACATTCTTCCATTAGCCCCCAAAGCCTGGAGGAAATCTGAGCAATGATAGGTAATAAGCAGGTGTGTGTTAATATTATCTCATTAGGCAGGCCTGGAAGAAGTCTTCCCTTTCATACAGAACTAGCAATAAGGTACAGATGCAGGATCCCTCTCCTAAAGCACTTAACTAACACTAGAAGCTATGTTGATCTTCTTGAATATTAATTGATCTTGATCCTGTGCACCGTAGATCCCCATTTTTTGGGGTAGATTAATCCAGCTTTTTAAAAAATTACCCCACAGGTTATGTAGGAAAGAGTTTGGTCTATTAGTTGTCATGTTTGTAAACCAAATGTTGTTTAAAGATTGGTAGTGCTGCTGCAGTTTCAGTTTACAAAACAGTTTTAGACCATTTCCACCACATGGTTTAGTAACAAAAACTGTGTGGCTTATCAGCTATTCCACTTGCCCATATGTTTTTCTACTCTCTAAGCATAGTGATTATCTCAGAGATGCTATTGAAGAGAGTCTCATGCAATAAAAGGAGCTGTTGTTTCTTGTCTGTGTCTCTTGATGAGTTGGTGCAGCACTAAATACAATGAGCTTTGAATCAATCTGCTTCAAAAAGTTTTTAAGATAAATTGTGTGCTGGAGATTCGTAGTGAGTATAGTAAACTATATTATTCCAACAGTTGTGATGTAGAAGTCTATTTTTGCTGCTTAAATTTGCTTCTCTTCATGATGGAAGATTTTGAAGTTGAAGCCCATGTCAGGCAAGCTGCTATATATTTGAGGCTGACAGAAACTCTTTGCTCTGGTCCTGCTGTCCCTAAGCAAGCTTGCTGTAAAAACTCCAAATTTCACTTTCTGCTGGAAAAGTCCAGTGAATGTCAGTCTCTGTTTGAATGGGGAAGGAGGGATAGAGCTTCACAGAAAACCTGCGTGTGAACTTCCAGGTAATATGGCTTTCCATAATAGTCTAATATTAAGTGTGCTTTAATGTATCATTAAGAAAATATTATTTAAGAACAGTGTTAATTGCTGTTCTCCCTAGTCCTCCTGCCATGTTCTGTTAACAGTTTTGATTTTACTTAGTTTGAAGCATAAATCGGAATTCATCTGTGCTAAAAATCCATATGCAAATATTCATAGTACTGCTTTGTGTAATGCAGTGGCATTTTTGGTATTGTATAGCCAGGTTCTTGATACACAGAGCAAACACCTGATAGGTTTGGAACTTTCTCCTCCTATAAACTCACTGGACTCCTATTGCTGAAGTAGATGTTGGGTAATTAACTTGAAATCATACTTTTCAAACCTCAGTAGGGCTATCCCCCCTTTGCCTTCTGTACCTGGATCAAGGACAACTTCACTAAGTGACTTAGCAAGGTCAACAAAACCATCTGGGTAATTTGGGGTAGTTTGGGTTGAACCCTGACAACCAAGTGCTGGTAGCTCCTCAATATCCACTGCTGCTTCCTTCTCCTCTCTGTAGAGCCAGAAACCTTATGGAAAGATCTGACCCCTGTAAACCCTTGCTTATGCAAGAACCCAGACTGGCCTGGTTCTTGTGGAATGATTTGATGGGGGTTTTGTGTTTGAATGAGGATTTCCAGAACTGGTTTTCAAATATAAGTACCTGTATAAATAGCCATGGATTCCTTTAAATTTCAAGACACTAGTGGTTCAGGGTAGTCAAACTGTGAAAGCATCTCCTGTCTGACAAATGCTCAATATTCTGTCAGATGATAAAACTGCTTGGTTTTGAAGTGCAAAGTGCTCAAAATAGGAGTAAAATAGCCGTCTGCCTGCAATATAATGGCTTGTCATGCTCTGAGGTGGTTAATGTTATTGAGCCCTAACTCTTTTTACAGATTGCTTAGGGGTTGTTTTAGGGCCTAGGGCTGCTGAGATTATTTAGGCAAAAATGTTTTTAATTGTCTGTTATTTGCTAAAGTAAATTACATACAGTAATACCTCTAGGATGGTTCTATTTAAAATACTGCAATTCATTAAAGGCAGAACTGGATATTTTAATCTGTGTTACAAACTCCATACAACCACAAATCCCAAGCACTGTGTGTTTATATGACACTTCTCTCATTTGTTTGTAGAGGGTGGAACTCCTCTAGGGAGTGAATATGCCTGTGGGGGACAGTGGCTTTTGGCCTTTCAGGAGTCCCACTGAAGGGGCTGGACGAGGATTAGCATCTTAAAGGTTCTTCAGGAAGGGATGGGACAATCCCTGCAAGACAACAGAAAGGCTTCCCTTGAGATTTAGCTTCTGCTAAATGTTGCTTCTGTTCTTGCTTCTGCTGCTGCAGTTTTGTGTGATGCTGAAAGGTCACCAGGGATTATTCTGGGGGTGACTTGATTAAACTGGTGGCAGATGTCCCCTGTGAACTCACTGTTCGTGACCTGACTCCAATCCAGAGCATCTGCTACAACTTGTCTTTGCTCTCCAGTGATGTCCCCTCTGACATGGCCAAACTGGCTATGCTCACCTTGGCCAGTGGCTTCTCCACTCCTTTCCATCAGATTTATCCTCTTGTCCATTTTCCATGGACAGAGCAGAGAAGCTACTGCCCTGAAATCACACAGCAGGGTCAGTGGCTGAACTGGACAGAATATTCAGACTCTGGTGTTTGCAGTGTGAATGTGAAAAGACTGTGAAGCCTCTCCTACTGTTGGATTTGCGTGCCTTGCGAAAATCCTGCTCTGTTCCCAGTGTGCCAGAGGGGCTTTCTCCACTGTAACTTCCTCTGTCAGCTGCTCTCTGCCAGCTGTTCCTGTCTGTACCTGGAGTGCAGTCACACGAGGAGCATCCCCCTGTGCACATAATTTTTCATTCTGGATTGCATTAACACAGAACTAGAATTCCAGGTCACTTCCCCGGCTGGGTAAGACAGATGCTATTGCCAAGTCAGCAAGGTTTTCCTTCGTTCAGATGGCCTTTTCTTCCTTCTTTTTATGTCAGCACTGCAAATTACATGAGTGTTGGGATCCTCACTGTGCTATTTCAAGGCAGATCTGAGATTAAACTTTGTATTGGTCTGGTTGACTTTAGATAAGAGTTTGGCCCTTCTTAAACAGCTTCATCAGATACAGAATTATTCCTGCTTTCATTTGACACATGTGAAGGACAGAGTTAGGAGTAGACCTGGGAAATGCTGGATTAGGTTAGTTCTGCCCCTGTAGCCCAAGAAGCCCTGCCCTGAAACTAATGGGTATGCCCACATGTTGAGCCAAATCCAGTTCATTTTTCTGTCCTGAGTAGGTGTTGCTACTGCCTGGCTGTGTTTTCATCAACATTTTACTTGATTTTGTTGTTGTTGCTGTTGTATTTGCTTTATTGGTGATAAATGGAGTATTTGTAATTTGTGGTTTCCAGCTGAGATGAAAAGTTGTTTTGGTGAAGAAGTACAATTTTGAAGAGCAGGTTAAAGGTGAGAGGAAAGAAATGTTCTTATTCCATGTTATTATTTGGAGGCTGTGATGAAGAAAGCAAGCTGTAGAGAGGTTTGGCTCCATATCTTCAAGGTGGATACCTGAAACACATGAAAACAATGAGAATTAATTATCTGAGTTAGCTCACAGTGTCTTTGCAGATGAGAGCTGTGCTGGCAAGATAGGAATTGATTTAAATTCCTGAGTTCCAGCTCCTGCTCTCATCCTTCCTTGACCCTAAGTTGCATTTTCTTACAGACTTTGATTTGCAATCCTAATGAAACAGACTGTTGAGATCCGTAGTATCTTGCGAAGTGTTGGATTGTTGCCTTCCTTTGGATTTGTAAAAACCCTAGTCTGCCAGTATTTATGGGAGGATGTAGCCAGCTCCCTGAGGCTCTTTTCCTGTTAACTGGGAGCAGCCGAAGGCCCACAGCCAGGCACTGGGGAAGAGGAGGAACAGAGACTTTGTTGGAATTTAGGTTATCCAGCTGGGGCCCCGAAAGTCTGGTATGTACATACCCAGACACTGCTGGATGTATGTATTTTCCCATCTATGTTTTCCCTTTCTTCTTTGCTGTGTAGTGGATGGAATGGGCACTGAATCATCCATACAATGTAGCAATGAGTGATTTATTCCTCTAGCTGTAATTTTCATCTTCAGAGCAGCCAAGAGTGTTGCTCCCATTTGACATGTGTTCAATGACATATATGAAAATTCCAATTTTGAGGCTAGTTCCTAGTAGGTAAATGCATGGAAAATGAATTGTCTTTTTCCGTTTAGAATTTGTCTTTCCCCAGTGTGGATGAACCTCACTGAAATGAGGAAGCTGTTTAGACTGCAGCCTTCTGTTGTTCCAGTTTTCTGAGCACCAAAAAATACTTAAATTTTTAATCCCTGGATATACATTAATCTTTTTCTGTATGCTGCCTGGGGTTCTCAAAATGCAAGGAAATTGCTCCTAATGCTAAATCACTTTAACATAGCTGCATGCAGTTAAATTCAGACTGAAGCACATTAATCCAAGCTAAGTAGTGTTTGTAAACCTCAGTGTAGATTCAGGTTTTGTCATGTCACAATTTTTACATACAGAAGACCAGAGATTCTTCTCCCAGGTCTTGGAATTTAACCTGATTAGATAAACAGTGGGTGGGGTAGGACAAAGCACTGATAAGTCCCTGACCCTGGCAAAGTGTTTTTTCTGTAAAGTAATTGCTACAGAAGCTCTGAGCTTCCTGAAGAAACTGTGTCTGTTGCCTTGACTTTAGTGGTATTTAAAATTTTAAACATTTAACATTAAATTGTGGAGAATTAAATCCTGGCTTTCACCAGGATTCTGGAGGTCACTTTCCCACTGCTCCATTCAGGATAAAGGTGAAAGTTGTGAAATTAGATTGTTATGCAATATTTTATGGCTAGCAGAATGGTGTGGGGGTTTTGTTGTTACTGCATTAAATCAACAGACTTTTGACTTCTCCTGTTCCATTTGCTGGAAAATGCCCTCCTGAATTTATTGGTTTAGAGATTCTCTTTTCAAATGGAGATGTAGCTACCTTGAGGCTTTTGAAGCTGCTGGGAACAGCTGAATAGAAATGGTTAACTTTTTTTTGTCTTCTATGTTTGCTGAGAGCATCCTGAATATTTCCTGAACAACCATTGTGTTTATATTTTTTCCTTCTTTTTTTCTCTCCACCTCTTCTTCAGCCTATTCCCATTCTTAAGCTGCTTGAGGCCCTCCTCAGCTTTGAGGGGAGCCCCAGACTATTTGAGTGATTCCTTTTATAATTATCCAATTATCATTCACAGCAGTGATACAAACAACTTGTGTGAAATTATTTACTCCTTTATTGCCTTCCCCATCTGAACTAACAATCACCTTCTCCAGAGTCTTGCAACTCCCACTGATGCTCAGGGCATCTGTTGTTTAGCATCCTTGATGTTCCAGTTATTGGCTATCAAGCTTTCAGGTAAACTGCAGTCTTTGCCTTCATGTATTAGCAAGATAAAGGCTTTATTTATCAGGTTACCTCTGCTCTGAGGAAGCACCACCAACTTTAATTTAAAAGTTGCTATATAGCTATCCTATATTTTAAGGAGTGCTGGTAAAACAGATCATCAGCTATTTTCCTTGCTTTCTTGTGGGAAAAACTTGCTCTGCGTATTTCTGGAATGCCAGGAGTGGCCATTGCTGTAATAGAGAAATAACAGCTTTGTATTTCCTGTCACAGATGGAAGACAAACAAACAAACCATATTTTTTTTTCCCAGTGAAAAGATTTTAATATTTTCCTATGTGGTCCATCTTGGCCAAATGTCAGTTCTGGGAATTCTATTTCATCTGCCTCAGTGTTTGGAGGTTCCCTTGTTCTACTGATGCTGTTGGTCCTGCAGTGTGGTATGTCCCAGGGCAGGGTGATGAGGGATCTACTGCTGTAGGTAGTACTCAGAAGTGCCAAAAGGGTTGAGGAAACCAGTCCAAAAAGCTGCAAATGTGCAGTAAGGGGGTGATGCTGAACCCAAAGCTCTCTGATTGATGCCTGCCTTTCTCAGTGAGTCAGTAAGATTTAGGCCTAATGGTAAACAGGATGAAGACTATCAGGTTACTCATCTAGGCTTCAATCCTCCTACTTTTAACTGCCAGGGGACACTGGATTTTGGTTCCCCATGTACTTCTACAACAAAGGAAGCAGAGTTATAAAGGGAATTAGGGAAACTATGTACATGACACGGTTATCTCTTGTAACTGAACTTCAGGTCTAGGTCACTACTGGAGTCAGTTGGGAATTCTGTGAATAATTATCACTGTCCAGAAATTATTATTTTTACAGTGTCATAAGGCTGCAGAGAGACATTCTGTGCTCTGAAAGATTTTCCTTTGTGTGTGTAGTGAGATCCCAGCAATGCAGATGAGGAATTTTTATTAATGGGGTGGGTTTTCCATCTGTTAGTGCAGTTTTTAATGTGAAGGAATACCTGGGCAAGTGACAAGCTGTGGAAGTGTTCCCTGGAGGAATGATCCAATGCTCATGCTGAAGGTTTGGTGGATACTGGCTCTTCCTGCTGCTAGAACCTGGGGGTACCAGCTTACTACTTGTGAATTGTGCAATGCTTTAGTTTTTTTTTTCTTTCTTTCTTTTTTCCATGACTTCCATTGAAGCATTTATCTGTTTCAAAGGTCACAGAAGAACTCTTTATTCCATATGTAGCATTCACTGGAGATATGAATCCCTGTTCCTGGATAGTAACTCACAGCTACTTACAGTATTAAGAATGAATCCTCAGCTAGTGGTGAAATTCAGATTCTCTACTTCTGCTCCATCTGTGAGTTCTGTCACTAGACAACAGCAGCAAGTGCTGCAGCAGACATTCTTAATTGGAATGTAGTCTTTAGATTATCCTTGCTCACTGTGGGTGATGTACTGCCATCCACTCAGGCAACATTACCTTCTTATCTGTCTGAGTGAGGTTCAAACTCTTTGCAGTCTCCTGTGCTGTGCCATTTACTACTTAATGGCAATGTAAAAAGCATGAGAATAAATCCATACAGAATGTAGCTGTCATATGGGATAGAAAGGAGATGCAATGTTCATGAGGCAGGAGCAGAGGAATGCTGTTGATCAGAGAAGAATGGGAATGATGAAGTGAACTCTCTGGCTACACCTTGCTTAAAGATCAATTTGAAAAATAATTTTGAGATAAATATATACTGTATTTAATTTTTATTTGCTTTTAGACCTCTGTAATTTTTATGATATAATTAAGAAATGGGTTGAGAAACTTCGGTCTGTCTACATATGTCTGTAAAGTAGATAGCTCACCTGTAAGCTCTCAGAAAGTTTATATATCCACCACTATTCCTCAGTTATGTGGAGAGGAGTTTAAGATTTATCACTGTGATGGTCTTAATTCAGGAGTATGAGGACACCTTTTGCCAAGGACCAGGATTCCAACTGTTTTCAGGCTCTGGAGCTCTGAGGCTCAGCTGCAGAATTTCACCTGGCTTGGTGATGCTTACTCCTCTCTCAGAGCAAAGCAGGAAAGGATGCTAAACTACATATTTTGAGGCTAGGGGCACTTAATATGACTTGGAGAATGCCCACCCTTGTAATAGCTGTGCCAGCTCTTGCAGTCACATGAATTTGTGACAGTCTTCCTTTCATGGAATAGAAATGAAAAGGAATGTTTCAGTCCTCATAGCTAAAGGGAAGTGCCAGTAAATGTGAATGATGGCTTGGCCCCCAAAAGGCAAGTAAAAATCCAGTGTGGGTTGTTATTCACATGCCTAATTTCTGGGCATAATCATCATTTTGGGGGCCTGACTCACAGTTTTTAAGTGCTAGGGATTGCTATAGTGAGAATTATCTATCAGCCTATAATTAGATGCATTTTTTAACTAAGGAAACTGCAACAGTCAAGGGAATAGGAGAAACAAAACCAATCTGGGCATTCCTTCCTAGGTTGTATTAGTGAACATTTTGTCTTGGCAGCCAGCAAGCATCTAGCACAAACATACTTGCTGAGCCTTACGGACAAATGCTGAACATCTCAGGTTCATGTAGGTTTATGTATACCCAGTTGGATGAAGCAGTAAAAGTGCAAATGAGATATTTATTCTTTCTATCCTGTTTAAGCCATTGCCTTTAAGTGTATCCAGAAGGGAATGTCAGAGTGTGCAGTTTGAGCTTTCTGATCCAAAAATGGTAACAACAAAAAAGCTAACCTATCATTAGAGAAATCATGTGTTTTGATAGTTCTGTTTAGACAACAGAACAAGGGAAAAACACTTATTTAGTGTAGTTCAGTAAATGCTAATGGGTCCAGCATCTGAAAACATGTTTATTTTTGCCTTGGGTCTTTGATGCTTTCTTTCATTTAAAAAAACCCCAAACAGTTTTGTGCTTCACTTGTCTAACAGGCCATTGCTACTGTAAGCCTTGTACTAAGAAGGTTGAGTTTGTTGGTTTTCCTTACCAAATCTGTGGGAAAATGTTGAGGTGGTTTTACAAGTTTAGCACAAATTCTGTTTCCTCATCTGCTGCAGAACAGCAGATCTGCATCATGGAGAAAAGCAAAGTTCCCTCTGCTGGTGTGGAGGGAAATGGGCTGCTGGGGTTCCAGTGGGGTGTGGGCTCTCTTCTTTGTGGCATAACCAGGAGAACATGTGCAGTATGCTGTCACTTGAAATCAGGGGTCAACCTAGATGAATATGAGCTTGCTCAGCATTTTAGAGCTTAATCAGTTCTTTCCTACAGAACTTTTGGCTTAATCATTTGGTTTCAAGTGGTGTCTCGTGTGGCTCTGCAGCCTGTCTGGTGAGAATATTACTCCTTTCCATTTAAGATCAATAACTTGTTTGCCTTAGAGAAATTAAAAAGAACCCCCAAAGTCCTGAGAAGTAATTTGTTTCCACTTGTGAATTGCTGCCAGTGTACAGGTATTTCTCAAACACCTGGATAACTGCTAAGAACAGATTAGCTTTAAACAAGTTTAAGGAAGAAATAGCCAGGCACTGTCATTTCATCATCACCTTTTTGGGTCTTAAGTAAATGGTCTGAATCTATCGCAGAGGAATATCTCCCAAAACACACTGGACAAGTCATTGGGCACATAAACATGATTTAAAAAATATTTTTAAACCAACTTTCAGGCAATATTCCTGTCTCAAGATGCCTTGTTACAGGACTAAGTAGGTTGAATGATTTATTTAGTGAATTTTTACTTTTATCCTCATACTGAGTAGATATCTTGGTTTAATTTCTTGAAGGATGTTTAGGATTTTTGCTTGCTCTTTTTAGCAGCAGCTTTTAAA
The DNA here is from genome assembly GCA_013399195.1 of Dicrurus megarhynchus. Lineage (NCBI taxonomy): Eukaryota > Metazoa > Chordata > Aves > Passeriformes > Dicruridae > Dicrurus > Dicrurus megarhynchus. The sequence continues at coordinate 126,594 of VXAD01011947.1, read as the reverse complement.
TGTTGATACTGTAAAAGACCACAAACCTTCAGAAGGTTAATTAACAGCGAAAAGCACTCTGGGTCCTCTGGGCTTATGCTTTCCCTGAGCAAGCTGATACACCTCCTCTGAAAGGAGGAGTGGGGAGGCACCCTTGGGATTTCTTGCCTCCTTTCCCTGGTCCTGCCCTCGCATCCCTCCCTGCCTGGAGGTGGTGGCTGTGCCTGGTGTCCCTTGGGAATTTACAGGTGACATCATAGGCACGCCAGCTCCAGAATAGCTTGTGCCCTGCTGTTTTGGAAGAGGATTGCCTTAATGCTTTGGATCATTTCCAGAACTACCTCAGCTGTCACCAGCAACTCTTCCCACTTCAAAGAGTAATATGTTCTATAAATAGTGGTGCAAATTAGGCTCTGGCTGTGTTCCAGATCCCTGAACTTATGTCGTCCCTGACAGGACTGTGGAGTGAGAGGCAGCAGGTGCTGCCCCAGTGTCCAGCTTGGACAGGGCAGGGGGCACAGCTCTGACATGATTTAGTCTTGTCCTGGTTGCTGGCTGCTCTCAGGAACAGGATGCCTTCCTTCATGTGCTCTTATTCTTACTTAAAAACTGAGTTTTCTCTTGGGAAAAGTGTCAGAACCCTCTTGTTGGCTGAAAGGAAGGGGTTGTGGAATGGAGTACTCCAGAAGGAAAGAAAATGCTCTTGGAGGGCAGGAGGGAAGCTGGTGAGATGGAGAAGCCTTGGGAGATTGTAAGGGAGGTGGAAGATTGTTAGGGCTTAATACAATAGAGACAAGGAGCTTGCAGCAGCAGGGGCACTGAAGAAGAAGAAACATTAAAAGCAGAAAATAAAATACACATTTATGTGAAGCAGAATAGCAGAGAAAGACCAGTTAGGAAATTTGAGAACAAGTATACGGCTAAGTCAGAAGGGCAATCAACTAAGGGTAAAACATTCAGTAAAGTGGACAATTTAAGGACAGCTCAGTTGGTTAAGAAAGATAACCCAAGGAAGTAACAATTAATTAAAACAGCGTGAGGTAAATTATAATCTCAGAGAAGAAGCTCAAGTTTCAGATGGAAACAGATCACTTGAGTAAATTGAGGATCCAGTTTCAATGGCCAGAGGTATAAGAGAGGCCATGAAACCATAAATAGGAGAGGGCATTTTCATGCCACAGGATAGGAGAACCATTTTGCTCTAGAGATGACTGTTCAAAGTGGAGTGATGAAATATGTGGAGTACAGCCCACTCACTGCAGCTATCTCTGGTACCTGTCCTACTTAAGAGCTGTGGTAGGGAAAATGTCCATATGGTTAGCAAAAAGACAGGAAAACAACATTTGTTGCTCTGTTTTTTTCATCCTCTGATTGCATTTTGCCAACTAGACAATCCACAGGCCTGACATCTAGTGAGCTTTGTTTGCTGATGATTAGATTGCCCTTTGGGACACAGCAGCTCAAGCTGAGGGATGATGAATTACAGCAGGCAATTCTTTGACTTCTCGTATCTCAAACTGGAGTTGGTTACTATGGTTTTGAGGTGGGACTTTAAAACAAAGGCATGCTTTGTTCTGCCTGGATGCCATCCATAGCATTTCTGATGAGATGACTTCTCATTCTATGTTCTAGTAGGATCATACATATTGTTGACATTAAATGGATGCATACATAATGTGTATTTAGAAAGAACTCCAAGCTGCACTGTTCTGGGGATATTCAGCTATTTCAGAACTCCTTGGCCACATGCACTTGGCTAGTTTTGGTTCCAAGCTTTGGAACAGCTCTGGGAAGGTGAGGGATTTGTGGAGGCAGACATGGAACTTCTACGCTTCTGGTTGTCAAAGGCCAGCATCTTCTCCAGAGTGATCTTGCTGTGCGGGAGGCAGAGTGCAAAGCAGTGAAATTTTGGGTCTTGGGTGTTGTCTTTCTCTCTCTTCTGCAGCATTTCCATCAGGTAGCTTCTGCCCCAAATATACCTGCTTCCCAATGGTTGGAGGAATACACCTGTGGGGATCTGCAGGAAATTTGTGAGAGATGTGCAGCATAAATCAACTGACAATGGACTTTTATTTCATTTATTCAGAAATGTCTTTAGCAGGACTAATTACTACATCAGGTCCTTTATGTTTAGTTTCCTATCTCTGTCAAGGCCTGGCACCAAATGCTGCAGAGAAAGTCATGCAATAAATGTAGTAGTAGTATGATCTCCCAAATAAATCAGTGTCTTAGGTTCTTAGCATTTTGAGACTTCATTTAGCCTTCACTAACTTAGTTTAACACCTCATTCCAAATTACTATTGTTACTTATAACAACCTTTCATGTTCTTGGTGCTTATGTCTTATTCTTAGGTTGCTGCTTAATCACTTTTAAAAATGTGTTTCCTCTTCAGCTTATACACCCTTTTTGTACTAATTTGCTTTTTTATCTGGTTTGTTTTTAGATTGTGACATTGTACCAGAAAAGAAAATACCACTATGCTGTTGAAAACTAAATAGCTCATCTTCAACCCTGTAGTAAACAGTTTAATTACTGTGGAAACGGAATTACTGCTCTCTAAAATTGTTCAGTTGTTGCTTCTAAGCTATCCTTTTTTTTTTTTCCTAAATAATTCACTGCTTAAGTTTCTTGAAATGAGTAGCATAGACAAACTGGCCATGATTCAGTGGAGCTCTGTAACTTGTCATGCATTCTTGAGCTGCAAGGTGAATTTTCAAGATGAATTTGAGACCTAAGAAGGTGGCAGTTGGACTGCTCAGTTAGTGGATGCTCTCAAATCAGTTGTATCAGGCCTGTGAGCTCTGAATGTAATGAAAGGCTCGGTCAAAGAAAATTATATGTTGGGTTAACTTTTGTGTAGTACACATCCTGTAGGTATGAACGTGGAAGTCTTCTTGTACAGGTCAAAAGACTGACATTTATTTGCCTGATAGGGCACACTTTTTATTTTTACTCAGTAGCAGGAAGGAAAACCACAGACTCAGTCAGTTCATTGTGGAGTAAGTCCAGTGCTGCCCCAAGAAGCTGGGGACAAAGAGGTCAGAAAGAGAGAATGTCCTTGGTGGCCATCTCTTGGGGCCAGGGACTGTGGGATTCTTGTAGTTTCCACAATGTTCCTAAGTGATAATGAGTTACTTCCAGTCCAAACTGATGAGTTCAATCTCAATCAATAAATTAGAGAATCTGCCACCTTCCTTCGTCACTCCCCTCAGGATCCTGAATGCAGTGTTTCATGGGCCAGTGGTTTTATTGATTATATATTCCCAATCAGTGCTTTCTTGTTAGTGAATAGTAGATCCAGCTGTAACCTGACCTACCAATACCTGTACCAAAAATTATCCCTGACACTCCAGAAATCTCCCAGGTTGCTTGCATCACACTGTGCTGCCCTTCCTATGGGTGTCAAGGGGGAGATATAAATCTCCTAGTGGACCCAGAGTTTGTGATCCAGGGATTTCCTTGAGTCTTTTAAAGGAGGTTTCTGTTCCCAGCACTATGCCTCACTCTTCTGGAACTGAGGATGTGGATTCCTGGGTAAAAGTAAACTCGGGTTGGATACACTAGCCTGGGAGACTGCATGGCTGTGAGTTTTATGTCTTGTTCGAAACTGCTGGTTTATAAATTCCTCCTTCAGATCTTTTCAGAACCTAGCTCAAGTATTTTTAATATTTAGATTTCTTTGGATTATGGGTAGTCTGTGAAAACTGGAGCACAGCAGCTAATTAAACTTAGGAATTTGACAGTACTTCAACCCAAAATAGTTTCCTGTGATATGTGTGGCTGTATATGTCAAACTCTTCAGGCCTGGCTTTTATTTAGAATTTCATAGTGTTGAAGTATATATATTGCAGGCATTTCAAGGTGGCATGTTTTGCTTTGTTGTAGTATGCCAGGCAGCTCCCTGAACAGCAACAGATCTCCTGTTTACTACCTTTACTCTAATGGATCCTGTAACTGGGTTCTCTCAGAATAAAGAAGTCCATAAAGGATGGGAAACTCAGTCAGAAAGAGAAGGGGAAAGTAAAATTCCAGACTTGATTTCTGCCAAGAACATTTCCTGTAGCTGTTCTGCAGCACCTGGAAGCCCAGGGTTTCCCAGACCCACCCACTCATGCCTGTGCAGGGGAGATGTGATTATATAGCTGGGGGTGGGTCCGAGAGATGGCAGAGGCAGGAGAGGTGGATGGAAAAGAAAACATCTTGGCAAAGTTGGGTAGGAGTCATAGCATGTAGTAATCTCTGTGGTTTGTGTTTGACGGGCTTTTAGGAATTCTAATATTACATGGAGTGTTAGCTTGTTAAAGGCCATCAGATTGGGCAGAGGGGGAAGTTAGATAAATTACATTTTCTGCCAGGACTTCAGGCCTATAAGAGCTTAGTACATAAATCACGTTTATCCCCTAGGAAGCTGTTTGATTGCTCTGGCTAATGGGATTTGTGCATTCCTGATTTATTCCCAGCAGCACAGAGCATAGCGCAGCAAACTGCTTAGATTAGGATAGACTCAAATATGCTTCCTGTCTCCTGCTCACCTCTTCTCTTTCACTGCCAGCTCTCTGTTTTCTACTTCTGCTTCTTCTGTGCCTGTGCAGGAAACCTCCCCACCCCAGAACCACTAAACATTGTGGTGTGTTGTGAAACTACCTGTTTGTAGTGAGCACTGCCAAATATCATTTGCTTAATGGTAGAGACAAAACAGCGTGCAATGGGTTGAAAGTTGTAAATATGCGATGACCTTGATGGTTGGAGCTGTTCGGATTATATAATTGTCCTAGGTTACAATGTAAGATGTGCCCAAAGGTATGTATTCTATCACCATCTTCACAAGCTGTTAAAGCAGGTGGGGCAATGTTCATTGTCTCCTACCATGACTCATCCTTGATAACTCTCTCTAGGAGTTATCTCTGTTCAATGGGCAATCAAGGACTCTGCCACATGACTCATAGGTAACTCTCTCCAGACTATCTCCTGTTAATGGGCCCATCAATGCCTTACCTCATGACTCACCATCCCATTGTGAGATGCTCCGCCCAGGAGGAGGAACAGAGCATTCCCATCTGTATATAATCAGGAGTATGGAACACCACAGGCAGCCCTTACCTACGGGACTCTCCGAGGACAAGAGCTACGTAGCCGCCACTGGACTTTCCAAGGAAGAGCAGACTCTTCTACAGAACCACATCCACCACTTCAGGAGGACTGCAGCCACCACTTCATTGGACTGCTACCGCCACCCTGACTGACAGGGTGTCAGGTTGTATTCTGACCCTGTCAGTGGTTTTCTTTTGTGCTATTGCATTTATTTTCTTTTCTTTTCCTATTAAATTGTATTTCTGACTCAGAGTCTCACTGGTTTGCTTTCAAACTGGGACAATAATGTATAATATATAAGGACTATTTCAGAGCCCTGACAAGCTGTAGTGGTGCCTGTGAACTGGGAGCTTTGCAAGTGTGAGTTTTGGAAACTCTGCTTCCAGCGCTGACAGGAAGGGTGATGTGGGTGGAAGAATCGACGCCACTCACCCTTACTGCGAAAAAGAACACCCCTTTATTAAACAACAGCTAAGAACAGGAGCCGAGTTAAGCTCGCGAACCCCAACGGCAAGGCAGAGTTAGAACGGTGCATGCACTCCCTCGCCAGTGCAGATGGGCAGAGGACCAGGGGCTATGCCCCTGACTCAGTTTTTATGTTCAGTCCTTAATATGCATTGGTGCGCTTTGGATCCTTCACGTTATTGGTCCATTTCTCTCGCCACCATTGGCCCATTTTGACGAAGCCTCTCTCACCAATCATTTCCTGAGGGTCTTCCCCGATTGCCTCGTGCTGTGTCCTATCCGCTTTTCCTGGTAACATCACCTGGGTCTGTTAGAACAATCTAGAATTCCCTCTTCCCATAGAGTTAAGTTCGCCCCTTGATGTTTACAGACTTGTGTTACAGCCGGTACACTGCCTGCAACTCAAACAGAACAGAACAACCAATATAAATAACACCAACCACCCCAACTCCCACAATTAACATGCTTGTTAACTTAATTAACTGTAGAACTTAATTAACTGTGCCAAAAAGGTAGAACTTGTCCACAACAAGCGCCATGTGAATGTTTGTAGTGAAAGGCCAGGTTTATGTTCCTTGATTACACTGGTAAATTCTTTATAGTGGGTTGGGAGAAGTCCTGCCAGCTCTTTTTAGGGTCTGGAATAGCTCAGATGATAAGCCTCTGCATGCCCTTTGGAAGCAGCTGTTAAGTAATAGAAATGTGGATTACATGTTTAGATGAAACAAGGAGTGCTTAGATCCCCACTGCTTAAGTCTGACCCAGGAAATTCCCACTGTTTTATATACACCGTGGAATCCAAGTGGATAGTTGTGGTGAGCAGTGGATTGGTGCTGTGACTCTGTCCAGAGGGACTTGGCTCAGGTTAGGTTGCCAGTGAAGGAGCGGAGTGACTCAGAAATGAGATGATATGGGAGGAAAGTCAGAAAATATCTCCTGGACTCTTCCCCACCTCCTTTTAGAGACTCCTGAAGTTTCTTTGCCGTAGCGAGCATTGGACAGAGGGGAGGTTTGAGAATGCTTTAAGTAGTCAGAAGAGACATTTTACAGAGAGTTGTTAGTAGGTTGGCAGCACTGTTGAGTCCAAATGGCAAAAGATTACTTCTCCATCAGCATTTTGTCCTTTTTAATGTGGTGCTAGCGGGAGTAAGGCACTGTTTGTTACTAAGATATGTTCAGAAAGAAAAAAAAAAAAAAATCACTTTCCTGAGTGCAAATGGTACTTTGACCATCTCAGTTAATACAACACACAGCTGTCACACAGCCACGGGGAATGGAAGTAGGAGAGTAGCAAAAAGAAATTGTGTAGTCCAGCATTTGCTTTTGTTTTATCATAACAGAGTCCCTGATGCTCATCAATAAACTTGATTTTTGGGTTTCACTGGGCCTTCAGGAGAGAACGGTGTGAAGACGAACTGGGTATATGGCCTCTTGTTCCTGGAACAGGTGTCTGGAGGTGACTTGTGAAAGCCTCTCAGCTGATCTTCCCTTTAAGAACAGACTCATTTCAACCCAGAGCTGTTGAGATCTTATTTCAGTAAGTCTGTAAAGAGGCAAAAGAGTTCAACTGTGATGGAGTTCAATATGAGTGCAAGATGACTGCCATTTAATTTTGTTCTGTGGCTTCACCAAAAGAGTCTTAGAAAGACTTGGAATTGGAGTTTCTAATAAAAAGAGGTTCCAATTTGGATATGTCTTTCCTTTATTTTAATCTACTTAGTGCCTTTAGCAAAGTGTTTGCATCAATAAAGCTGATTTTATAGCACCTAGCACATTGGCAAGATTTAAAACACATTAGCAAAATTTCAAAAATTAAACTTTTACCTGAAAACAAGGGAATTGCAAGTTCAAGATGGGTTTCAGATAAATGGCTCTATTTTAATCTGTGGTAATTTTTCCATTCTTGTTCATCTGTTAGAAGCCATCTGTCAGCACACAGAAAGACCACTGAACTCAGTTCAGAAATATCTCTGGATCCTTGGCCAACTGATAGTCAGCTGTTACAGAAGTGATGTTGGTGGTTGCAGCAGCTAGGGCTGTAAGTGAAGTCCAGTGTGAGTGCTTGGTGATGCATTAAATCCTGGCTTTCATCCAAAATCAGACTATTACATCTTAACTGGTGTATAATTCTGGGTGTAACAGAAGCAACAAAGAACACACTGTTTCGTCAATGTCCATTTCAAGGAGCTAAAGCAAGGCATTATTTGGCATTTATTGGATTATTTTCCCCTTTTCAGTCAGTAGGAAATGTGATATAACTGGAATCTCAGTTATAATCCACTCACTTTAAGAAATTTTTCTCACTGGCAAATTTCATCCAAATTAAACAGAATAACAGAAGTCTTAAAAGTAGTGAGTTCCTACAGTTTAATGAAAAATCGAATAAAAGAGAGAGGTCAAGCCCAAGGTTTCCTATTTTGTTTGGCCTCCTGTTTGGCTGATCAGCTCATCCTGATGGCTGGCAGGCATCAGATGCATGCTTCCCAAACAGGCAAAACTCATTCCATCTCCTAAACAATTGATAGTTATGAGATGTGGGAAGCAGTTTCTGAGAAATGAGAGGAACACGTTTCTCTTAAAAACTGGGCTTCCTTCAGTCTATTCCTTCAGATTTATTCATCCGTCTTTGACGGGTTAAAACTTTTCTCCAGATGTGCACCTTCATATGCCTTTGAAAAGATACTGGTTTTTCATGCCTTTTCCTGTGATACTTTTACATATTCTTGCCTCTGTCACATGTATAGGCAATGGCTGCCTGGTCACCTACAGTTTTTGCATCAAAAACCACTTGGAGTGACCAGTGCAAGAATATTCCTTTCCTCTTCATTTCTGTTGTCTCTGCTTTTAGAAAATCTGTGTAATGAAATCTTTTTTTTTTGTCTGTCTAGTTCACCTTCTATCGAGGGGCATGACTGAATTGATCAAATTAGTGAAAAGCACTCTATGGACTTTTTTGGATTGGAGCATAGGGGCACTTCTGCAAGGAGCATTACTTACAGGGCTTTTATCTGGGTTGCAGAAGCAGGTGAAGAAGTCACTGTGGTGTGATAATTGACTGCTTAGATCCAGGTGGGACCTAGCAATGCTCTAGATAGTGCAAGCTCAAATGTAAGATTAGAGCTGCTCAATTAATTTTTAGTGAATCTCCTTCTCCTGAAAGAAAACAGCCACCCTGTGCCCTTGTTGAAGCCACATATTTCTCTGTGCTTGTGGTGGCACAAAGCAAGCAGCAGGAAGGAGGGAGGTGGTGAGAACAACTGATTTTTCCCTCCTGCAGCAGCACTTCATGTAGTGTCACTTTGTTTCTCAGTTGATGGTTCTGCTGTTTTGCAAGACAGCCATTCATTAATTTCACTTCATATCTGTGAAAACTGCTCTCCTCCTGCCAGGTTTATAAGATTAAAAAAAAAAAAGGATAGCACTTGAAGCAATTAATCTCATCCCCTGACCAGCTTCCCTTTGCCTCTGAATTCTCTGTGACAAAATCACCCGTCAATGCAGCTGTGCTAGTTCATCTTTCTGACACTGTGAAGGATGTGTGAGCAGAGATGATAAACCATCAGATGGGGCTGCTGGCAAACAGGATCCTTCCATGGGGTGCTGTAGACAGGCAGAAGAGCTACAGTCCCTCTCTCACAGCTCACCTTTGCTGCAGAAACGTCCATTGACTTCCTAGGATCTGGAGCAGCAGGCCTGGCTTCATGGATTGGAATAAAGCTGTCAAATGTAGATCTCTTTATCTAAGGCAGTCGTTCCTTTATGGCCATCAGAGAGGAAGTAAGTGTTTAGTCTGATGAAGCCCACCCTAAAAGGTGTGGTCTTTATGAGGAAGGCTTGGAGTGATCTCAATTTGCATTTCAAATACCGTAAATGGGATGAACCCTGTGTCTTCTCTGACACAGTTGTATTTAGGGGCTGGTGGTGGTGGCATTAACAAAGCAAAGGAGCAGTTCCAGTGGATTTCAGCATTGTGTGAGGTTTCTGGCTGCCACCCAGAAACCATAATTTGCGCTCATGCTCAGATTCCTCACTTCTCCAGGAAATATGGCTGTTCATTGCAGTTCTCAGGTGAGATGCCAAATCACTGCTGCTGTCTCTCCTGGATGTGGTTGGGAATGTGGTTGGGAACAATACAGACAGCTCAGAGACATCCTGCATTCCAGTAGATTTTACTGCATAAATAATGTGGATATCTTTGCTATTGCTAGTCACAATTTGTGGTGGTTTCTTTATAATACAACTCTTTTATACATCTGATATGAGAGTCTTAGAAAAACTTATCTGACCAAGTCCTAGAATTCCTACTCTATAATTCATACCTTATAATTTGTGTTTCAAAGCTTGCAAGCAGGCTTTGTGCATAGGAATTTGAAGCAAGTTTGCATAAATCAAAATGTGTTTGAAAGGAAGTGAGCAATTCTGTGTTTCAATAGCTTTTCAGATCAAAGCTGCTCCATATTTAAGTAAAAGAATTGGCAGGAGGAGAAGTAAACTAAAAGCTTGTCAGGTGATCTGGTACACTTTTATTCACTCAGTTACAGAATTATAGAATAGCCTGGGTTGGAACAAACCTTAGAGATCATCTCATTCTACTCCCCTGCCATAAGCAAGGACACCTTCCACTAGACCAGGTTGCTTAGAGCCCCATCCAACCTGGCCTTGAACAATTCCAGGGATGGGGCAGACACAGCTTCTGGGCAACCTGTGCCAGAGCCTCATCCCCCTCATACGGAGGAATTTCTTCCTAATATCTAATCTAAGCCTACTCTCCATCAGTTTGAAGCCATTCCCCTTGTCCTGTCACTCCAGGCCCTTGGAAGTAGTATCTCTTCATCATTCCTGTAGGCTCCCTTCAGGCACCAGAAGGCCCCAGTTAGGTCACCCCAAAGCCTTCCCTTCTCCAGGCTGAAAAATCCCAATTCTCTCAGCTTTATATCTTAATTTTTTCTAGTTCACAAACATTGTTCAATCAGAAAGGTAGTCCCTGGTAAATTTTGGCCTCATCTGTATTTCTCCAATCTAAATAGGTGTTTCTCCAATCTATAGGTACAATCAAAATCAAACCCCCCATTTCCTGTGACACTTCAAATGTGTCTGACAGAAAAATTTATCATTTGTATATTAAAAAAAAAAAAGTTAAACAAAATCAGTCAGAGATTAGGATGAGGTGCTGCAATGATTGACAGCTCAGATTTTATCTTCTAGAAGGCAGCAGGGTTTGTTCATTCAAGGCCAAGGCAGCAAGGATAGGGTAACCATATCATCCCACAGGATGAAAAAACAGTTTTATCTTTCTTTTGCAGTCTGGGAAACAGAACTGTGAATTCTACTTTGTGGGTGTGTCATGGGTTAGCATAGTTTGAGTTTTTGAGGAAGACTCCTTCAGCCTCGGAAGTGATTTTTTTGCACAGAGGTGCTTACAGTTTCCTCTAGACCTGACCTAACCAATCAACTGGCTAGTTGGAATATTGACAACTTCTTTAAGCCACTTAAGAAGCTTGGTACGCCTCTGTGATGCACATTTAAGAACGAACAGAGCACGGGAAGCTCTCTCTGACTTCCGGCTTTCGGACAGGTAACTGGGGGAAGCCCGGGGCACGGCCCGGCGGGGCCGGGCCCTGCTCGGCCCCGCCGGGCCGGCCAGGAGACCACCCTGGAGCGGCCCTGTTCCATCTGCGGCCAGGCCCGGGCCCCCCAGCCCTGTTCCGACCTCGGCTGCTCCGGCCCGGCCCCCCCCAGCCCTGCTTCGGGCGGGCCAGGCCCCCCCTCACCCACTGCTGCTGCCCGGCAAGGAGAGATAAGCGAATTCCAGCTGCAAGGCCGGGTGAGATTAACTCTTTTAGTGCTGTAAGATTTCTCCAGAACAGATGAAGCCTCCAGACATTCAATCCTCTCCTGAGTCAGAGGAAAAGGACAGATGATGGCACGTGAAATAAACAGCACAGAGACACCAAAGTCAGCGAAGAAGGAGGAGCTGAAACCCTGAGAGAGGAGAAAGAGGAGATGCTTCTCCTGGAAGCTGAAATTCTCTTGTAAGGCTGTGGTGATGGACTATAATATATATCAGTGTACCCGTTGTAATTTCATGAAGCATGGGGGGGGAGGGGCAGAGCGTTCAAACCCGCAACCATGGGTAGAAGTACCTGTGCTGCATTAAGCAACTACTGAAGTAGCTGTGATTTATTGAGAAGTTTTAACAGAGAGAGTTGAAAGTGATGTAGACTCTCTCGCTCCCAGAGGAAGGCCTCTGTGCCTTTTCAGTTGAAGGTGATGAGGACCCTCTTGCTGCCTGAGAAGAAGGGGGCCTCTGTGCCTAGAGATAAAGATGCACCTACAGACAGGTGAAAAGAACTTTTGTTTTGAAGGAGATGAGGACCCTCTCACTACCGGAGAAAGGGAGGACCTCTGTTCCTAGAGATGAATATGCACCCACAGATGGGTAAAGAGAACTTTTGTTTCTGAACAGCTCATCCTTAAAATGGTACCCCATTAGCTAAAGATGAAACCCTCGAGCAGTTGTGGGGAAAGCTGCAAGTTGAGGGAAGGGACTTTCACAGGCAAGGAGAAAACCATTCCAGGCGGCCTTGCTGTGACACTGAGCCACAAGAGAACTGTTTTAACTGTTTTCATGTGGAGATGTCTCCATAGCATGAGCAAGAGAGACTCCTCTCCCTAAGTGGACTGAGAAAGGTTATTATAGAGATGGTAAACTGACTCTGGAAAACCTTGAGGGTTGTTTTTTCATGTTGTCGGTGGGAGGAGGGAAGAAGGTGGGGGGAGGAGAAGTGTTCTGAGGGTTTAGTCTAACTTTTTTTTCCTGCCTTTTAGTTCTGTTAATAAACTTCTTTATGCTTTTAAGGTTTAAGTTTTGTGCCTGCTCTGCTTTTCTCCTGGTTCTTATCTCACAGAAGGAAAATAAGTAAGTAATGGGCTTTTTGAACCAAACCACTACAGGGTGGCACCAGATCAGTGATTTTAAAATAGGTAATGAAAACCCAAAATATTCTCTGGATAAATAAGAGTAGGTAGTGAAAACTATATTCTCAGTTTAAATAAAATACTTTGTTTCCCTTTTAGGTACCTCAAAAAAGCCTGGAAAAAAGTTCTAAAATATATTGATGATGCAGAAAAGGTGCAAGTGCTTGATTTCATAGTTTCCTCTGCAACTATTAATTTGGCAATTTGTAGCAAATTATCGTTAATTTATAGTTTAATTTCTTACTTTAAAAAGTCACAGCAGTTCTATTGCTAAACTAATGAAGATGGTTTGCATGAATTGTCCTTATTCTCTGGTCTCTGCAATGCAGCCTCTTTCCTTTCACGCAGGATGCAGTGCCAGGCATGATTTACTATCTGCAATGGTTTTATTGTCCTGATAACTTTCCTCTCTTGAGGAAGTTGGGGAAATATTACATGATCCTTGTAAAGTCCAGACACCAGAAATTGCTGGAGGGGGCATTGAAATAGGCTGAAAGTTTCATATCAAGAAACAATATAATATTAAATGTGAGGAGGAAAATGGTCATGACTTCATTAGTCTTTGTTAAATCTTACCATATTGTAGAGACCTTGACTGGGGAATAAATCAGATTATCTCTGTTCTGCTCTGTAATATCCACTCTTTTCATATTTCTTTTTCATTGCATTTAGACCTAGTCTTCAAGCTTAGGTAACTGGATATTTTCAGAAGTGAACCTGTGCACAGCAATGTATTCTTGATTTAAATGTTGTATTTGGCAAAGGTCTTAATTTTAGCTAGAGCTTCAACTATGACTGCTGTCCCAAAAACCCAATTTGGTATGCTGTTGTGGATATCAAGAGCATTTGCATTGGCCATTCTCTTATTCATTTGGTACTTGTCCAGGTGATCTTTCTTACGAGGGCAGTTTTAAGATCATATTCACAAACAGTTGTGCTGAGGATAATTTTCAATTTCATCTTGAGTGGGGTGGTATGCCCGGAGTAGTAAGGTGCTTTAAACACCATGAGAGCCTCAAAGTCAGTACATTTTTCAAGCTAATCCCCAGTTACAAGTATTAGATTGATCTTTTTAGGAAAGAGAAATTCAATGTGTGTGACCAAACCCAATAATGTTTTCACAGAATAATCAGAAGCCAAATGCCAACTGCAGCTCCAAGCTCGCTGATTGTAGTAGAACCAGTAATTTTACTGTTACTGAATGGCTTTGTAGCATTCTGTAGGGCCATAAAATTCCCAGACTGCCAGCTTGGAGCAAAAAATGGCCACAAGTAGAGCCATTATGTGGCTGTTTGAGAGGGCTCTCTTACAGCTGCAGGCATTGGCTGCTGTCTACTCTGGGAGATGGGATATGGGCCTAGATTTTTTGTGTGTTCTTGGATGGCATGGGATGCATGGGTAATGAGAGGTAAGTTTGTCCCTGTAGTTGGCAGGGGGTGGCTACCCTAGAAATAATATTTCCAGGCTTTATTTAGAATAAAATATTTAGGGGTGGATCTTGAAAAAGAGAGAATAGCCACAGGAATTATGGAAGGAGTAAAAAGCTTTGTTCATAGCAAGAAATTCAGGAAATTCCAGCCTTTTTGCTCATCAGAGGGGAGGCTGAAATTTCAGCAGCCTCCTTTAAGGATCTCTTAAAGGAGGGAGGAAAAATAATAAAAAAATCAGCCAAAACCTGGAGTGCCAAAAAATCAGACTCTGAACAGGGTGCAAATTTATTAAAGACAGTATTTTATTAAGCAGTGATTTTGGTTTTTCCCCTGCCACCAAAACTTCTTTCAAAAACTTGGGGATGTGTTATTCTTATGGAAACATTACACCAAAGACATAATGAGGAGAATTTCAGGATTAAATTTTGAGACTGTTAGAGGTGGTCAAGCCAGATGTGATTCAGAGCCACTATTGATATTAATCCCTGAAGTATTTCCAGCAGGGGATGCATATGCTGGGAAATAAAGTGTTGATTTAGTTGAGGACTCCATGAGGCTCTTGATAGGTCCTCCTGCCTCTACTGGGGAGTATGTAGATGGAAGGAATTAATAAATTGCAGTGAAATGGAGCTGTGCAAATCTTCCCTAGTGAACCCAAGCAGCCACCTGTGCTCTGGATTCCAGCAGCTCCACAAAACCCTGGTTGTGAGTGAAGACCTGATGGTTTTGTCTTGACACCAACCGAAACTCCAAAGCCAGATACTTTTTTTTTTTCTGGGCCTTCAGATTCAAAGCAAAACAAGGGAAGTTGAGGTGAATGGGAACTGCCATGTAAAGGGAAAGTTTATGTCAGGCTGTGCTGTCAGATCCTGGCTCTATTTTGCAGTCACTGAATCAAGGTTAGCATGATGCCACCTAAATCCAGGTAGCTGAGCAGAGTCTGACTAAAGCAATTCATTTCACAAATTATTTTTATCTCAAACTTGAATGTGAGCCTCAGTCATTATTTTAATGCTCCATTAAAGCCATACTGTAATGAAATAATAAGTCTCATGTTACCCTTTTTGAGCAATGGTTGAATCAATGCCCTTGTTCATTGAGGGCTCTGCTGGCATTTGCTGGGACCTGCAGGAGCAGCATCAGGCTGTAGTCTCTCCTGTCCTCTCCCCATCCACGTGCTCTGGATCATCCTTGTTTTTTGAACACTTCCAGGCATGGTGGCTCCACCACTTCCCTGGAGAAGCTTTGTGAAGGTGCCTTCCTGTTGCTGCTGTCGCCTGACAAGTGGCTCCCCATCAATCTGATCTTTTTCACATTAATGTAGTACATCTCACTTGCATGGATTTAAAAGGAGAAAGCTGAGACGAAGAATTTTGCTCCCCCTGCCTTGCACAGTGCTGGTGGTGCTTACATGCTCCATGTAGGACAGCACCCAAGGCCGCTGGAGAAATGGTGCTGTGCTGGGGAGGCAGGACGCCCCAACTGCAGAGAAGAGACAGCTAAAGGGCTGTGACCTCCTGGCTGACAACCCATACCATGGAATTGTCCATTTTTTTCTTTTAGATATTATATTTTCTGCATTTGGGATGTTCAAAATAGCTCCTGAACCATTATTGACTGGGACTTGAGTCAAACCAGGGTGCGATTAAGCATTAACTGTCTGCAAACTGAAATCAGACTGCGAAGTTTGTTAACTTAAGATGCAGAATAAGTGGTTTGGAAGTTTTATGAAAGCTTTGTGGATGGATTCCGGTTAAGACCTCAGTGCTGAGGCTGCCTTTTGCTTAATGACCTGCCTGGTGCCCAATTCCAGCTGAAATCTGAGGGGCTTGAAGTGAGATTCTCCAAGAAACATTTCTTCTGCTTCTCTCACAGTTAGGGATTTGTCCCCTAAGTGCTTTTGGATCTGAGGGCCCCCAGTGCCTTTTCAATCCCAATATGAAGTCCTCTTGCATACAGGTTTTCTCTGAATTGGAGAGAACTTTGAATCAAAAGCATATTGTTTATGTCCTGTGAGTGAAGGAATGCTTGCAGTGAACTGAGATTCTTGGCTAAAAGCTGCTGCAGTTCTGCAAATTCTATCATAACATTTCTGTTGTACATTTTAATCAAGCTCAGCAAACAGTTCATTCTCCCTGATCCTGCAAAGTATCCTGCTATAGGTTTGTCTTTGAATCCATTCTGCTTTTAAATGAACATTTTCCTATGAAGCTTTTCTTGCTTTGTAACTTCAGGGTTTGGATCAGAAAGAGAGATTTCTAATAATTATTCTTTTCTGACAGAAAGCACACACGAGTGCACTAGATTTTTGTGTTCGTATACACAGCTTCATGCTTGAACTAGTGGCCTGCCTATTTGTGGCCCGTCCAGGAGACCCCTACTGCTTTTCATAATAGGTTTATTAATGAAGGGTTCAGCAGGAACTGGAAGAATGCAGTTTTGGGGATGGGAAAGAATAGGGATATATATCTCATCTAATAAATAGGGAGGGATTTGTACAAAGGTATGTTCCTTAGCTCTTCAGTCTACCCTGGCTAAGAAAAGATTCATTAATATAAAACACTCCCTAGATAATTTTCTACTAAGTTATTTGGGGGTTTCTTTGTGCTTCTTGCTCAGACCAAACTTCCAGAGGAGGAATGAGTTGCAGAATTTCACCGGAAAATTTTAGTTTTGTAACAAATGGCTCCAGCTGATCTTCGATTGACTTAGTTTTTTGAAAGAGTTGCTGTGGGGATAGAAAAATATGCAGAATTATTTTCTTGAGAGAGAGAAAAATAATTTTTCCAAAATCTGCAGACTGGTTTGTTGTCAGCCAGAAAAATCTCCACTTTCAAGTCTTGTGTTTGGAACAGTATTCTATGCCTGTCTTACACTGTTTTGCAAAGGTTATTCAATGAGAGATTTCAAATTTCCTGTAATTTGTTTTTCACAGTTCTGTGATGAAGGCTTTATTTGGGCATCAGTAAGGCCAATGTGAAGCCTTTTCTTGATGGTTGTAGATAAAGCCATTGGTGTTCTTGGAATGGGAATTGCTGATCTGGTTGGCACATTGCTGTGTCCTGCTCAGAGGGAGATAAACCAGCTCTGCAACAGCCAGTTCCATAATTACAGACCTACCAAGGTGGGAAGGGGCCCCAGATGATCACATATTCCAACCTTCTGTGGGAATGGAACCTAGATGAGAATATGCAGCACCTTGTCCTATTGTGTCTTGAAAATCTCCAGCCTTGTGGACTCTACCACATTCTTACAGAAGTTGTTGCTGGGAACTTACTGTTAACTTCAGTTGAAGTGTGTCTGAAAAATAATACTCACACATTTGCAGAGAATGATGAACTTACAGCAAAATCAATTTTTGATAGGGAAAAATAATGGGTTTTTTCAAATAACAATTTTTAGAGATGAAAAGTAGCAGCAAAACTTCAAACAATGCTAAAATTTAAATTTCTCTGAATGACTTTATGGTTTTGAATAAAATTTCCTCTTTTGCAGAGGAGAACAGCTATACTAAGCATTTTAGTAATCACTAATAATTGATGTTTTTCTGCTTACAGCTCCTGTGCAGCCACTGGAAATGGTTTCAGTCTTTTTGGGATTACATTTAAAATAGATGGAATGTATATGATAACATAATATTACCCTGTAATGGCAGAATTCTGCAATGTGTGTTTTACATACGTCTATGAGTGTCACCCTTCCTAGTGCCATGCAGGCTTTGGAAAGAGAGGAGATTCTGGACCTTTAGAGCTTTTCATCATTCTGTATTTTAGGACATTAATTGCTGAGTTTGCTGTGGTACAGAATTTTCAGGATAACCTTCAATCACCTCATCAGCCCTCTAATTTCTACTAAGGCTGAGTAGTATTTTTGGGAAATGAAGGAGTAAGAAGATAAGGAGTTTCAGCAGGGATACTAACAAGTATATCCACACTCTCTATATATATCCATCATACTGGGATGACTCAAACTGGCCTTCAGTTAGGAATTACCTCTAATACTGCTGGGAATGTAGCACAAGGACACTCAGTAACTGAAGAGAGGTGCCAAAATTTCCATATGTAAATTATGTAACTGGGGTTTTAGGAGGCCTGCTCTTCATAAATAAGGTTTGATACTGAATATTTATATACTTAGGTCTAATTTTCAGAGGAGCTTCTCTGATTTCTGTATGTGTTGGAGACCAGTTTTTTACCCATTAAAATAAGCTGTATAGGATGAAGTTTCTTTTGCTGAATCTTGGTTTTGTTTCTGTGTCAGTCTGAATGAAAATTTAGATTTTTTTTTTTTTTTTTTCCTGTCTATTTGTAAGATTTTCTGAAATAAAAGTAGGTTTTCTGGCTCTTCTGTAAGTAAAAAAGAGTCTCATTCATTTGCTGACTGGGAAGGGTGGCTTTGGAGCACCTCAGAGTGGCAGGAACATGGATATGAGGGGTGATGATTAACAAAGGTGTGACAAGGCTCCAATTAATACTGCTTTCTCTTTTGTTCCCTTCTCTAGGAAGCTGCTGGAAGAATGCTGTGACCCTGGGCAGCTCTTTGCTATGACGAAGATGAACTCCCCCATGGGAAAGAACCTCTGGTTTGACGGGGAATTTTTATATTCTGTCACAATTGACAATGCAACTTACTCTCTCTTCCCACAGGTTAGTAACCATGTTTTATTTTCATTTTAAGTATTAAAATTTAAATGGTAACATAATACAAATTAGTATAAATAGGCTGAAGGGTCATCAAGAAATTGTATCTTCATTTCTCAATACCAAACAGCATCTGCTTTTTTACTTCCATGTTCTGAAAATTTTGTTTGTATGGATGTTAATACTTCCCTGGCTGCTTTTTGGGATGTACACAAGGGATGAAATTGGGTCACGTCTTGATTTTTAAAATGCTTGGTTCTGGCTATTTTAAGAGGGTGATTCCCACATTTCAGTCAAGGATCGCAGTCACTGTGAGCCTGATCCCTCATCTACAACTGTTTCAGTTCAGATCTGTGTAGCCAGGATGGGACAGTGCTTTGTGTGAAGGTGTCCCAAGTTACTTCCAAGTTAATAAAGTTCATTGATGGCAAACAATGTGAGCCCAATAAGAGAAGCCAACAGCTTGACTTTGTTGATTCTTCCTGTGTTTTTGAATGTTCGATGTGGTTGGTTATTAATATCCATCAAAGGTGCTTTGGCTTAAGTGCAGGGTTTTTGAGTGCTGGGAATTTGTAATACTAATCTAGGCTGCTTCTTGTATTTTTAATTAATACAGGAACTGATACTAAATAGTGAGTTTGTTATATTGAATTTTGTATGTTGAATACAAATATTTTATGTGGCTACACACTTAAAGAAAGCCGAACATCTGGCTGTATTGATTTACCTGCTACTTTGATCTGTCAAATTCAAGGTATAAGGATTTATTCAGCCTCCCAGTCAGTGTTGAGTCATTCACACAGGGCTTCTTATTTGTTGCTGTTTCAGTTAAATGTGTAGCAGAGTTCTTACTTACTAACTTCATCCTGCAAATAAAACATCAAAGAAGTTTTAGGGCTTTTTTTAAAAGTAGTTTTTAGATCTCAAAACCAGAGTTACTATTTTGAGAGAGTTTCTTTTAATGGAAAAGGAGTGAGGGGAAGCTGCAGTGTGGGGCAGAGGAGATGGGAGCAGCACCTGTCTGTGTTGACATGATCCAGAGGAGCTCTGTTACAGCTCTGTCTTGTTCAGGATGCCAGGTCCTCTGTCTTGTCAGTTGTCCCTGTTGCCATGAACTGGATAATGGACCTCTGCCTCCCTCAGGCTGCTCCTAGCTGCTGTGTCCCAGCAAGCTCAGCAAAAAAGTAGATGCGGAAACCTGCCTGGCAAGTGGGTTTTTCCTGCAGTATAGCTGGAAAGGGGCTTCCCAACTGGAGTGAATTTCTGGAGACTGGTAGAAAGTTTATGATGTGTTGCAGAGCAGTGGCTGTAAGTCTTGTTTATGATGATTAGTGTGATTTGTTGCTACAATATCGCACTGTTTATTGGCGAAACCGGAATCCTTGGCAGAGCTGTGAACTTTGTACCACAAAGATACTGGCAAACAGGTGCTCAAAGTGTGTGTGTCCTCTCCAAGGCTTCAGGAAAGCCCCATCTGGGCTGGCAGAGGGAGGTCACTGTTTTGTGATGGATTTGGGATTTCAGATGTGGAGGTTTTTTTGGATTAAACCTAGCACTCTTCTTGGCCATGGTGGTGTCCTACCTCCTCTCACAGCAAAGAGCAGCGTGCTGGATGGCCTCCTTCAGAGATGTTAGAGAGAAGTCATAGTCTTTACAACTCCACTGGATCCCAGTATCCTAACACCTGTCCTTAAAGTTTATCAGTTGGACAGATCAAGAGTACAGATCTGGGAAGTCCTGAAGAGAGAAATTTCTGGGGGACAACATGAGGTAAGGAGCTGTGCCTTCAGTGTCCCTTAGGCTTGCCAAGCAGGCTACAGAGGGAGTGGGCAGATGCTGCTGTAGGGTTGGTGGTGGGAAAGGGGAATTTTCGTTGTGTTCCAGCCCTAGGATGTTACAACCCAGGAATGCTATCCCTTTAATGAATTGATGGGCAGTGTGTTTCTGACAATGCTACTCACTACTGCTCGTTCTTTCCTTGCAAGTACCACTGCCTCTAATCTGATGTGTTACTCCTATGCATTTTGCCCAGAGGAATTTTGTAGGCCTTTATCAGACAAAATCCTGGTAGGCTTAAAAAATAAGGAGGATTTATTTGCAGTAAATTCATTTTTCTACTTCTGTCTTTGTTTCAAGAAAAGTACTCGCCTAAATTTTTCAGGCTCCTGCTTTGAAGAATGGTGTCTATTATTAGCTTGCTTGCAAGTGATTTTCCTGGAGATGAATATTCCTTTCAAAAGTATACAGAAGCTTAAAACAACTCACAAAATATGGTTAATACTCTGAAATGCCCAGGGGATGTAACAGGCATGTTGCAGTGGTTGAGGCCACCACAGGATTGGCCAGGGAACCTCAGGACCCCAAAACAGTGGAGGTCTGCTGGTGGGCAGGCTCAGAGGTCTAAGACCACCCCTTTTACCCTTTTTAAGTCCATGTTCTAGANGACGGACCCAACGCTCTTTCCCCCCCCCCCCCCTCACATTGCATCACAGGAATGTAAAGGGCCACAGCTATGTGGATATAATAAAAAAAATATTTCCTCTGGAATAAATAAAAATGTCTCCATCCAACATCAATCTGCTGGGCTTGAGCAATTTGGTGACTGCAGACTTCTCAGTCCTGAACCAGTGACTAACTTATAGGATAATGTAAGTCAAAACTAAATAGGGAACTTTCTGTATTTAATGTAATACAGAAATAAATATGTCCAAAATTAATATGTAAAATGTCATTTATTTCTGAATGTGAGCAATACAAAATAGAATAGTTTTTCTTCTGAGCAATCTGTAGATAAAATTCTTACAGCTGGGTCAACATTTTCTGACAGAGTGCTTTTCCACTAAAAATGCTGTTTCATGAAAATATAAATTTAGTATCAGTTCATTCATTTTTCAGTTTTTCTTTGAAGTGAAAAGGTTAAAAGGTTTTGGTGGTGTTGTGACATTTCATTTTACCTTCTTTTTGAATGTAATACTTCGGCTGTTGGGTTTTCTTTTTTATCAGCTCTGTTGCTTCCTCTTTTTTCCTCAGACTTTGAGTGATTATGTTACTCCTTTTATTTTTTCAAGTTTTTGACCCACCAAGGGAGAAATTTGCAAAAGAGAAAAGCTTTTATGTGGAAATAGTCATTCAGTGCTCCATTTCAGTTTATGAGGACAGAATGTGATGTTGCAGTTTTGCATGAACCAGTAATTCCAGGTGCTGGAAGTGGCTCCTCTTAGTCTACCCCTCTGTGTCATTTCACCCCTTGATTTTGAGAATTAAAATTTTTGGAAGCAGAAATGAGATATTGCACTGACTGCACCATCTTTCCCCTCCTGCGGAGAAACTGGTCAATACTCAGCAATCAGGAGAAGCCAGGCTGGCCAGTTAAGGTCATGGGTAGCTTGTAAATGTATCCTGTCACCATTGTGGACCTTTATTAAAGAGAACACAGAGCTTTGTGTTGGTGAGTGTCCGGGACTGCTGTCCCTGATGGGAGAGAGATACATCCCACAGTGTGGAAGTTCAGCCATCAGCTCTGGTCTGCAGTGTTGCACTGAGGCATGACAGAAGGCATGACTAGCATTTCCCACCCTTCACCATCTGACTGGAATGGGAGAAACCAGGCTTCCATATATTCCTGCCGTCGCTTTTAGCTGCTCTGAGTAAGCGGGATGTAACCACAAGAGTAGCTGGGATGTAACTCAAAACCATGGGAGAGAAATGTAAACACTCATCTGCTCTGGAGTTAGAGAATGCATCAAGCCCCAGTTTCAATTTTTTTTTGAAATAATTTTTCACTCCTTGCTATCTTTTTTCTCCTCAGAATTTCGAAAAGAAATTTCAGACTATTTTTAGCATTAGAGGGGGAAAAAACGCTCACCCCAGTATTTAGTTTTTTGTGCAAATAATTGATTTTTGTTGCTTGTTGGAAAAAGCCTATAGCAAGGAAGAACTGAGGTAAATTTCTGAGGTCTCCTTTCTCTATCCCCCAAGAGGTTAAAAACCCCAATTAAATCAAATGTAACTTTTTACTCTACCATGTAAAGTATTGTTTTGGAGGGTAGAGGAGTGAATAAATTTCAAAAGACATTTCAAATGTTAAACTTTACCTTTTAATATGGCAAAATAAAATTATAAATTGAAAAAAAAATTCTGGTTTCATTGTATTTGACTTGAAGCAGTTAGATACTTTTGGTACCAGTAAATTATTTTAAATTACTAAAATATGATTCCCTAGCTGCTCAAATCCCTTGTAAAGTTTCACTTGCAGAAGCTGTCAGTTACAAGAGTGGCTGCTTGCACTGAGCTTCTCATGGGTAGTCATCACCAATGGTGTTGGAGAAATCCAAAGGAAATAACTGCCAGCCACAAAAAAAAATTGGGAAATGTGGCATCTCTTTCTAGGTACTTTATGATCAGGAGAAAGATTATATTTTCCAAATTACATATATAATATAAATATTTGTTTGAAGTTTAAATTCCTGCCATTAATATAAAGGCAGAGAAAAAGTTGCTCTAATTGTAAATGTAAAAGGGAGACATTCTCTGACATTTTCTGGATTTTCTGAATGGTGTATTGGGTAACAGTGAATTATTTTATGATTGTGCTGTGTGATTTGTGCTTTTCATTCAGGGTACCTATTAAATTTTGGGAGCTTATTTGGTTTTTCTTGGTTGCTCACAACATTTTTCATTTAGCCAGAGATTTTGTGTCCTTCTGCTGGTGCTGTTTCAAAGCAAATTCCCTGCTCTTAGCTATAGCCTGCAGCAAGTAGAATAATTTGTAATTATTTCAGGGGAAAAAAAATTCAGATTGGGAAAGGGAGTTTGGTGTAGAATCTGCAGGGTTTTCCCCTTACTGCGTGCTGAGAATAACAGGAAAAACATCTCGAGGAAGAAAATGGCACTTTGGTTCCAGCAAAAGGTGAGGTGTAGAAGCAGCAGGTTCTGAGAAGGGTTAGATGGGAGCTACCTGCTGTGCAGATCCAGGGTGAAATATGAAGCTAGAGCTGTGTAAAGAAAGTGAACCGCTTTAAGGGGACAATGATACCTTGCTTAGAACAAACACTGTTTTGTTGGACTGCTTTTAGACCCTGGTGATCCAAAAATTGTGTGTAAAACGGGAAACCACCAGTGTGGGCTAGGATCTGATGGATGGGCTGCAATGTTGCCAGCAAGCAGGAAGTACTGCCTTTGCTGTTGGTTTTGGAAGTGCTCTTAATTTTTTACTAGCAGTGTACTCTCTTCTCAGTAATGCTCTGTAATTAATAACTGCTTGGAGAAATACAGTGAAATATTGGCTGTTATATATGTGATATTTTTTTCTTGATGTCTTGGATATAGACGTAAATTTTAGGTCTGCAGTCATTCTATTAAGCAGCTTTTATTTCTATTTCCATTAAGTCTGCTGTCTAAATAGTACCTCCCTGTCTGCCTTTGAGTTATATTTAGTTAGGATTTGGGGGAATTTCTTGGTGCTTTCCCTTTTGGTCTTCCTTCATTTTTTTCCTGATCCCCATGCCTACTTTAATATGCAAACTCTGTTCTTTATTGGGGCTACATATATTGATTCAAAATGAAAATGTGATAAACATTAGTTATTGGAAATGTGGAAAACACTGTATACTAAAAGGTGAAGAGGTATTTAAATATTGTGAAATAAAACCTGTGTTTTGGTAAAGCAATGTGCCGGTTTGGCCAAATTTGGAGGAAATATCCTCTGTGAGAAAGGCAGGTTACAACCACCCCTCCTCCACCAGGTTCGGGAAAAAAAAATTTCCTTGAAGGAAAGTGAAAGAGATAAAACTATTTATTTAACCAACACACAGGAAAAGGATAATAATGCTAAATAATGAAATCTCTCACTATGGAGAGAAACCTGAGAAGATTTCAGAGTCCTTCTGTAGGTGTGGTCTCTCTCCTCCTCGGAGCTGGGTCGGCGAGGCCGTGGGCCCACCACCGGGCCTCGGAGAAAAATTCTCCCGATGTGTTCTGATGTTGTTGAAACAGTCCAGAAGGAGAAGAAAAAGAGGAAAAACCAAAGTCCCAGGAAACAAAGGTCAGCTCTCCATCTCCCTCCTGAGAAGAGGAGCCAAAAGCTGGCTGAAAAAGCAAGCAAGTAGCTTCCTCCGCTCTCGCCGCTGCAGAAAACCAGGAATCTGTGTCCGTGTCCTTGAACAACTGTTTTGAAAAGTTTGCTGGGTTTTTTTTTCCTCTCCCCCCTCTCAGGCTCAGTTTAAAGGTACAGAAAGGCACAGAGTTAATTTCTGGGCATAGAGCCGTGATAGGGGATACACATCATAAAGTCACCCCAAGACAAGCAACTAATAATTTATTATTTGAGAAATTGTATTACACAGTGCTTTTCATAAACTGGGAGATTAAATACGATCTGTAGAGACCTGACAAATTGTGCTCTTTTGGAGCATGAGTCTTCCCTCAGTCCTGGATAATGTCTAGCCATTGGCATCAGGGTGATCAAAACTAAAATGTGGCTTAATATTTAGTTAAGAAAAACTCCTACCTTCACTATGATTCCATCCTGACCAGTTAAGAACTGTGTAATTGGACCAGTTTGTGTGGCCTGTTAGGAAAGCTATAATAGACCATCCTCTATTCTGGCTGGTCAGTTAAGCAAAAGCCACAGTCTTTCTGAAACTGCTTCGTAGAGGCAAGATGGAAACATATGTGATGGTGAAAATCAAATTTATGCTAAAAAATTTGAGCTGGAACGTGTTTAGTTTGAAGTAATTAACTAAAGGATGGGCAACATGCCCTGATTGAAGTGAGTTGAGACAGACTAAGGAGTTGCTTTCTGTCCCCTGTTGATGTGGGCTTTGGTCACCCTGGGCTTGCTGAATGTCTCCAGCCAGGCTGTCTTGGGTGAGCCTGATTTTTGTGCATTTTATCTGCAATAATGCACATACGAAATGGGCTTTGTCTCAGTCGGTGCAAACACATAAATAAATGCTGACCTTTCCAAATGTTACAGAGAGAAAGGGAAGGACTGGATCTAGCTGCGAAGTGTCAGTTTGGCCCGCAGGCAGAGAGGATCAGCTGCCCTGACTCAACTTTTGTGTTTCATATCCAAAGTGACTCAGCATCCATTACTCTCTTTCTTTGGTAATACAAGAACTCATATTTCTACTCATTGGCTGCACAACTGAAATGTTCTCCCTGAAGTATCATTTTTACAGTACCTACAGGTCACAACTACAAACGTTATGCTGTGGGATCGCAAAGTACAAAGCAAAAAGGCTGAACTCAAAGAGGAAGTGGGAGCAAAGAGGGACAGAGAAGCCCTGGGAATTTTATGGGCTTTTTAGTCAATGTTCATCTGCTTTATGGTGACATAAACTGACTGCTTTAGAAGCAGGAACTGTTGCAAGCAAAAGAATAATTAAAGGAAGTGGGCACAGATGAGAAGTTACAGGGACACCAGACTTGTGATGGCTATAACTGACTTCCGGGCGTATGAGCTGCCTGGCTGGGGGTGTAAAAATAGAAAGAGCGGTGGGTTCTAGTGTGCCCAAAGGCAACACAGGTTTGCTTTGTTTGTTTTATTGTAGTTTTATATAACTGATAAGATACGAAAAGGAGATTGTTTCTCCATGCAGAGGTTTTTCTGGCAGTGAACTCGTTTATATACCAAGACTTCCACCTACAGGTGCAGTGAAACCTTTGCTTCTTGAGAAAGCTTTATCCTTTATATGCTGTCCAGCTGTTGGCCTTTCATTTTATTTATGAATTTTGTTATTAAAATTCATCTTGTTAAGTTTAAAGATGTTTTGCTGTATATGTGACTATAATATTTGAATTACTCAGTTATCAGAGCACATTATGTTAATTTTCTCTCTGCAATAGTTGGCTTTTTTGGTGAGATACTTCTTAAAATAGGCTTAATACCAGTACTGGCTTATTTGAGGCTTAGGTTCGGGTCCATTTTGTGCCCAGCTCTTACCACCTGGCAGAAGAATGAGTAGGAATTTATGGAATACTACATACTTCTATTTTTTGTGTTGTTATTTGGTTTCTTGATATGGCTCATGTAAATTTTACTGGAATGTGGCAGGACACCAGATTATGTTCAGAAGGTATTTTATGTGTAGCAGAGATGCAGTCCCCTCCTTCTTCTCCCCCAGATTCCTAAATTCAGATGGAAGTGTGGCTTAGTGGAGTCTGCAGGCTTGGAGAAAGTCAGGGAAGGTTATGTCACTGCTGAAGCTATTAAGAAGGGGTAGCAAAGTTACAAATCTTGTAGGAAGATTATATAGTGACTTTCAAGAGATCCTTTGTCTTCTTGCTTTGGGGGGAGTGTAAGCCCAGTTTTACATGTAATGAGAGCTCTGGTGCATTACAGTTCAGAAATTGACTTAATGTGGCCAGGCATGGTTGATTTAGAGTCCCTATAACCTGATATGATGTGGAGGGGAAGGGCTGTGGTTCTCTTCTGGAACTACTTTTATCACCTGAATGATTCCCATGCGGCAAGCATTGGCTTCCAAGTGACATTTTGGACATAGGGAAAATAACACAGTAGTGGTTTTCTTCCATCAGGATGCACTGGATAAACCCTAGATGTGCAGGTTGCTCAGACGAGGAATTCAGGCTGCTTTCTCCTTCTTGATTTCCAAAACTTATACCCTTTTAGAGTCTTTAAGGAGAAATTTGGCAGTTAAATCTGTGCTGCAGATTGTCTACTGGCCAGTAACTACCAGCCTGAGGTGACTTTGTAATATGGTGGCCAAAGGGTTAGTCTGTAGTGGCAGGCAAAGGTAAGGAAACTGAAAGTACTGGTGTGAACTGAGCCAACATATAATATTTAATGGCCTAGTGAATTTGGATTTGTGTAATATAACTATGAATCCCAAGAAAGAAATAGTTCTTTTTGGTGCAGAGATGGTGTCTTTTTTTTCTTTCCTTCTTCTGTAATTTCTTTTTCAAAGACTGTCTTAGAGATTTCTGCCAACCATGGGCATTTGGGGCTGGGGGCAGTTGGCAGTGCCAGTCTGGGTACATTGTGGAGAAGAGCAATTTTCATAAAAAAACATACCTGGCTTTGCAGATGGTTTGAAGGAGGAATACTTGAGTCCAAGACCATGGCTTAGGCTCACTGACTTTAGTCCAGTCCATCAGTCCCAGGGAGACTGCTGGAGGCATTTGCAGGATATTTTCCTGTAGGGTACATTATTGCTAACAGATTTCTGCACACTTTCTTAGGTGAGCCTTTGATCTATAAGCTGAAAATCAGTTATAAAATCCTGTGAGTGGGGTTAGTGCAGAGGTTTGAGATTCTGCATGCCAGTTGGGTGGCTGGAGTAGAGCTGTTTTAATATTGCCTCATGGAAGCAGTCTCTAATTGCTGTATTTTCCTCAGTGTAAAGTGTACTGGACTAATGGTCTCCAGTTTGAGAAGGTCTGGATGAAAGACGCTGGATCCGGATGATCATTTTTTCTGGAGGAAATCACCCAAAGTCTATCCCAAATGTTAGCTCTGAGACTTGAAATAGTTTTTTAGGTGCTCCCAAGTAATGCAGATGTATTTGGATGCCTTCATTCTCTTACATGGCAGGAGGTTTGTTTTAAGACAAGGTCTAGATTCAGAGTACAGTTTAAGCACATGTGTATTGCTGTAATACAAGGGTGCTGCTGCCTTGTGCTGATGGGGACATTTAGTGAGCCAGTCAGATAGGGATAAATGTACTATGGAATGCTGGTAGACCAATTTCTCATGTTTATAACACCTCCTTACTTATGGTTTTATGGGATGTGACCAAATTTTCTTGCTGCCTGTTAAGTCCCATGGTAACGAGAGATTCCTGCAGTGGCCAAAGGGAAGAAGTCAGTGTAGTGCAGGTGATCCTGGTGATTCCAACATTAGTGCAGCTGTAGGTGGTGTGCATGGGCAGGCAGCTCCCTGTAGAGACCTCGTCACTCACCTTTTCTGTGCCATCTCATTGATATTGTTCTATCTAGTTAAAAATACAACCTAGCTAGCCACAAATATATGCTGGGAATGTCCAACAGCCACATGTGGTGACTGGGAGTATCACAGAATCATTTAGGTTGGAAAAGAAGATCATCAAGTCCAATCTTTGACCAATGACTACCTTGTCAACTAAACCATAGCACTGACTGACATGTCCAGCCCTTTCTTGAACACTTCCTGGGATGGTGACTCCACACCTTCCCTGGTGTTGCAATCTGGTTTAAACCAGAAGAGCAAAGAAAACTAAGTCTCTGTGTATAAACCAGAAAGAACTTTGAAGGTTCAAAATATACCCAAAAATGAGATTAAAACAAAATGAGGTTAGATGTTGGTGCCAAAAATTTGGTATGTTTTATTTAATAGTAAAAGGCAAAGAGAAAGAAAGAGAAAAGAAAAAAAGGAAGAAATAGAAAAAGAAGTGTGCGTGGGGGTATGGGGGGGCAGGGAGAGAGTGACAGGAGTTAGGTGGAAGCATATCACCCATCCGAGGGTCCCAATGATGTCTCGTTGCTCGCCTCCATCTGGTCATCTGGTGGTGAGGGTCCCCTGTTGCTACCACATGCCAAAGAGTATAGAATCGTGGATTAATATATGCTTTGGGCCACGTGGGAACACCCACATATCTCCCTTGCAGGGGGCTAGGTTTGACACTGTCCCTTGCAACACTGTGGGTCTGTTGCATCATCTCTGGTGTAGGGTTTGGGGACCCCTTTGGGAAGGCCTTTGATGGGCCATATCATCCCCTTTGTCCTTCATGTAGATGGCAGCTTCTCCCTGGGTAAAGGGGGCCCCACAGCTGGGCTCCTCTGCACAGCCGAGGATGGGCAGTCACTTCGCCTCTGACCAGAGCCTTTTCCAACACACACCCAAAGCCTCTCTCCCCACACCCTTTGGTGCGAGGGTCTTCACAAGCCTGGCAGCTGATAGCCTTGGGGCCATGATCTCCACTCCTGAGGTGTTAAACTTGTGCTTTGTGAATGTCCCCAGCCCTGAGTTGTTACTTTATCTTATCTTCATCATTGAGTAGTGTAAGGCCTCAGTCAGGGCTCCATTCAGGGTGTGTTGGTCTTCTCTGCAGCTTTTATAATACAGTTTTAAAAGTCCTTAATGAAAATGCTTAAGTCATAAACTGTAATATTTCAGTCTCTGACACCTGGGCAGCCTGTTCCAATGCTTAACGACCCTTTCAGTGAAGAAATTCCTGATGTCCCACCTGAACCTTTCCTGACACAGCTTGAGGCCATTTCCTCTTGTCACTTGTTGCCTCCTGGGAGAAGAGGCCAACCCTCACCTGGCTAAGGCCTCCTGTCAGCTTGCACAAGAAGCACCAGCTACAAGAAAAAAAGGGCTTCCGCTATAGCAAAGCCAAATCAGCACCCATTTTCACACTGTTCCCTTTGCACTCATAAGGGTGCATGAAGAAATGCATTCAATCATGCCACATAATCCAGAGGTACAGCACTATTTATGATTTAGTTCTACAAGGTCAGGCTTGCACCTTCAAAGGGGGATTCATGAGTGCGTTGGGTTTGCACGGCCTGGTTTTTGGTAGCGGGGTGGGCAACAGAGGTGGCATCTGTGAGAAGCTGCTGGAAGCTTCCACCATGTCCAGCAGAGCCAGTCCCTGATAACTCTGAAGATGGACACTCTGCTGGCCAAGGCCGGGCCAATTCGAGATGGTGGTAACGCCTCTGTGGTAACAGATTTAAGAAGAAATCAAAACAAAGTGGGCACAGTTTTTACTAGCCAGAGAAGAGGAGGAGGTGAGAACATGTGAGGGAAGCAACACGACAACACCAAGGTCAGTGCAGAAGGAGGGGCAGGAGGTGCTCCAGGCGCCGGAGCTGAGATGCCTCTGCAGGCCTTGGTGATGACCATGGTGAAGCAGCTGTGCCCCTGCAGCCCGTGGGGATCCACGGGGGATGCAGAGATCCACCCACAGCCCGTGGGGATCCACGGGGGATGCAGAGATCCACCCACAGCCCATGGGGATCCACGGGGGATGCAGAGATCCACCCACAGCCCGTGGGGGAGGTGCCCACGCCAGAGCGGGTGGATGCCTGAGGAGGCCATGATCCAGTGGGAGACCCGGTGGAGAGAGGGGGCCCTGCTCCCAGGCTGGAGCAGCCTGTCCTTGGAGAACTGCACCCTGTGGAAGAGTGACCCACACCCCAGCAGTTTTGGGAGGACTGTGTGACCGTGGGAGGGGCTCATGTTACAGCAGTTGTGGGAGGACTGCTGCTTGTGAGATTGGAACCATGCTGGAGAAGTTCACAGAGAAATGTCTCCTGTGGGAGGGACCCAACGGTGCAGCAGGGGAAGGACTCCTCTCCCTGAGCAGTGGAAAAAGATCTTGGGTGACGAACTGACCAAAACCCCCATGCCCTGTTTTCCTGTGCTGTCAGTGGGAAAGAGGAAGGGGTTGAGGGAAGAAAAGCTGGTTTTAAGGGCTTATTTTACTTCTCATTATCCTTCTCTGATTTTTTTAGTAATAAATTCACTTTGTACCTTTAAGCTGAGCCTGTTTTGCCCTTGGAGTATTTTCTCCCAGTCCTTAACTCATTAACCCTTCCTTAATTTTTTTCTCTTCTCTGCCCAGCTGTGGCAGGGGAGGGTGAGCGAACGGCTTTCATGGGTGCCTGGCATTTGGCCAGTGTCAAAGCACGACAACGAGGCTACACCAAAACACAAGGCACCATCAGTTAATTCTGGTGGAATCATAGTGAAACCTGTGCCAAGTCATTCTCTGGAGGGGATGTTCGGAGGTCACTACCCTCTTGCCTCTGCCTTATGGCTGACAGCTTTACCAGCATCATAGAATGGTTTGGGTTGGAAGGGACCTTACAGATCATCTCATGCCCCATGGGCAGGGACGCCTTCCACTAGGCCTGGTTGTTCAGAGCCCCATCCAGCCTGGCCTTGAACACTGCCAGGGATGGGACATCCACAGCTTGTCTGAGTATCCTGTTCTAGCATCTCACCACGCTCATAAAGAATTTTTTTTAACATCTAATCTAAATCTATCATCTTTCAGGTTTTTCAGAAATACTTATCTAATAATTTTTTACAGCTTCCAGTAATGGAAACTCCACAACCCATTAGGCTGTCCAATCTAGTAAATTGCTGCCCTTAGCACAGGATATACTTCCTGACATCTAACTTGAAATTATCCCCTGGCTATAAGTTAAGAGATGTTTTTTCCTATATGCGTGCTATCAAGTCTCCCCACAGTCTTTTTCTCTAGTCCGAACAACCACAAGTCTTTTAATCAAATAGTTGGGTTTTTTTAAACTTCTGAGCGTTTTTGTTTTTCTAATGGTCTATAAGGAAAATATGTGCCAGTTAACTGTGTGGTGCCCTCAGAAATGTATTCTCAGATTTATCCTTTGGAATAGTACAACACATCAATATCAAATACTCCAAAGCAGAGCTTAATGTCACCTTTCTGCTTGAACAAGCTTGTATTTAGTGTTGCTGATTATTCTATGCACAGTGTAGCTTGGTACTGTGGAGCAATGCTGCAAACTTAAGTGTTGGGACTGGGCTCAATAGCAGACAGTTTAGGTGAAAGAAGACAATAAATGCAAAGGCTACACAGATCTGTTCTGCGATCCTGTATTATGCCAGTCAAAACGAGAAAGCCAAAGAGAAATAATTCTTTGATGAGTATGATGCTCTTTATAACAATTCCCTTAGCCACTTTACAGTCACTTAAATTCAATGTATGATTTTACTGCATGCCGAAATCTATGTCTAGAGATCTCTGAACAAAATTAAAATGAGCGTTTCTTCAGGTAGAGTTTGTGGGGAAGAAATACTGCAAGATCCCTTTGTCCCCATACAGTAAAGAGATAGAGATGCTGAACCACTATTTCTTTTCCTTCACAAAAATTAAAAAAAAAAAAAGGAAGAGGAAGAGACCTAAAGAACCCCTGTGATACTCAGGCCAGTATATGAATATAGAAAGAACTGTGGTGGCAAAATGAGTAACAAAATATGTGGTAAAATAGGGGAAGTGAAGCCTGGTTACTTCTGAGTCAACAGAAGTGTTTCAGCTGACTTCAGCATGGCCAGGATTTAGCCAACAGTACCCTTTTGCTGAGTGCAATTCTGCTAAGGACTCATAATTTTGTTATTGTGGCTTGTTGGATAACAAATAATTACTTTTTTTTTCTTTTCCCCAGTTTCTCAGACTTTATTAGCCTGTTTTCATGTAGTGAATGAGTTACTTTGTCTAGTCTGACTGAAGGAACAGTGCAAGGACATGGACCTGTTGGAGCAAGTCCAGAGGAGAAACACCAAAGTTGATTACAAGGATGGAGCAGCTCTGATATGAGGAAAGGCTGGGAGAATTGGGATTGCTCAGCCTGGAGAAGAGAAGGCTTTGGGGTGACCTCATGGTGGCCTTCCAGTACTGGAAGGGAGCCTACCGGAAAGATGGAGAGAAACTATCTCCAAGGGCCTGGAGTGACAGGACAAGAGGGAATGGCTTCAAACTGATGGAGAGTAGGTTTAGATTAGATATTAGGAAGAAATTCTTTACCATGAGGATGGCAAGGTACTAAAACAGAGTAGTTCTGCATATCCCATCCCTGGAACTGTTGAAGAATGGGGCTCTGAGCAACCGGGTCTAGTGGACAGTGTCCCTGCCCATGGCAGTGGGGTTGGAACTTGATAATTTTTAAGGTCCTTTCCAACCCAAACTATTCTCTGACTCTCTGTTATTTTCTGCAACATTTTGTTGAGGGATGATCAGATACTACCATGTTCACGTATGCATTTACACCAGATTGTTGTAAAAAATAAATAAATAAGTACCACTTCCAGGTAGACCAGAAACTTGCTTTTTTGTGCTTTCAAAGGGTCTTTGTTCATCAGAGATGAAAAACATAGAGGCAAAGTTAGAAAGTGTTCAGCATGGTTCTACTCCAATGTAAATTAGATCCTTCCTGCTTGCTTCATTATTAGCATTTTGATCCTGCAAGGAACTCCTCATTCACAGTAATTAGCTATGCAAGATGTAATACCTGGTTTTATTCTTTTAAATATAAGCTTTTGGCCCTTCTTTCCATTTTTCCTGCACTCTGAAGTTTGATATGCCCGTTACCTCCATGCAGTATTACTCTTGCTAACCATGTAAACTTGATTTTCACACTGATTTGGTTTGTAAAATGCATGTCAATAATTATGTCCCTGCTGTTTTTTCTCTTTTCTTTCCCCTTCCTGTGAGTACTGCTAGCTCTCTGCTTTATGGAACACTGCACTTGATTCTCTCTGCCAGCTCTAGTTAAGGGTAGTATTTGCCCAGGGTAAGATGACCTGAAAGGCCAACTTGACCTGGCAGGGACCTTAATGTGATGGCTGGTACCCACTCTGGTTTGGTGGTTCTGAGGGGAGCTGCAGTGAAGGGGATCTGGTGTAGCAGGCTGTCTGTGAGTGTAGCTCTGTCAAGTCATTTAACACCCAGATATTTACAGAACTCTGAGCTTGCAAAAATGCTACCTTTTTTATTCAGCAGAGCTGCTTCTTTCACATCCCACTTAGTTTTATCTTCCCACTGATGAGCTACATTTTCATTCCTTCAGAGCATCTCCAGCTACAGAAAAGCTGGTTGGGCTGTAAGTTGCCCTGCTCCTAAATAGTGTCACCAGCTTAATTGGGGTTTTGTCATACATTTGTTCAGGGCTAATGTTTTACATGACTCTTGTTACCCTTCCTTCTCCAGGGAGATGACAATATACAAGACAGATCAAAATCAAACCTGATTTGCCAAGAGACCTCCCAGGGGTCTTGATTTCAGAAGTTCTCATAATAGACACTTTGTCTTTGCATCTGTAAGAGCAGAATTCTGGCCTGTCAGTTGGGACAGGATCTTCCCATGCCTGAGCTGAACTTTGAGCTGGTGTCTGACTGAGAGTGGGAACAATTGTAAAACAACAGTAAATACACCTAGCAACAGGTGTTTTGGTAATACAGAAGTAAGGTGAACTAGCAAGTACTTTCTGCTAAAGGTGTATTTGTGGTTAATCCTGTTACAGGTAAGAGGGTGACAGGAAATCAGTATTTTTTCAAAACTCTCTCATTCCAGTGTACTTTTGTGCTGGCTTTCATCAAAGACATCTGCTACCCAAAATATCCCTTTGGATCAGTGTCCCCTTCTGTGATGGAGAATGATGACAGCTCCCTGGTCTGCTGCTTCAGTTCTTTATCCTGCTTTTCTCACCACATTTTTGTCTCTGTGTTCTCTCCTAGGTAGCCTGCAGGCCTCCCCACCTACTGCTGCTATTCTTCAATCTTTATTAGTATCTTTTTCTAGTTGGCCTTTTAATCACAACTAGGGGATCAATTGACTCCCCACTAATGCTTTCTGCTGTCATGGTGTGTGGAGTCCATGCAGCTTAGCACAGACCTCAGAGACAGAGAGTCATTGCAGGGATGCAGGCAAGGAGCACGAATCCCATTTTGCAGCTGTTTCCCACAGTGTAACGCTTCTGGCATCTCTGCTTTATCCTGCTGTGGGCATTTGAATCCTGCATAAAGATGAGACAGCCCCCTTCCATGGAAGTACTACTCCATTAGTCCAATACCAGAGTAGTCTGCACACCTGGAGTGAAATTCAAAGTGTTCTGGAAAAGAATTACACGTTTTCATGGTCAGTTTTTCAACTCTAAAATGATTTGCTCATCATTAGTGTCAGGTAGGAGCTGCAGTTGCTTTGCTGCTGCCTATTCTTTTGTCGTCTAGGTGGCTTTTTTCTCCCTGTAGTAACGCTGTGTAATAATGTTCTCATGTTATTCTGATAGCTGTGTTGTGGCTTTGAAGGTATAGAAACACAGATAAAACAAACCTTGTCAGGAGAGGTAGTATTTTTTTATAAAAGCAAGGTACGCTTGGCTCTTGCAGGGCATTCCTTCTCTGCAGATCCCACAAGACAGGTTTCACTTCTCTTCTGTGGTTGATGTAGCAAGCAGTTACCTGAGGGATTAGCAGAATCTGAGTTTGCTTACTTAGCAAGTTCACTGGTGACAGAAAGCTGGGAGGAATGGCTGATCCCAAACCCTACAGAAGGACCTCGACAGGCTGGAGGGATGGGCAGAGAACAACTTTCTAAAGTTCAGCAAAGGCAAATGCAGGGTCCTGCACTTGGGGAGGAACAACCCCAGCACCAGCACAGGCTGAGGGCTGACCAGCTGGAAAGCAGCTCTGCAGAGAAGGACCTGGTGGACAACAGGCTGTCCATGACCCAGCAGTGCCCTGGAGGACAAGAAAGCCAGTGGTGTCCTGGGGTGCATTGGGAAGAGCAGTGCCAGCAGGTCAGGGATGTGATGCTACCCCTCTGCTCAGCCCTGGTGAGGATCACCCTGGAGTGCTGTGTCTGGGCTTCTCTGCACAGGAGAGACATGGAGGTCCTGGAGGGCAACAAAGATAATTTAGGAACTGGAGCATCTCTCTGATGAGGAAAGGCTGAGGGAGCTGGGGCTGTTCAGTCTGGAGAGGAGATGCTGAGAAGGGACCTCATCCCTGTCTGTCAGTGTCTGCAGGGAGGGCTCAGAGCATGGACCAGGCTCTGCTCCGTGGAGCCCAGCAATGGGAAGAGGAATGAATGGGCAGGAACTGATTCCCAGGAAGTTTTACCTGATTATAAGGAAGAACTTCCCTGTGCAGTGACCAAGATTGTCCAGAGAGGGTGTGGAGTCTCCCTCACCGGTGATACCCCAGAACCATCTGGACACAATCCTGTGCTGTGTGCTCTGGCACAGTCCTGCTTGAGCAGGGAGGTGGAACCAGATGACCCACTGTGGGCCCTTCTTACTTCAGCCAGGCTGTGAATCTGTAACCTAGAACAGAACTCCAGTGGAATTAACTTATATGATACACATTTTATGTTTGGTTTGCCATGTCTGAAGGAAAAGTGCACAATTCTTTGAGGTTTTAAATGCCTGTATGAGGTTTTGGTACATTCTGTATTTGCCTGATCTAAGGCCCAGCTGCTTCTAGTTTTATCCAGTAAAATTTAGTGGTGAAAGAGGACCTCAGATGGTAAAGAGTGTGGTGGAGTCACTACCCCTGGAGGTGTTCAAGAAACAACTGGATGTGGCTCTCAGTGTCCTGGTTTAGTTGACACGGTGGTGATGGCTCAAAGGTTGCACTTGATGACCATGGAGGTCTTTTCCATCCTAAATGATTCTGTGATTATGTTTGTCTTTTGCTCTCTCCATTTGTTTCTGTGTGCTGTTCTGATCTTTTCAGATCAAAAAAATACCCTGGTTCCATTCTCAATTAGCATGTTGTGATGACATTTCTCTATGGAATTTTCAAGTTAATTTGATGTTATTTTAATGCTCTACAGATCAGGGTTTTGGAAACCATATGAAATTACTTTGTTAAATATCTCATTAGTGGGTCAGGTGTGGTTCATTTTTGAAATCTCCTTAAAACTTGAGTAAATATGGAAGAAATAAGTTGTGCAGCATTCCTTATTTGGCAGCAATCCAAGTCAGTGACTTCATAGCTCTTTCCCCTGTACATTTAAGAAATTTCTTCCATGTTCTGGCAAATATGTTAATACCCTGTTGTACTTTCAGAGAAGCTAAATACAGTACAACTTGCAAAAATGTGAAAGGTATGCATTTGGCTTTGATGAGTAGCCTTTCCACCAGAATACATGTTCTTTCAAAAAGTATTTTCTCTGAAATTATGCTTTCAGATTCTTTTTCCTTTCACTAACATACGCCTAACTACCACTTACTGGCAGTGCACTCCAAATTCCTGTCAGAAAGAGTAAATTAAAAACCACAGGTTTTACTTAAAAATTTGTCTTTTGATTGTCATGTCTTTGTGTTTTGCCTTCAGTGGATGTCTAGCTACTTATTTGAGGGAGAAAAAAGCTGTCTCTTCAAAAATGATGAGCTGAGTGAAAATTATTTTTTACTTTGGTGGAGTATTAAGAGCAAATTATGCTGTACTTTGATATTCTTCCCACTCTTTTGGGATTTGCAGTAGTTTCATCTGGATGGAGGAGAGAAACCTTCATTTGAGGGAAGGAACAGAAAATAAAGCAGCTGCAGTAGAGGCTGTGTTGCAGCCTGTAGGTTCTCTGGGGTTTGGAATTCTGTGCTTGGAGTGCCATGGAAAGGCTGCTGGGAGATCAGATCCCAACCCAAATCATGGAAACCCGTGAACAATCAAAACAGAAATTAAACATGACACACACATCCTGATTGCAATCAGAATGCTGAGAAATGCTATCCTAAATTATCCTCAATTTAAAATTCATACATAGAATATCTCAAATTTTAAATTTGCTGTAGAAATTACAGATTTTTATGGAGAATATAATTTTAATTTCTATCCCCACAGCTGCTTGGGCTGTTAATTGAATGGCTGAGCTTTACTCTTGAACTTTAGGTTCTTTAAGGCACCGCTGTGGCTGTGAAAATGGATATAAATTACAATGGTGTTTAGAGAAAACGAATTCAGGGATGTCCAATCAGCTGTGTAGGCTATTACCTCATCTGCTGGGTCAGAACTGAGCACTTGCTCTTCTCACATATTTATTACAAAATCATGGCAGTATTTTTTTCATTCATTTATGGAGTTTGTAGTTTTCTCTGTTTATTGCTTATTCCCAGACACAATGGTCTATAGTTGCTTTTTTGTTGCTATAATCTCTCTTTGTAGATGAATGTGTGTGATACATATGAATATACAATTGCATCATTCAGCACTTTGAAAGCAACTGAAAATATTGTATCTACCAAGGAAATCTCTGTTGAAAACTCTCCATGTTAGGGCTTGATATTTCTTCATATGTACAGATGCTTCATGTTAGGAATTACAGGGGGAGGTTTATCTGACTACAGTGTGAGCTTTTGCCTTAGAGGTCTGTCCTTCCTATCAACCTGTTCTACAGGCCTCAGCTAAAACCTTTTTTTTTGTCTGTCTGCCTGTGTGCCTTCATTTTTAGAATATGTTCTTGTGTGTGGCACCCCTCCACCCCTGGCTGACCTGACAGAGTAGAGCTCCTGCTCTGAAGCATGTGGGTTTGTGCTTGTTCTGTAGTGGAATGAGCTCTGTGTGGAGTCCTGTTACATATGAATTACTGCAAGTTCAGTGGAGTTCTTGCATTTCTTTCATGTAGTGAATTTGGATGTCTGAATCTTAAGTAGGAGTGGGAGAAGTGATTTAAACAAAATAGTGTAGCCTGTGACCCACCAGTTTGCCAAACTCGTTGTGAAAGACTTGCTCGTTTTGAATTCTGATGTAGAATCATTGCTAATTTATCTTTAGCAGAGTGTTGTAAAACAACCTCCTCTTCACTGGAATATTTGTAGTGCAGAGTCTGCCAGTTGTATCTACAAGTGTCCTCTTCAGGCTTAATGAAACCTTGGTGAAAACTGTCACTGCTTAAGTGGAAGCTTTGCCACCAAACTATTTCATGAATGAAAAATGCAGGCCATTAATTTATTAATATCCATAAACTTTTCAGTTGAATCTTGATTTGATTTATGAAATATTACAAACTTCACAGGCCTCCAAGACTTTCATACAAAAGTTCAATGATACTCCGTAGTTCTCATAAGGTTTCTCTTTGGGATTTAACTCTGAAACGAAACACCCAAAAATGCCATTGCTTTGCTGACAAAAAGGAGAAGCTGAGTGAAAAAGAAGAGAATATGTAGGCTCTGGCAGTCCAAGACAGAGTCACAGTTGTTTGCAGTGAAAAGAGAACAGAGCTATGTTGAAAGGTATGAAAATGTAAGTAAGATTACAAGAGGG
Organism: Dicrurus megarhynchus; assembly: GCA_013399195.1. NCBI lineage: Eukaryota > Metazoa > Chordata > Aves > Passeriformes > Dicruridae > Dicrurus > Dicrurus megarhynchus. The sequence continues at coordinate 87,258 of VXAD01011947.1, read as the reverse complement.
ATGCTGTTAAAAGGAATCTGTTTAATCTACTTGTTCTCTGAGTATTCTAGAGTCACTACAATCATATTTACTGGGAAAAAAAGGGCACGATATTGTTGCTAACTTGGTTGTTAGCAGTGGGATTGTGTAATATCTACTGTTTCCAGGTGTCATGAATGGCATTGTGAAAGGACCAATACAAAAATGGAAGGTCTAGGTGGTTCGCTTGTGTAGAATCTTTACTAGTGATACAAAAAAGAGAAAATAACCTAATCTGTCTTTCTAATTCAGGTCATATTATAAGAGTTTATATGCCATGGGGAAAAAGCGTTTTCTCTAAGTGTGACTTTTTTGGCTGGACACAATTGAGAAGGAATATATTGTACAACATTCAAAAAGTCATTTTACAATCATTTTTGTCTGCCCTTTAAAGGCTATCTAGACATGAGTGGAGAGCAACAACACTTGAATATCTCTCTTTAAGTGACTTAGAGAGCTCTAAAAAAAAAAAATTAGAGATACTGTGGGAAGATGAAACCAGAGGACACAGTTAAATGTAGTGACAGGGCAGGAGGGAATAGCTTCAAACTGACAGAGTAGGTTTACATTGGATATTAGGAAGAAATTCTTCCCTGTGAGGGTGGGAAGGCCCTGGCACAGGTTGCCCAGAGATGCTGTGGATGCCCCATCCCTGGAAGTGTTCAAAGCCAGGTTGGATGGGGCTCTGAGCAACCTCAGAGTGAACCTCATGGTCTAGTGAAAGGTGCTGAAACAAGATTACCTTTAAGGTCTCTTCCAGCCCAGGCCATTCTGGGATTTTATATATCTCTTATCAAAAGCCAACAACCATCCTGTGCTGTCTTTTTCCATGAGATTCCTCATGTGAATAAAGAAAGCTAAAGGAAAATTTAGAAGCGTAAGTTTGGGGAGTATCAAAATCAGACAGCTCAGTTTTCAAAAGGTGAAAGATCATGACAATTCTTGTATGACATGTCTTGGTAAAGGGATGAAAACTAAAGCAGCAGAGTGAGTACTAGAGGCAGAATGAAGTAATTTGCTCAGCCAGAGAAACAAGTCTGGCAAGGATATGTCTTTGGAAATGCTGCATGGAAGCTGCAGTCATCATGTTTGAGTGTTAGTGTTAGATATTAGCAAGTACTGAGAGTGGGTTCAGCATAGCCTTTTTAACAACCTCTCATCCCTACTGGGGACTCAGATATTCCCTGCTGGTACACTTCAAGTCATTTGCTCTTTTACCTCATCCTCTTCCAGGTCACAAGGCTCAAATGTTTGCTGTTAGGAAACTGTCCCTCTTCAGCCTAGCCTTTAAACTGGGCCTGAAGTAGGCCCCAAAAATGAAGTGGAGGGAAAGACTCTAGACTTGAGTAGCTTGCTGTTATGTTGTGCTTATTACTGAGGGAGTATTCAATCCAGTTCATTCCTGTTGTGTTAACAGCTTCCTGCTGCTCTGGATGTTCATTAGTTTGCCCTGGATTTGCATTTGGTTTGGGAATTGCTTTAAGTGAAAAATAAAATTGGTTTTAGCTTGATAGGAAGCTCAAAACCTATTTGCTGGGTCTGACAATATCTTAAAATAACAAAATAATATGATGTCCTAGCAGCTACTGTGATTTCAGAGAAACATAGAATCATTAAGTTAGGAAAAGACTTCCAAGATCATCGAGTCCAATCTTTGACTAATCACCACATTGTCAACTAAAGCAAAGCACTGAGTGCTTCTTCCAGTCATTTCTTGAACACCTCCAGGGATGATGACTCCACCACCTCCCTGGGCACTCCATTCCAATGCTTAACCCACCTTTCCATGGAGGAATTCTTCCTGAAACTTTATTTCCATGGTTGTTTGTTCAGCTGGCAGAAGAGAGTTGAAGTTTATTGAAACTTGTCATTATCTTCTCCAAATTGCAACCTCGAACAGAGGGTGGCACATCATTTGTTTTAGCCTCTTTCCTTAGGGAATGTAAGTACACCTCGCAGAGGATGGCGCCCTGGGGGTCATAGTGGATCCCAGAGCTGTCCAGGGTAAGAAACAGCATATAGTGACCAGGTGGCCCTGGCTGGAGCAGGAGGTGGGCTGGATTATGTGAATTCTATGATGCTAAAAGCAAGGGAAGCACTGAGTCAGTAAGGAAAGGCCTTTGTGTGAAATTAGTTTCCAGATTCTAATGCGTAATTGTGCTATCTTGGTCTTAGTTTGGGTTGGGTCCCTGAGGCCTGGCCTCCCTGTTTGGCTGCAGGTTCAGTAGAGTGAGCCCCAAAAGAACTTTCACAGAATCACAGAATCATTTAGGTTGGAAAAGACCTCCAGGATCATTGATTTCAATCTTTGAATGCTCTCCACCTTGTCAACTAGACCAGAGTACAGAGTGCCACACCAGGTGTTTCTTGAACACTTCTAAGGATGGTGATTCCACCACCTGCATGGGCAGCCCATTCTAGTGCCTGACAAACCTTTCAGTGAAGAAATTCATCCTGATGTCCAACGTGAACCTCCTCTGGCACAGCTTGAGGCCACTTCCTCTTGTCCTGTTGCTTATTACTTGGGGGAAGAGCCCAACCCCCACCTGGCTGCAACCTCTTTTCAGGTACTTGTAGAGAGTGATAAGGTCTCCCCTAAGCCTCCTTTTCTCCAGGCTAAACATCCCCTGCTCCCTCAGCTGTTCCTCACAAGACTTGTGCTCCTGACCCTTCCCCAGTTCTGTTGCTCTTCTCTGGACAAGGCTTCACATAAGCTTGCAACAAATGACATTTTCTGATTACTTTAGAGGGAACCTACACCCTTATATAATGAAATGACACTTTTCCCCATTTTAATCTTATGTTGTTAAGTGTTTTATTATTGAAGTGACTGTTGTTTATTCAAATCAGTTATGACAAGTTATTCATGAATTATTCTCGTGCCTCTATGTGAAAATACATTTTAAGTTTTGTTTTCATTACCAGAAAAAATAAATAGCTAATGGAAACTTCATTGGTTCTGTAACTGCAGTAGTTATTCCTCTCAATCTCCTTGGCCTTCTAAAGTTCTGTTTTCATAACCTTTAGACATGACATTACACAGCACTGCACTTCCCTCTAATTGCTTCCTTATTTGGTAAACATGGCTTTTTAAACACTTTGGTAGTCACTCATTATATGTAAATCTTTGATGCTGCTGACCTTTGTGACTTTCCAGCAAGGGCTTTTAACCTTGGCTCTACTTCTCTTCAGAAAGACTGCCCTGAAGAAAGTGTTCTAAAAGTAAACCTGTACCATTGCTTAATGTGTAGTCTTTGAAATTCTTTGTGTTGTTTTCTTTGTGTGCCCATACCTGCTTTTCAAGTCTTAGTGTCAGCTTTTCATGTCTTGTTAGTTACATGAGCCAGATCATGTGCCATATAGTTTTCTGCATGAAGGACAGACTAAAGGTGTAAGATGCAGATTGATACATTGGTAAATAATCTCCACGTGTTGTAAAATTTGGAATTTTCAGAGTCTAAAATTTGTCTTAAAATAGTTATGTTTTGCCTCCTTATCTATAAGGTAAGCAAAACTTTCTTAAGAGGCTTTATTTTTCTCATTAATAGAGGAGGAAAAAAGGAAAGTGTTCAAGTATTAAAAAACATAAGCAGTGTTTCCATGCTGCTGAGAAACCAATCTCAGTGTTTAAACTCTGCTTAAACTCTAATTGCAAATTTCCTGGACAGCTCAATCCTTGCTACTTGTCTTTGGTGTCTTTTTAAAAAGATGTCAGTGATTCATCTGAACTATATAGAGGTATATAGTATAAATTGCCAGGAAAGGCAAGGATCACTTGTTCATGAGAGGATCTTTTCCTTGTTGAGGTTCATTGTCTAATATACCGTCGAAATGGAAGTGTGTTGCTACTTTGATACCTCTGATGATAACTAAATTCTTTTTTTGATGCCTATATAAGTTGATTAATTACCTTTGTTGTAGCTGCTTATTCATATCAGTGGGATCAGGAATTCAGAGATCCATTCCTTTAAGTGTTATTGTCCTTTCTACTAGTAGGATTGGCAGCCCTTTTTAATTTTTATGAGCTGAAACTAACCTTATTTATTGCACATACTGTGTCTTGCTAATAAGATTTTGAAGAACATGAAATTGTTGATAAACCCATTGTAAAACTGGGTAATTACTGGTAAAAAGTAAACAGTACCCCTTACTGAACAATGGTCTTGCAAAATTTCCAGATATCTTCCTTGCTGTCTGTGTGTTGTCCCACACTGCCACAACAGAAAAATTCAACATTCTTTACTTATTCGTACTCCAGACATAAGTAAGCAGATATCCTGCAATTTTCCCTATTCTCTTTTGGTTTCTGCTTGCTACTCAAACTGTGCATCTTGAAATCACTGAGGGAGAAAGTACAGGCAGAGTTGTAGGACTTTGTCACTTGGCAGTTATATTATTTGTTTTTGTCTTCGTTTCTCTACCTGGAATGTAACAGTTATTTACTTTAACAAAGGCTTTTGTGCATGAGAGTTAGTGTGTGCCTACAGAGAGTAACTTCCTCAGCCAGGATACTGTGCACTGCAAGGCAGGAGATTAACTGCCTTGAAGTTTATATTGCATTTTCTCAGACCTGCAGAAAAACACCTTAAACTGTCATAAGATAATTACTTGTGTTGTTTAATAGATTTGCATGACATTAAAAAAGTAGTTTTCTCCCCAGAAGTGATGACTTGTGTTCATCCTTGTTTCCATGAAATACACAGTCAAAACTTGAAAATGTTTTTTGGTGCACTTTTTTTGGCTTAAGCTAAGAGCATTTTATTAATGCAGCCCTGGTGTTAACAGGTTGATACACAGCTTTTTCTCATCTGCTCAGACTTGGAGCAGATTAAGAAACAGGGAGATAAGTGCTGGAATACCTGCTGTTCCTACATGTCTTTCTGCCGCCTAGTGCCAGTGATCTGGGAGTTTGTGTAAATACTGGACCATGCCAGCATTTAGCCTGAGTCAGCTGAAATGTAAGAGGGAGGCTGTTGTGTACCTGCCTCTGAAGGAGCTGACAATCCCACACAGAGGATGGTGGTGTCCTCTGAGCCTCATGGCGTCTGGTGTTGTCAGGAGATCAGGGAAAAAGAAGGATTTGCTGAGTGTTCCTGTAGATGTTGGATGAGTTTAGGGATTTGTCCTATGACTCGAGGTTTAGCCTTATCACATAGGATTTAAAAAGAAAAAAATCAAAGGAGTCACTCAAGAGTATGAGAAGGTGGTGAGGGAAGCCAACAGAGGCAGTTGTTTATGGATTCTGGTCATGCTGTTCCTCAAGGAATTTATACATTATTTTTCCATTTTCCACCATTTACATGGGACTGGGTGACTCCACAGAACATTTAAATGCAGCTATTTAGGAGGCAGCGTAAGTTCTTCTTGAGGCTTCCCAATTGCGGAAATGTTGGAAACTGTAACATGTCCTGGAATAAGAGACACCCTCCCCACCCCCACAATATCACCAAATGATACTTTCTTTTTATAATTTTTAATACAAAATTTGGGGTCCTAAATGCACTGCAGGTCATAAAGTTTGGATCCAGAAATCTTGCAGATCTTTGGAATTTCTTACCCATTTATTCTTTTTGTCTTGTCAGGGAGAATTCCCTTGACATTGCCAGAGCATTCATTGTTTAAAATACTGTCTATGATACACAGTCAGTAGTCTGTTCCAATCTACAAATGGGCTTTTTTTAAAAATTATTTTTTCCGTAATCCCCACACTGTGCTGTCCTGGCTGTATGGAGGCTGACTCTGTTGAATTAAATGCCACATCAGCAATTTGAAATGTTCTTTTAATTCCAAGTGCTCCCTTGCAGTGACATCATGCTGGGTAGAAAGCTATTAAAGATCACACCATTTTGAAGTTCCTGCTTAAAGTACAGCTGGAACTAAAAGCGGCTGCCAGGTTAGTCAGCGCTACTCCATGGTTTATGTGAATAATGTTGCAAAAGTGTTCTCTCTTTAGTGTGTGGCTGCTCTGCAGTTCATGGATCTTTTTGGATAGCACAGCTTTTCCTGCAGCAGCACAGCAATGCATTCAGTCTTCCAAGTGGTCTTTTGCAGCCCTGTGTCCCTGTGTAAATAGTTCCTGAGGTTCTAATCTCATGAAAAACAACACTGCCTAAAGTACATATTTGTGAAGAGCACATAGTTTGCATAAGCTTGAACGTTGAAATCCACTTCAGGGCTGAATAAAGACACCACTGTCATGACTGAGTTATATGGACCTATAGAGGAGCTTGTCCCACCTGGATGACTTCTCTTCTGTACAGTGAGCTTCAGGTTTCAACATGTACTAGTTGGCAGTGGCAAAATAAACTGAAGAAGGTAGCTGGAGGTCCAGTGTAGGATCTCTTCCTTATCTCCTTTCATAGTCACTGACACCATTTCTTCTTGTAATAATCACATTTTAATCAGAGCCCCACCTGTTCCAGTGAGAGAGAGTAGGTTTAGACTAGATATGTGGAATTTGAGATTTATTTCTGTGAGGGTGGTGAGGCAGTGGAACAAGTTGCCCAGAGAAGTTTTAGGTGCCCCATCCCTGGAAGTGTTCAAGGCCAGGTAGGTTTATATGGGGCTCTGAACAACCTGGTCTAGTGGAAGGTGTCCCTGCCCAGAGGTGTCGGAACAAGATGATCTCTAAGGTCCCTCTCAACCCAAACCATTCTGTGATTCTGTGTCTGTTACCCTGCTGTCACTAGTCACTCCTTGCTCTGGGATCCTGCACCTGGTTAGGGTATGATTGGAATTTGGCTGGAGAGGAGTGAGTGGAACGGAAAGAACCACAGCCACCCCACACATTCCCCTATGGGGAATACGCCTTCCCTGACATTGGTGGGTTTTTGTCGTCAAGCTGTCATGTCTTGATAGCTCTGGAGAACAAAGGGGCGCATCAGACCGAACATAATTTGTAAACAATGAAGAAGGAGCTTGTGCCACCCTGCAGCATCTGACAGTGTGAAAAACCACCACGAACTCTCAAGGTTTTGCTGGCTCCTTAGGAAATTCAGTAGAACTCCATGCTTCTCATCAGGATGCTGCCTTCTCAAAAGGGACAGCAAAATCACAGCATCTCTTTCAAATTCAAAATGCTTATTTAAAAGGGAAATTATTCTAATTCATGTTCTCAGTGTTTTCAATTATTTTTATATCTTTAGCATTAAATTAGAAGCTGAGTACAGTAATTTTTCCTGTTTTTCCAGTAAGAACTTGGTTTCTGATTAAAGTCTTTAGCAGTGAGTGGGCAAAAAATTAGTGCATTAACAACCTAACAGTGAAATCAAAGTGATTTAGAGTAGCATTATCTAAAGTTATTTTTGTTAGTACTGTGTAATGTTCTTTTAACTGATGACAATGATTTATTTCTACTTAGATGAATGATGAAATTAATCAGTGAATTGCTTGAGAGATGCTTTGTTAAATTAGTCCCATATTCAATTGTGAGTCTTTAATCTATTGCTCTGTGTGCTTATTTGTCACTGAATTCGCAGGGGGATGTGCAGGTTCTTCTTTTGTTTACATGAATATGAACTAGGACACTTCACTGATTGTCAGTAGAGTTTCATTGTTTAAAAAAGGGAAAATGAGAAAATGGGGCCTTCCTGTCTTTGATTTTGTTGGGAGATACCTTTTAAAAAAATGCCTTATGCAATTCTTTTAAAATTACTTGACTTATGTTTAAAGGGAATTCATCCTGCTCATTTCCAATATGCAGGGTGTTACTATTTAAAAGTGTTTGTAAATTATGTGGTAATTATTGCTTAATAATGGGGATAAGTTGGTGATTTTTTTTGCATATTTTCTCTATCAGACTAAATAAACTGAGGCTGGTTTTTCCAGTCCACCCACAAGACTCTGGCCATTCATAAAAATTTTATGACTGAAGAAAATAACATATGTATTGACAATGAAAATAACAGTTTCAGGAAGCTAATATTTATATAATAATAGTGGAAATGCTTTTGTTACAACTATGCTGCCTAAAGCCAGCATTTGTTAGGCTAGCTTAGAATTCTGAGGAGAAAAACAGCTGAGCTTTTTGGGACCATTTAGCATAAATAACAGCTGGGTCCCTTTAATGTGAGCATTTACACACTGTCAACTATGAACTGAAAATTTGCCTAGCAAAGTGTTGTGATGTGGAAGGTAAAAAAAGGAAAGCATTAGAAGATTTTGTAGACAGAGAAAAAGGAGCCATATGTTTCATAGCTGCTTATGGGCAACACTTGAGTCTAGGACTTGAATAAGTTTTGTGTGACAGGTCAGTTTGTGTTTGTTTGGACAAAGAGTTCCTGGAATGTCCCTGCAATCTCAGCAATAACACAGATCTGTGATTTGAGTCTGAAGAGAAGTCATGTGCAAGATAACAAATGCAGGTTTCTCCCAGGTCATCCTAAGCAATTGTTCTTCATTAAGCTCAAAGACCTGAAATGCCACCAAACAAAAGAGACAGTTAATCCTTTGGACTTTGCAACCCCCTACAAACTGGTAATGGCACTGGAATGATTTCTTTTGCTTAATGTCTGTAGAAAGTTTAAAAGTTTGGTCTTCTGGAAAATAGACCATTGACCCTTTTAAGCTAAAGGGTGGCGTGTAGACTCTGATGTCTGTGCCATGTCCTGAATTTTCAGTACTTTGCTGGGGGAGACAAAAGTGTCTGCGGGCATGGTGGGTGTTATAGATATGTGTTTAATTCGTGCCTATAAAGTTTATACCCATTCAATGTTAGAAATGCATGTATAGGATATTTTTGTATCAAACCAAAACATGTCGAAACCCCACTCTCTGGAGGGGCAAATTCCCGTAAGAATGTGGGGCTTCTTTTAGCCGAATAGATTTCCAGGAAGAAATCACCAAGACTATAGCCATGGCTGAATGGGAGATGGGCCATCTCAAGAGGAACCACCCCGACCATTTTCACCATGATAAGCTATCTGATGAAGATATGCAGCATCTCAGGAACATCACCCCCTTCCTGGACATAGATAAGATTTCATCAATACTTCATCATCTCCTCGGAAGAACATTGTTTCTCGCTGGGACAACCCAAGACCCAAATTAAATATCTTAAGACTTTTGGACTTTGAATACAGTGTTGCCCCCAGCAAAATAAACTGTATATAAGCTCACCGTTCGGAGACCTCGGTGTGAACAGAGCTACTCTGACACCTTGTCAGATTGCCTGTCACCCAGCTGCCGACACCTGGGCTTGGAGCTGTTTCTCTGCATTGTGGCTTTTTGTCCAGAATTTCTGCCAAATTTGCTATCAAATAAATTGATTTTATTTAATTGAAGAAATTGGCTCCATACATTTATAACAGTGGGCATGGTGGCTTTCCACAGAAAACAGTGTTCAGCCTGGTTTTCATCCTGTGACCACAGACCGGATGGATCTTCACAGATAAGGCAGAGGGACAACCACGATATAATCTGCCCTTTCTACTTTCCTTTGGCTCCTTCACATCACCTTGTCAGCCCTAATCTTGTTCTTTTGCTTCTTAGACTCTCCGAAGTGATACCTAGTCCAAGCTGTGAACGAAACTTGGGAATTATTTTTCTGTTAATCAGTAGCTATAGCTTGGCAGGTGTGATTAAGTAGTTGCATTGTGAAACTTGTGGAAATTTATAGACTTGGCTAATCCTTTGTTTTAAGGGAAAGGGAGTGCTATTCTGAGATGAATAGGCTGTTTGGATAAGAGCCACCAGGAGTAAAGTCAACAGGACTGAGCAGTAAATGGGGGGAAGAAAAATGAGAATGATAAGCAAGAGATATAGGTAGCAAATAAAGGTTTGATTAATGAAAAATGAGTGTAATTTGGAACCAATGTGTGTTGATGCCTTTGTTTGTTAAAATGTAGAAATTGTGTATATTTACACAATTTGTGGGTTCCCACCATGCTCCCTACTTTGCACAAACTAGAATAAAAAATAGAAATACCTCACCTTGGTGTGGGAATTTTCTGTACACAGCAGGTAGCAAGCCTGTGTTCAGGATAACAGAAGGACAAGAGTTTCAAAACTTCATCAGATTTTGGAAACCAAAGTATGTATACAAATGAGAACTGATATTATCATCTCTGAGCAGAACAGGAAATAAGCTTCCCTTAAAGGACAGCAAGTCATCTTAAGCAATATTAAAAGCTGTTTGCAGCTCACAGAATTTTGAAGCATTTCGTAACTACTAAATGTCTATTTGGCTAAATGTCTGTTTGGGGGGGGTCTAAAGGCACAGAATTTATGTGACAGTGCCCACTATTCTTAAAAGCAAGAGTTAATGTCTGCTGCCTTTGTGGTTTGGCACAGCCTTTGTACAACCAGCTGTCATGAAAGGAGCTTTCATGTATCTTGAATAAGAAAGGTACTATTATTTATGGAATATACCAAGTGTACATTTCCTCTGCTTCCCACCCCCACCCCTTTACAGAGAATATGAGCTCTCATTCGATCAGGGTCACCTCAGAGATGAGACGTCCTTTGAATCTCAAGATATGCTCCTGGTTCAATAACTGTAAATTAAAAAATGTTCTTGAGAAGGCAGACGCAGGACAAGAATGCAGCTGCATACTCAATATTGCTCTGCTGTGCTATTAGTACATTCCTAACCATGGCTGGGTCTCAGGACACTAAAATTTACTTTTCTACTTAAGCATATTTTATTCCAGAGTTAGTATTTTCATTAAAAAGCAGGTTGTGACTTTATACAAGCTGAATGGAGTCTAGTTTGCAGAGAAAAGTAGACAAAGCAAGTAAATCTAGGAAGAAGAGAGATAAGACAGCAGCAGTAAGTTCTACAAAATGCAGAGTCTGTGCTGTAATACTGGGTCTGTTTTCTGGACCATGTCCTGTGTTGCAATGCCTGGTGAATATATGATGCAATGTCAGATGTTGCTCTGTACATGCAAGTGAGGCCACCCAGAGAGAATTGTTCTGTGATGCTGCATCCTCTCTCCCTGGCATCTTTATTCTCCAAGGCCTATGTAGTAACTCCTGTCTCTGTTGCAAAGTCAGGCTTTGACAAGTTTGATAAATAAAATTCCCTGCACAATTTTTTTGCTTGAGGAGAATATTAACTCTTGTATTGTAGACAAATCACATTCTGTAACTAAATCACACTGCTTTAAATTCACATGTCTCTTCACCACCTTTTTTTTTCATATGCTGGGCTGCTCTGAAGTGCTGCTTTAATGACTGCCCCAAACTCACAAAAGGCTTGGGGCTGACAGGAACATGTCCCATTCACAGTTTTGACATCCTCTGGAATGAGGACTATACAGATCTAACATTTTACTGTGTTTGGTGCAAGGGATCCCATGACCCTTTGACCTTGCACTTTCATGCCCTGTTACGAAGCTACAAGAGCTTCTCAGCTAAAATGGTCCCTTTCTAATTTTAATTTATGCTAATACTAATTTGTAATTTGTCTGGGCAACTGGCTGTTTAAAGAGCTGCTGTCAAGCTCCAAATGTCTTTGCCTAAGGCTTTGGATTGACCTGTCCCAGCAACACAACCATGGAGAGAGCCAGGGTGACTCCAGATTCCCAGTGCACTTCTGTCATCACAGCATTCCCTGTTCCTCCCTTCCTTTCTTCCCCAGAGGTGTCTTTTGTATATCAGCTCAGGAAGTTCACTTTCATAGATTATTTTTTTCCTGTTTTCCTCGTTGTCTTGTTTCCCCTGTGCCCTTGCAGCTTGCCCAGAAGGCTTGTGAACTGCCCGACTTTGGTCTGCATTAGGACTTCAGGCAGTTTTGGTTTTGCAGAAAATCATCTTCTGTATCATGTTTGTTGCATCCTGGTTTTGGGAGTGGGGATCAGACCTGTTCTACATGCACTTACTAGCTAATTTCTGTACCTTTTTTTTTTTCTTTTTGTCACTTTGAGCCCTAACAGCTCCCTGGGTTCTCCAGGAGTGGCTGCTACAAAGATGTTCGTGTTCTCCTCTGTAAAACTGGTCCTTGTTTTGTGTTGCTAGGCTACTCCCTTCCAGCTGCCACTGAAGAAATGCTCCGTGGTGGGAAACGGTGGGATCCTGAAAAAGAGTGGCTGCGGCAAACAAATAGATCAAGCAGATTTTGTCATGCGGTAAGACAGAAACCTTAATGACACATTGTCCCCCCTTCCCCCTGCTAAGCCTCAGACTTTTCAAAGCTGTTCATTTGGGATTAATCGATGATAATTTGCCTTATTGCCCTGCCTTTGCAGGATGCTTTACGCAAGCAATTTGGGTCAAAGCATGGAGAGGCAAAAAAAGGAGTTTTGGCTTGGTTCTGCAAAGGGGTATGGGGTGTGGGGACAATTTGCTGGTTAGTAAAGTTATGACGACTTGTGCAGTGTCTTGGGGAGGTACTGAGGAGCTGCTTTTCTCATCATTTATGTAGTGATAGCCAGAGTGCTTCATCCTGCTCTGTGCTCTGTCCTCTGAAACTAAATGCCATCTATGCAACCCATGGAACTCAGAATGAGTAGGGGCTGATTTATGGTGCAAGGCTTGAGTTGGTACAAGCTAAAATCTTCCTGTGTTTTTCTTCCCTCAAGACTGACCTGTGGCTGTCTGAGGAAAGGCCAAACCTCTTCCCTTAATGCGAGATTTTTGGGATTCTTTACATTTCCTTTCCCTCCAGCTTTCCTTGATTTGTAAGAACCTGTCAGGAGAGATGTCGAACCAGCTACTGCTTTCGTGATTAAATTTGGCACTTTCTAGGTCTGCGATCCTTAAGGAAGCAAGCCAGAAATTAGTTCCTCCCTGATAAACATGAACAAGAGAAACATTGTGAGGGAGAAACTGGAGGAACGCTCCAAAAGAGATGAGAATTAGAACTTCTTTGGGTTTCAGAGGGATGTATAATGAACACCCACTATAACAAGTCTCCTTATTAGATCCTGATGACTTATTATAAAACCATACAAATTTGCTCTAAACCATGACTGTAATTTCTGGTTTGCATCTCAAAGAACAAAAATGCCTTCAAAGAAATAGAACACATTAAAGGCAAAGGGAAACATACATGTGGAGCATTTACAGAAGAGAAGATGTAAAGCACAGGGGGAGAGAGCAGCACTCTGATTGCCATTACTGCAAAACTCCTTAGGTGTTCCATCGACTAAATACAAGAAACTGCAGCATATATGCCATGGTTACATTCTCTAGAAATTGAAATGCTGTCGGAGCAATCAGTTACAAAAACAACAGAAGTTTAAAAACAAAACAAAACAAGAAAACAGCAGTTATTTTAGCTTAATCATAAAACCCCATTTCTCTGCAGGGAGGGTAAAGCAACCATTATATGTACAGAGCTTGTTTTGATTTAGAAATAAATAGGGAGAATCCTGCAAAATCCCTGTCACTGTCTGCAGGCTCTGTTGTATTAGGGATACAAAATCATATTTATGGAAAATGTTTGTTCTTTTGGGTTAGAAATTAATACACTGCTGGGAGAAAATATTTTTACAGTGGGTGAAAAAACAGGATTTAGTTGATTTTTTCAAAATCTGATTTCTATAATCTGAGGGCTAAGAGAGAAAGAGCACAATGTGACTTCCATAACATTTTTTTTTTTTGGAAAATAAATTTGTGTAAAATCTTCAAAGTATTTCTGCAGAGCGAAATGTCCTGCCAGGTTTTGCCCTTGTTTTTTAATTCCTTTCACATGTTTTGATTTCACTTATGTGTATTTCCATAAGCTTTGTCATGTGAGAGAAGATGGCTGCAGTCATATGTTGTAATTGCTAAGATTATTTAATGAGTTTAAACTCATCTGGTTGCTGAGCATCTTTTACAAACACAGTTGTTCCAACAAAGAGATGAAAAGAGCAGCAGTTTTCAGCCCCTAAGGCATAGCATGCTGCATCTGTAATTAGAAAGGTGCATATGGTCTGCATGTTTAGGTATTGTGATTATAATGGGCTCTTCTTCTGATTTTCAAGTTTGTAATTCTTATTTCTAAGAAAAAAAAATTATTTCCCCCCTCCCTGCCTGCTAATGCTTATTTTAAGAGAGAAGTGTTGGGTAGTAGTCCTAAGCCATGTTTATAACTCTATTTTTCATGTAGTTACTTCTCAGTGCCAGATATGGCAGTAAGAGAATTTAAAAAATAAAGTTTCTTGGTATGAGTCTTGTGCTTCAGTGTGTCCCTCACCTGCACAACACTCAGCACTCTGCTGACCTATCCAAGAAAATAATTGGGAAGGTCAAGCAACTGATTTCCTGCAGTTTCCTCTGGATACTTGGGCTATTTCTTAATGTTTCCTGCACAGTAAGGTGGGAATCAGACTTACTGATGAAAGGAATTAGCTGTGTTTAAATAATGCATCTGTGACTGGCTTATGAAAGAATTTTCATTATTGATGAGTGATGATGCTGAGTGATAAAAATTAGGGTGAGATCTCAGTCCTTCAGAGTGCTTTTAAATAAACTTCAACCAAAAATGTTTTTTAGAAGCTTGCCCTATGAGCTTGTGTTTATTCAAAGCAGAGAGCATTAAATTGTGATCTGCCAGAGGTATTTAAGCCACCTCTCTACCCTAAGGCAAATCACCTATGAATCTTTCTTCATAAATATTTTTTTGACTTTTATTTTATTTTACTTTATTTTAAGGAACTCTTTCTTGTTAAGATTTTATCATTTTTTATGTCTGAAAATTAAAATTTCCTTACATTTCTAGCCTTGCTCTTTTTTTTTCTTTTTTTTTTTTTTCTTTTTTTTAATCAATGATTGCAGTTTCTGGAACCTCTTATTTTATTTTTTTTCTGTCTTTGTTTGAAATTTTCTAGCTTCTCTTAAATTGTGGTAGAGTGAACTAGAAGCTGTTTCCTGACTAAAATCTCAATACACTGTACAAATCTTAACAAATAGAGTCATGAAAAGGAGAAGATGTTCCTGGAAATTTTGTGTTTCTTGGTGAATGTGATTGAATTCATCTATGTTCCTTCCATGTAGGCAGGACACTGGTGTCCTTTTCCTTGGCATTTCTTGATGATGAGAAGTTAAGGTTTTGAGAGCTGGTGTTTATATGCAGATAGATGCTGATATAGCACCACTGTGGTTTTGTTTGGGGCTTTTTTTTTGTTGTTTTGTTTTTTGTTTGGGGTTTTTTGAGTTAACAAAAACTGCAGAGAGAAAACCCCAAACCCCAATAAAATAAACAACTAAAAAAGCCTTTCTCTGAAAAAAAATTCCAAATTCTCCTTGTCGCTGAGAATCATGGTTTCATTTGTGCCTTTTAAGCATTCCAAATACTGTTCATGTCTTCGTTTTAAAGGAGAAATTTGAAATAAAAAAATGTTTGGAAAGTAGTTTTTAGTGTAATTTTTATGTATTGAGTAGATTTCTCCTGACTAATTTTTGGGGCAATGCATAGGCTTGGATACTGTTTGAA
Source organism: Dicrurus megarhynchus (assembly GCA_013399195.1). Taxonomy (NCBI): domain Eukaryota; kingdom Metazoa; phylum Chordata; class Aves; order Passeriformes; family Dicruridae; genus Dicrurus; species Dicrurus megarhynchus. The sequence continues at coordinate 71,879 of VXAD01011947.1, read as the reverse complement.
TGCATCTTTATCTCCTGCACCTTCCTCCTTCTCCTAGATCTCTACAAAGGAGCTTTTAGGACTGTTCACTGTGTGGATGTTTCCCTCTGGCTCTATTTTTTTTTGAGTCTTGATTCTCTGCTTCCCAAAGTAAATTTGTTCAATTGCTTTGGCTTCATTCCATTATCACCCTGTCCATCAGAAAAAGATTGTGAGCAGAACTGACACACACATATTTAAAAAGCCACTTGATTGTTTTTCCTCTGTGTTTTCTCAGTAAATTCTGTAAGATGATGGTACCCCAGAGTGTAATATTGTCATGGTTTGACACAGCTAAGTGTCAAGCACATGAAATCTGTTATTTTTCATAAGGTGAAAAATAAGAAAATACTGAGGAAAACTAGAGAGCTGCGAGGCAAAACAGCTTCAAACATAAACAGTTGCTGTACTAAGAAAAAAAAGTTTATTACTAACAGAATTAAAAGGAAATAACAAGAAATTAAAGCACACCTCCCCTCTCTTCCAGCACTTCCCTCTTTTTACCCAACTCGCACAAAGGGTAACAGAACATGGGATTTTAGTCAGTGTTCTTGAAAAGTCTCTTTCTTATGCTTAAGGAAAAAAGGGTTTCTTCTGCTTCACGTGGTTCCCAAACTGCCACCAGCAGCAGACCCTCCCGGAAAGAAACAATTTGCTGTGGTGTAAAACATCTCTTCCATGAAAAAACCTCACAGTTCTTTCAAACTGCCAAACATGGGCCATCACATGGGGTTATTAATCTTTTTAAGGATGAGTTATTTTGGCCTGAACGCAAAGGCTTTCTTCGCCGCAAGTCTCTAAAAGCCTCTCACTGCTTCTATATAGCCTGGCATAGGCACTCTTCACAATCTTCACAGGCCACACGTGAATTCTTCATCCCCCCGTATACTTCAAATGGATTAAAGAGACAAACAGTTTGTGATAGTACAGTTCCTAACCACGGCATGCAAGAAATTTAAGCTACGAGCGAAAAACGCGGCACCGCCCTCTTTTCTCCCGTTGCCATTTTCAGCTACGTCTCACATGACTCGCTTTCTCTTTCTCTCTGACTCTGAAGCCGCCATGTTGAAGAATGTTCTTGTTCAGGCTTTACAGTGGGAGAAAGCCCCGCTCCCTTTGTGCTGCTGGCTGCGTGGTGTCTTCTTCAGTTCAGCGCCAAGTGTGCCGGCTGCAGAAAGGAGGCTCCGCAGGCTCCCGCTGGCTCCCCGTGGAGAGGCGAGGGAGCCGCCGGGCCCGAGAAGCCGCGCCGGATGGCTTTAGCTGTGTGGCAGTCCAGGGCTGGTTTTAACTGCCTGCGGCTCTGGGATAGTTCCCCCCGCCAGCGACGCAGGGTCCGTGCCGCTGCCNGGCCCCCCCCCCCCCCACCTTTCGGCTGGCGAGCTGGAACGAAAGGAAAATTCCCGCCTTTCCGCGCGTTTGAAATATGTAAATTGCGAGAAGCGTCATTAGTCTAAAAGACTGTCCATCAACCCAGGTTCAACCCACTTCAAGTATTAAAAATGCCAGTTATAATGCTTGTAATACCACAGAGTGGTAGTAGGAATCTGGAGCCTGATACTGGTAAACAAGACAAAACAGACTGAAAACCAGAACTTTAAAAGAGTTTGAATTTTATAAAACAGTTTTTCTATAAATAGTAACAGCCTCTTCCACAGCCTTTCAGCCTGTCAGAAATGTCAAGTGTATGCCTTTGTTTTTGCTTAGAAGCTACACAGATCTCATCTCTGCAAAAGGTTTTATTTCTCTATTTTCCCACAATCTGGTACAAAAACACTTATAGGTGTGGTGCAGTAGGGAACAATTGTAGCCTGGTCCAGTAATACAGCATTTTTACATTTTCTGAAGCCTATCAGTCCTGAATGTCATTTAAAACTTTGACTGTCTTTGTGTGCAGGTGCAACCTTCCTCCTCTGTCCAGTGAATACAGCAAGGACGTTGGATCCAAAACCCAACTGGTAACTGCAAATCCCAGTATAATTCAGAAAAGGTAGAGAGCGTATTTTTCCTCTTCTGGTTGGGGATAGACAAAAAGAAAAATGCTTCATCTGTGTTATAGCAATTAGTGCATCAGAGTTGTGTTCTTAATAATCTGATCCTGGAAGAGGATCTGGAAAAGGCAATGGTTTGCTGGTAGGTGAAATAATTAAAGACTAAACCTCTGATCCTTTCAGTATAAGCAGGGAAACTAAGGGAGGCATGTACTGATGGGTGTCCCAAACTACTTTGCTGGTCAGGCCAGCTGGCTGCTGCATCCCACAGTTAATGAAGATGCTAATTTGGGTTTCACTTTGTTTCAGCAGACATAACCTCTGGGTTCTCACTGCCTTTGCATTATTTGTTTGATACTGAGTACAGAGTGTAAAAGGGGTTAAGACTGCTTGGCAGGGTGTGATCATACAAGGTTTACTTTCTTAGGAAACTGGGACAAATTGTGTTGTTTATTAGAATTGGTTGAAATTCTCCAAATGTCAGTTGCTGATGAGAGTGGGGAAGAGGGAGTGGGGAAAAAAATGGCAGTGCTATCTCTCTGATTTTGTCTTCCTGAATTTTAATTGCCATGTTCTTTGTTTATCATCTGGAATGAGGTAGGTTGTTCTCAGGCAAAAGAAGATCTGGTAGTAACCTGCTATGTTCACTGGAAAACACAAGAGAAAAAATATAAACCAACGGGGTGAGCAGGAAATGATTAGGCATAAAGAAATGTATAATGTGAGTACTGGGAGGTGAAGGATTGTGAAAAGAAGCAAAGCAGGGGAATTAAATACATGGTAGAAAGCCAGGTGTTTTAAAAAGAAGAAAGGCACTGGCTTGGAAATGGATGTTTGCGGGTATTTAAATGTAATATTTTTCCTCTTTCAGGAATTGAAGGGTTCTCTAGTTTTGTGATGACGGAGATGACAGTCTTTGACAGAGTAGAACAGAGAGGGTGAGCAAGAGGGAAATGGAGTAATAACGAGCTTCAAGAGCTGATTGCAAGCAGAGAGTGCCTGAGTAGAAGAAGGCACAGAAATGCTTGTGGGATGAGATCAAAGCAAACTCCCATGGGCAGGGGAAATGCCAAGTGCCAGGCAAAATCAGGGAGTTACGCAGGGCAGTGGACCTGAAGACAGGGAATCTGAAAATCCTGTGGTATGTAGATGGCTAATTGATTTATGAAGTGGAATGAAATGGCCAGAACATCCCATCAAGGAAAGATCAGTTTGGCCATGGCATTTGGGATGAAATGAAGAGAAGCAGTGTGAAACACAAAGCTTGCAGAGGGTTTTACAGTTTTCAAGGCAGAGGATTATTTAACTCAGGCATATTTGGTTTGCACACTCCCCTCCATCAAGGCCTGGAGTAGAAAGCTGACTGTAGTTACTATTTTTGAACAGAAAAGGAAAAGAGTTTTAGTGATGCTTTGAGGAGACTGTGGAGCTACACTGGAGAGACCGTGGAGTTTTCCACCAAGATTGGAAGGATAGAATGAGGACGTGGTTTAAGAAGCAGATGGAGAGAGTGAGGTGCTACTTTGTGAGGGGTGGATATCACAAGGAGGAGTGGAGGGCAGTGGGAAATGGGAAAAAAGAAAGAGGAAGGAAACAGTATTGTGATTAATGTCAGTTTTCAAAGTGAGTGGACAGTAACTGTGATGCAAGACCTTGGATGAGAGAGTATTGTGGAGTGTATGTGCATGTGTATTGATTAGGGGGAGATACACAACCAGTAACTGAGAATGACATGGAACAAATTCATAGCCCTGAAAATTGGCAGAAGCCTCCTTTGAGGCTTTGCTTACCCTGCGTGGTCAGGAAGAAATGTATTAATTTTTAAAATTTTGTTAAATAATTGACTAGTGTTTCCTATGTGTTGCCCAAAGACATTATTTTATCTCCTGTGTGTTAAGTTAGTGTGGGGGAAAAAAGGTTATATCTTGAAAGCTAAAATAGAAAAAAAAGACTACAACTTTGTCATCACTCCTATGGAAAGAAGCTTTTTAAGGAATTAAGGTTGTTTATATGTCCAGACTTTCAAGAAATTCGAAGACATTCAGATTTGTGACTGATGTATCTGTTCCTATGCTGTGAGTTATCTAGCATCACATAATGGAATTATTCATTGTCATTCTTCCCCTCTCCTCTTGTCCTTACTTGAAGTATGTTGATATTGATGAGGCTTGGCATCTCAATTATCTCTCAAGTGTCTTATGGCAGGTTTAGTGAATTGGTCCTGCAACACCATTCATGGTTTCTAAAATATTTACCCTTACCAGATAATTTATGGTGTCGCATGTTGAGTACGGCAAAGTTTTCATACCAGGGATGTGGAAGCAATTTCCTGTGTGGTTCTAAAACCAGAATAAGTGTCTTTAGAAAATCAAATGGTTGGCAGTGGTTACTGCAGAGATACCATTTCCCTCTCAATTTAGCACCTTAGGATGGAAGAGTCACTACTTTAATCTAAGAGTACATTGACTTTAAAACTTACTTCTAAACATTGCTTTTTGCAAAACTTAGAGATCAAGTTCCTACTCTGTTTTCAGAAGGAAATGTGACTGTGCAGGTAGTACAGTTTTCAGTCGTGAAATATTTTGCTCCATTCTCATTTTGGTTTGAATGTCCTACCCATTTGGGTTAGGGGAATGTCCTACCCTAACTTCAATTGGTATAATACAGGAGAACTGACAATAGATGTACTGTGGTAGAAATCTTCCTGTCTAAGAGGATGGGTGATGACTGTCCCAGCTTCTTTTTTTGTCTAAAATTTTTCACAGGCATCCCTCTTTAGTTAATATTGGAACTCACAGTCTTTCACTCCTGTGTGAAACTCCTTTTTCCACTATGCATTCAAAACTTAACTTTTCTGGCAAAGCCTGTGTTGAGGTTGCAGTTGGGATTGAAATGTTGCATAAAGCTGCTCCTGGGGCCAAGGTGACCTCTCCCACCCTCTAGCCCCGAGTATTGTTCTGGGACCACAATCCCACGTCTTTGATGTTTTCAGTTCTTTCCCCACCATCCTACTCAGCTTGGCTTTGTCTGCAGGGAACCACTTTGTAGGCAGAAGATTATTTTATATTGTCCTGGGGTTTATTTTCTTTCCAAGAGTAGCTGCTGTAAGTCCCTGCTATGAAAGAGGCAGTGCGGTGGCAAGACCTGTGATGTGTCTACAGCCATTCTTAAGACTCTGGGAAAAATCAACAAGGTTATGTCATTTACAGAGGTTGTTTCCGTATTCTGAACAGTTGTCCACAGCTGTGGAGAGGGACGAGTCAGTGGTCATAAAAATGCTTAAGAGGCAGTGGTGATTTTTGACCAATGGCATAAGATTTTTAACTAAAAAATACAAAGAGTTTCTGCATGTGGATTATTATCTGTTTCTAAAGTCATTGGATCTGGGCTGTTTAGGAGAAGCAAATTTTGTGAATTTCTTATCATCTTCAACAACTCTTGCAAATGTCATACAATAATAATTTGTCTAAACTTCTAATTAAATCTTCGAACAGATGCTGCTTGCAGCAGTATTCCTTTCTAGTGCCATGTCTGCTTGTCTGTCTAACCTATGCACACTTATATCATCAATGACATGGATATAATACTCCAAATAGATGTTTCCCAGCATTCATGGAGTTTTAGACCAGCTGATGTTTGTTGGTGAGTATTTTATCCATGAGCTGTGTGTTTCTGGCCTGTGTGGAAATATGAACTTCCGTCACTGAATGGGAACATTTTCCTTTCAGTAAATTAATTCGCCTTTTTGATCTGTGTGATATTTGACAAGGTTTTGCTGCATCCAGTGTCTTGCACTAAAGCACGATGAAGGAATTAGACTAAAGACTAACAAATGCAATGATTCTGCCTCTCAGCTTGGAAATGCCAGCTAAATATTGCTGCTGTTTATTAGGTTCCCAGGGATTTTGAGTGGGATTAAATTTGCTGTATGTGTAGATGTAAAATGTAGGTGTCCCCTACATTTTAGAGGCAACTAATAATCTTGCCTGGATTCAGTCCTGGAGACATCTCTGAATCCAACTGACTTAGACCATTAAGAATAAAAAGATGGAACTGAAGCAATAATTTAATTTGATAAAAGATTCCTTCATCTTTGATTAAACAAATGTACAGTATTATGCCTGTTGTTTACGCTCATGAAAATGGTTCATGAGAATTCCTCTTTAATGTGTCTCCATGTAAAAACTACATCTTCTGTTCCTAGGTAGTTACATTAATATTTGGTAATTGCAAAAGATCAGAAAAAGAAAGATAGAAACCTACCCCCAAAATATGTTCTTGAAGGAAAACCCTTCACGCTTATCTTGTCCTTTGTGCACAAGTCAGATGATGAGAAGATCTTTCCCTGTAAAGTCAATTAGTCACCAGATTTTAAATACTTCATATAGATGTTCTTTTTTCATTCCTGGTGTCTAAATGTATCTCAGATTATTTCATTGAGAAGAAGTCCAAAGTGATAAGAATAATTCTTTTAATTCACATTTTATGTTCTTCTGCAAGAGTCTCTGAACTTCTGTGCCAACAGCAAGGGGATAATATTTCTGGGAAATACTTCTTAAGAGGCAAGACTGATAAACTCTTCTCTATATGGAGATGGCTTGAAGCCCCATTTGTTGGTAATCAATTTTTTCCCTCCTCTAATACAAAGTTTTTTTAAAAACCTTTACATTTATAAGTGATGCCTTAGTTTCTCTTTGTGAGGAACATCTATTTTTGTCCTCGTTTGAACAAAAAAGGAAGTGAAACGTGGGGATGGAGTGGACTAGCCCAGTGCTACCACCAGGCCAAAGGCAGAGCCAGGAAAGAAAAATTCCAGAATTTCTGGTTTGCTTTTGTGTTTTCTTAGCTGATGAACAGAAATATGTCAAGTTGGAAAAAAGTCCTGCAGTGATTGGAACACTTTGTTGCTATTATAGCCATGCTTTCACTCCATCTAAATAAATGGCATTTACTGTCTTATCCACCACCTCTTAACCACAAGATACAGCAAGGAAAGGACTGTTTGGTTTAGAGGTGTCTCAAAATGCACCATTGGCTCCAAAGAGAAAAGTCAGGTGCTGTTGCTGAGAGGAAAAACAATGGGGTGACATTTTGGGTTAGGGAAACGGGAACTTGGAGGAAAAGTTGTTTAATCTGGTAGGAGAAAAGAAAGGAGAAGGAAAGACTGAGGAGAGCAGTAAGAGATTTCTGAGGGTACATTTAGGGATGATATCTCATCAGTGAAAGCAATTGTTAGATGTTAGGAAGAACCTCCCAGAGAACCTACAGAAGTCTCCATTTTACAGTAATTTAAAGGGCAAATTGATGTGGGGATAAAATGGGAAATTATAAATGAGATCTCATGAAATCGTGGTTTGATGCTTTTTCTTAAACAAAAATAAATGTTTTATTAGTAGTTGTCATAAAGCAGAGATAGAAGATACCAGGATTAAAATAATCCATTTGGATTTGTGATTGAAATATCCTCAAATTTCAATGCCATTGTGTGTTTATTGTAGGGTTGGAGAGGAATAGGATGCATTACTCTACACATGCATTTGTAAGTCTCTTGTCTGGGATTTTGATGATAATCATCGTTATCTCCATTGTGAATGACACTTTAATTGCAAAATCTTTACCTTAGCAAAATCACCAGTGCTTGCTCATCTGTGGGGATATTCATTAACACATTGTCTCACACATTTTCATTTTCTTGGCAAGCTATGGCAGGAAGACTGTTGCTTTTCATTCCTCCCCCGTCTCCCACCTCCTGGTGTCTTTTTCAGACCACTGTATCCAAGAGTCTGCCAGCACTACCAAACAAAGAGACGACCAGCTGTCTGATTTTCCATTATTAGGTCTGTGAAATGGGAAAGCTATATATGTCCATGAGCAAATAATGCTTTTAATTAAGGTGATTTTTTTCATCCTTATATTCCTGCAGTAGGACAATATGAGAGCTTCTAAATCCTACTACCAATATGTGGAATAGTGTAATCAAGAGTCTTATATTTAAGTATGTGACTAATATCTTCAAAGTCATTGGAATACTTTAGTGTCTTGTATGGACAGCCCAAGTTTTTTCAGAGTAACATCTCCAAAGATTTTTAAGTGCCTAGTCCATGTTTAGGTGACCAATCTTTCTTTACGGTCTTTGTCATTAACCTAGGTTTTTTTACCAGTATTGCACCTCCTGGATATTTTCAGATACTGATTGGAAAGCAAATGTGTATATATATATATTTCTTTTAAATGAAGATACAAGGCATTCTGCAATCTGAAGGACTGCAGATAATGAGAATACAGAAAACTGCTACTTCTCTGTAGTCTGTCAGATTGTGATATTCCCACTTTTTCTTTTGTTCCTGTCTCTAAATAACTTGCATGGTTTGCAGCATCTGCAGCCATGTGATCCCATAAACTTCAAAGAAAACCTGCAAATTCAGGCGATGGGCACAGGAGTGTAGAAATTATCCTTATAGATAGCAGGCCAAAAGCTTTAGGTTAAAGCATAGATGTCAGAGGCAGAAGCATTAATTAGGGTCAGTTTTCTCATTAAACTGCTGGGGGTTGCTGAGAATGAGATAACCACCTGAGAAGGCTGAATCAGTAGCACTTGGAATAGATGTTGAAGGAAAGGATGAATGGAGAGAGAAATGCCTGTGTGGAGTCCTTTAGGGGAACAGACTCTCCTGTGTAAATCACTGTAGTACTTCACAAACTTAAGGGTTTTTTAGGTAAACCAGAAGGTAGATGGATCTTGAGAAATGTTTTTCAGGAGTTTATAAATAAAAAGCCAGAGCAATATCAGAACCACTAAGGAAGAATTTTTGGGACTTTTTTCCAGATGTTCTTAGGCGATGGTACAAAAAGCAAAATAATGCCTTAGGAGAGGTTTTGATTAGATGCTAGCAAAGATTTTTTTCACTGAAAGGGTTATAAAGCATTGGAACAGAATAGCCATGGAGAGTCACCATCCCTGAAAGTGTCCACAAAATCTGTGGATATGGCACTTGAGGACCCAGTTTAATGGTAAAAGTTGTGGTGGTTGATGGCTGAACTTGATTATCTGAGAGATCTTTTCAAACCTTAATGATTCTATGATTCTGTCTGTATTAAAAGAAGGGTGGGGGGGTGGGGGAAATCACAGGCAGAAGAAATCAGTTAATCTGACTTAGTTTAGTCCACAGAGAGTGGAAATGGTTAAACACGGAAGAAGTATCTTCATACTCAGAAGGCCCTTCCTAGGAGGTAACAAAGAAGTTAAATGGCATCGTCATTGAGGGAAAAGTATTGTCAGGGATTAAAACCTATTTTCAAAGCCAAGGTGTGCAAGGTATGAAAGCCAAGTCTGTCTCAGAAAGTTGTGAGTTGCTGATCTTGATTGATTTATGTTCCATAAGAAGTCTTGTGAACAGCTTAGTTCTGACCACTCTAGAATGTGGTTTTAAACTTAGAGGCAGGCAAGTAGGAGAAGAAAGTGTCGAGCAACTCTACCCACAGGCTCATTACTGTTCATTAAGAGGTCTTTGGAGGAAATGTTCTGATTTTATTGTAGAGATGTCTCCGTTTCACTTGTATGCTGGCTGAATAAACAATTAGGTAGTTGTATATGTGCAAAATGGGTAGAATATTTATGGAAGCCAGCATTTCAAAATGACACAACAGGGAGAAAAAGACAGACAAGTTTTGGAATTTTTTACCAGAAATCTTTGTTTTTCTCTTCTGAGTTAGTTGAATTTCTGAAGGTGGTCTCAGAGCAGCCAAGACAGTGAGTTGTGATTGCAGGGTGTTCCTCTAATGCTTTCCCTGGGCCTCAGGTGGGATTTTGTAGAGGGATTTTGTAGAGGGATTAGAGGGATTCAAACAAACGTGTAACGTATGGCCTAAAGGGGCATCAGTTCATCTGCATCTTCCACCAGAGGGCTTAATAGCAGGAATTCCTCTGCAAGAGGGTAAGAGGACCTCAAAAGGTGGATGGTGGTGACAGGGAAGACAGTTTAGTGAAGAAAGAAGTCTTGCTATCTGTGGTGCTCCTGATGTGGTTTCAATTCTCCCAAATGTAAATGGAGAAAACACACAGCAGAGGTGTCTGCATTTTAGAATGGGATGTGAGAGGCTGTTGTGATTATTTATAAACAAGGAAGACTGTTCTTTCAATTTCTGTTTGGTTTTCTGGCTAAGAAGAACCACAAAGATGGAATTCTCCTGAATTCCATCAGCACACAGGGACATATCAAGGGATGGCGTGTTGATTTGAGCTCAACCTCCTGTCAGTTTTGTCATCCCTGTGAGACTGAAAGTTTTCGGTGCATTTATTTGCATTAATTAAAGCCTGAATATCTGGGGAATAATCATAAAATAAGATCAGGCTTCCATAAGTTTAAATTTGAAAAATTAGAATACAGCGCTAGATCAGAGTGTGTAGAGAGCTTGTAATGTTGAACTGTGTTATTACCAGCTAATAAAAGATGGAGCTGTAAAGTAGGAGTATAAAAGATCTGCAGTAGAGTAATTTTAATGCTCTCCCTTGAGTATGTGAACATACAGTTGTAAGATTTGGCATTGCTGATTTTGGCAGCTGTCTATGCATTTGGATCACTTATGCACTCCTCACTGAGGCAGGAAGGGTGCTAAAATCAGACCCTTAAAGTTCTGATTCTTTAAGTCATATTGCACACTAAAATTAAGGGTCTATTTCACATGAATTTTGAAGCAATACACAAGAGATTTCTCAAGTGTCTTAGAATAAGAAATTTTAGCTACTTTATGAATTTTTTGTACAGGAAATCTTACTATTGTTTTTAACTTCATTTGTGCCAGCCCCTATAGCTGGCTTGCCTAAAAGAGTATGAATTCTTTGTACTTTGGAAGGAAAAAGAAATTAATTTTTCAGACTGGAATGTTCCACTGTGACTTTCCTACCTTTTTTGCTTTTTCTACAAGGATAGCAAACAATGTGCAAAATGANCTGTGGATATGGCACTTGAGGACCCAGTTTAATGGTAAAAGTTGTGGTGGTTGATGGCTGAACTTGATTATCTGAGAGATCTTTTCAAACCTTAATGATTCTATGATTCTGTCTGTATTAAAAGAAGGGTGGGGGGGTGGGGGAAATCACAGGCAGAAGAAATCAGTTAATCTGACTTAGTTTAGTCCACAGAGAGTGGAAATGGTTAAACACGGAAGAAGTATCTTCATACTCAGAAGGCCCTTCCTAGGAGGTAACAAAGAAGTTAAATGGCATCGTCATTGAGGGAAAAGTATTGTCAGGGATTAAAACCTATTTTCAAAGCCAAGGTGTGCAAGGTATGAAAGCCAAGTCTGTCTCAGAAAGTTGTGAGTTGCTGATCTTGATTGATTTATGTTCCATAAGAAGTCTTGTGAACAGCTTAGTTCTGACCACTCTAGAATGTGGTTTTAAACTTAGAGGCAGGCAAGTAGGAGAAGAAAGTGTCGAGCAACTCTACCCACAGGCTCATTACTGTTCATTAAGAGGTCTTTGGAGGAAATGTTCTGATTTTATTGTAGAGATGTCTCCGTTTCACTTGTATGCTGGCTGAATAAACAATTAGGTAGTTGTATATGTGCAAAATGGGTAGAATATTTATGGAAGCCAGCATTTCAAAATGACACAACAGGGAGAAAAAGACAGACAAGTTTTGGAATTTTTTACCAGAAATCTTTGTTTTTCTCTTCTGAGTTAGTTGAATTTCTGAAGGTGGTCTCAGAGCAGCCAAGACAGTGAGTTGTGATTGCAGGGTGTTCCTCTAATGCTTTCCCTGGGCCTCAGGTGGGATTTTGTAGAGGGATTTTGTAGAGGGATTAGAGGGATTCAAACAAACGTGTAACGTATGGCCTAAAGGGGCATCAGTTCATCTGCATCTTCCACCAGAGGGCTTAATAGCAGGAATTCCTCTGCAAGAGGGTAAGAGGACCTCAAAAGGTGGATGGTGGTGACAGGGAAGACAGTTTAGTGAAGAAAGAAGTCTTGCTATCTGTGGTGCTCCTGATGTGGTTTCAATTCTCCCAAATGTAAATGGAGAAAACACACAGCAGAGGTGTCTGCATTTTAGAATGGGATGTGAGAGGCTGTTGTGATTATTTATAAACAAGGAAGACTGTTCTTTCAATTTCTGTTTGGTTTTCTGGCTAAGAAGAACCACAAAGATGGAATTCTCCTGAATTCCATCAGCACACAGGGACATATCAAGGGATGGCGTGTTGATTTGAGCTCAACCTCCTGTCAGTTTTGTCATCCCTGTGAGACTGAAAGTTTTCGGTGCATTTATTTGCATTAATTAAAGCCTGAATATCTGGGGAATAATCATAAAATAAGATCAGGCTTCCATAAGTTTAAATTTGAAAAATTAGAATACAGCGCTAGATCAGAGTGTGTAGAGAGCTTGTAATGTTGAACTGTGTTATTACCAGCTAATAAAAGATGGAGCTGTAAAGTAGGAGTATAAAAGATCTGCAGTAGAGTAATTTTAATGCTCTCCCTTGAGTATGTGAACATACAGTTGTAAGATTTGGCATTGCTGATTTTGGCAGCTGTCTATGCATTTGGATCACTTATGCACTCCTCACTGAGGCAGGAAGGGTGCTAAAATCAGACCCTTAAAGTTCTGATTCTTTAAGTCATATTGCACACTAAAATTAAGGGTCTATTTCACATGAATTTTGAAGCAATACACAAGAGATTTCTCAAGTGTCTTAGAATAAGAAATTTTAGCTACTTTATGAATTTTTTGTACAGGAAATCTTACTATTGTTTTTAACTTCATTTGTGCCAGCCCCTATAGCTGGCTTGCCTAAAAGAGGATGAATTCTTTGTACTTTGGAAGGAAAAAGAAATTAATTTTTCAGACTGGAATGTTCCACTGTGACTTTCCTACCTTTTTTGCTTTTTCTACAAGGATAGCAAACAATGTGCAAAATGACAGTCTGGTCTAGTGGAAGGTGTCCCTGCCCATTGCCGTGGGGTTGGAAACAGATGATCTTGGTGCCTTCCAACCTAAATCATTCTATGATTCTCTAAAAATACACGTATTATTACATTTCCAATTAATTTATTCTATTACATTGTGGGAGGGTGTTGATTCTTGTGTGGTAATTATTACTTCTGCTACTCTTGGCAGGCTTTACTTACAAACAAGACAGTGTTTCTGCCTGGGTTTATGCCCAGAGCAATGTTTCTAATTAGTAGCAGTGGTGCATTTGTAGTCAGAATACTCTTAGCTGAATTTTTCAGTGCCCTGCCTGTTTCATACAGCAGGTTGGCATTGAGTAACACTGATACGAAGCACAGGGTAGAATAGAGAGCTGAGGCTGTCACTGTTTCCATGGCAAAAGTTCATCCCTTAAAGATTGTGGCTCATTTAAAACTTCAGTCAAGGTTTCCTTCCTCATTCTGATCTGACTCTTATCAATTTCAGTCTCTGCTCTCTTGTACTACCCAGTAATGAAGTGCTGGTAAATCAGTAATGTAGACTTACACCAGATGGTTGTATTTACTATCCAACTAAGAGGGAGTCATCTAATGTTACCTTTTCCAACCCCATCCCAGGCAGAGACTGGCTAAACACTGTGGGTAGACTTTTAAATCCCCACATCTAAGCACATAATTTGTAAAATTCTTCTTACTCTCTGGAAATTTGCATTGCTGAGGTGACTTTACTCATGTCTTGGCAGAGCTGCAAATACACAATGAAAGCAGCTACCACCTTGGCAGGTTTGGGTTGAAATCTTTTTTAAAGCTAAGCTTGAGGAGGATTCACAGAATCATGGAATGGCATAAGTTGTGAGGGATCCCTGGAGATCAACCTCTGCTCAAGCAAGGCCACCTAGTCCTGGCAGCCCATGTATTCCTTTGAGGATTTTTAGAAAAAACTTGAAATCTGGTCTGCAGACATACTCATAGCACTTTTCTACTCACTCCCACTTACAATAGTAAAGACTTTAAAAAAGAATAAAAGACAAAACAGAGTAATCGGGATAAAATGATGAAACATAACTCAGTTTTCTTTTTATAAAGGTCAGCTCAGTAACTGAAAGATCTATTTACACCCTGCGAGGTAAAAGGGTGTGATTCTTAGATTCATTAGACTAATTACCCTTGCTCTTGATACGGTAAAGAGTTGCTTTTCAGATATTTTTGGCCAGTCTGTTCTACCTTCCATTATGGTTATACCAGACTAATGTTTGGGGGAGAAGGCAATCCAAGAAGTAGCCAGATTTGAATCCTGACAGTGGGCTTGTTGAGCAGTAGTCATGGCAAGAAAACAGTAAGAGTTAAGGTTCATTTTTTAAGAAAGCAATTGATTTACAAAACAAACAAACAAACAAAAAAGCCCTGCAACCAAACACAACATTCTTCTATAGCAGTTGCAGTGATCAATTTTGTGAGACTTGGGCTTTGTAACAGAAGATACATATTTACTCAGATATGTATCAGAGGTTGCCAGTTAAATACAGTAAAGACCTGGCATCAGTGCCAAGTTTGTTGTAGGCTTCCGTTATTTGTGGGGGCCAGGAAGGATGAATAGCCAGGGGAAAGCCTTGTATATCTGAATCAAAGATGGAGCTTCTGTGCTGATCAGAATATGATCATGTTGCATGTACAGATCCAAGTGCTTTCGTCAATGTAAAGCACAGCTGTGTTAGCCAGCAAAGCTCATTGTTCTCTAAATGGTTCATTCCAGGAGATGGGCAGCCCATCATCTGCTCAGGCTCTTCTCATCAACCCTAAAAGGATCAGGTAAGCTCAGTTTATTCTGGGGTGGCCCAGCTGGAGCTTTAGCAGGGATGTGCCAAACAGATGTCCTAGGACTCCCAGGAGTCCTAGTTGCGCTCTGTTCTCAGGTCATCCACCTGTGGGATCCAGGTCAGCAAGTGCTTGGAAGTAGAACAACACTAAATCCAGGTGTTCATATTGGCATGAAGGGGCCTGGATACCACTAAGGAAAAATAGAGGCAGTTCAGAACTGCAGCTCCTTCACGGATTGTCTCTTAGCTGGAGTCCACTCCCACCTTGTTCCAGTCATCCTCCTAGGGAATGATGACTGAATCTCATCCTTCTGTGTCAGGCAGGAAGGAATCTTCAGAAAAGCTGTGGAGCTTTTGGGACGAAGGCATGTTTGATAGCAAGTGGCAATGTTTGAGTTGGCCTTTGGGAAAGGCTTCTGACTGCTGGTTCTGTAATGGAGAGCAGGGACCAAAAGGTTTGTCTCTGGGGCGTGATTTAAAAGATTTGATCTCCCTACCACTCTAGAAGGTGCATTTTTTGTAAGTTTAAGTCAAGCTGCTGTTTACATTCTGGTGCAGAGGTGAAGCATTTAGGAAGGTGGACGAATACCCCTGTCCCTCATTTTCAGACAGGGTAACAGAAACACGAGGGAGCTGTCACAGTCCAGCAGTGAGTCATTGAAGTCCAGAGCAGCATATCCCTGGTTCTTTGCCCAGTCTTTGATCATAGGTGTTTGCTGAGGTACTTCACGTGAAGAAGACTTAATGTTCTTGGCTGCTCGCACAGTTTCTTTCATGAGTATTAAATCTGCATAAAGAGATTAACGAGACCTTCCAGAAAATCTGTTTCTGTCCACAGAGTTGCTAATTGCTATTCACACACTGTCAGGATATTGTAGGGTTTGGTTCTCATCTCTGATGCTTCTTTCTCAGATGCAGAGGTGTACATCAAGTGACAAACTTACTGTCCAAGAAATTTTCCTCTGGCACAGAGTGGCAGGACTCTGAGCATACTGCTTTCCTAGGAGCCAGCAATGTGTATCAGGGATGTGTCTCTTTCTGTTAATTTTCCACAATCACTGAGGAGCCGCAGCAGAGAAGGACCTTCGACATCCTCCTTTTATTTTTGTCAGTGTTCCTGGATGTTGCTGGGTCAGCTAAGTTCTGCAGTACTGTTTGCCCTTCCTCTCCTTTTGCCCTTTGCAACCTTGCATGAAAATATGTCTCTGTGACATGAAGCCTTAAATAACCACCATTAGCAACAGTCCTGGAATCCCGAGGAAAAAGAATTATAAATTAGGAGTGGTGGTGATTAAATACTTAAAATTATTTACTTACTTGAAATAAAGTGGGTGTGAGATATCAATGGGGTTTTTTTCCCTTTGTGTGCTTACCAGTTGCAAAGGAAAATTCTGTCCTATAGAGTGAACTGCCTTTTAAGGGACTGATTCCTTCTTCACATGAAGGGAATTCATGCTTGACGGCTTATAAATTGTGTTTTGTTTTCTTCAGGTGGCTTTACTGAGGATCTGCTGGCAATGTTTAGATAACAGAGGTATGAGAGCTGAAGCCCTGACTCAGAATTTTCTGTATGAATTTTGCTTGTCTTGCACTATTCGGAAAGGCTTGTCGTTCCCTGAAGGACACTCAGTGTTCATAGTGTCAGCAACATTCCAGTGGTCAGGGCAGAAACTGGGAAGCAAGGTTTATGTTGTGTGCTAACTTTCAGATATCAGGAAAGATCTTTTGCTTTAGATAATTTGTTTGAGAAATTGGCTGTAATGTTATTGGCAAAGAAGGGGGTGGTTTTTAGAATGGGTGTGGAGTTCCTGATGACCTTGGTTAGAACTCACATAACATCTTCTGCTTAGAACTGAAGTGAGACTGTTTTTGCCTTTGTAAACAGGTTGAAGTTCCTATGAGGTAATCTAATTCCCATTTTCTATTTTATGCTTTATTCAACCATTTATTCTGGCTTTCAGTGTAAAGTAACATTGTCTAGTTGAGGGCGTGCATGGGTGCTGAATCCAGCCTTTGGAAACCTTCTGTCCAGTCTCACTTTCAGTAGAAGAGATGGGGGATTGCTGGTCCAGCAGCAAACACAGTCTGAGTAGCCAAGAGACTCTCCTTTCCAGCCCAACAAAGTGAAAATTGCTGCTGCTGAAACCAGGGAGGAATGGGGTGGACTGGCAGGCAGAGACAAGGTGCAGGAAGAGCTTGGGGGTGGGGGGGATGGTGTTGGCAGACAACAAATATTTAAACCCCAGATCTACTTCTCCTCTTTCTTGCGTTGTGTTTTCCCCCTCCTTCACTGAAGATTTAACACCAGAGCTGTGTGGAGGGAAGCCAAACTATGTCAGTGCTGCAGGTGGTTGGCCAGGATAATGTATGGGACTGATGTGGGGGTAATGTGTGCCCTCAAGAAGGCACATGTTCCCTTTGTATTGCAGACAGACCAGCCATGAGCATGCTTCTGCAGTCTCTTGGCAAAGACTCATCTATTAATTGCTCATAAGGGTCTTTGCCACTTCTTTTAGTGCAGTTTGCCAGAAGTTTTGAGCCATGCAAAGTGACAGAGGGGTTGCATGCATAGACTGCGATCAGTGAGTGCAAGCTGTTCAGGCAGCTCTGACAGAAGTAGCCTCAAGAAAGAAGACATCCTAGGACGTGATGAAGGGATGGCTTTCATGAGGGTGGCTCACTAACAGAGTCAGGCATATGTTGTCACTGTTTTTCTGTGCATATCATTTCATTTGGTGAGAAAAATTGGTTTAAACCTAGATCTTTCCTCCCTTTGTACACTTGCTCACAACAGATAGCAAGATTTCTTTTCAAAATACTTGCTGTAAATTTGCTCTGAATTTTAGGGCAAATGAAGGAGAGGGGAGAAAAGGGGTGGCTGAATAAAGAATTTGTTAAGCAAACTGTATATAAGGTAGGAGTTAATCAACTGTCTCCCATCTTGCAGCAGCTGTGGACTTTGAATGAGAACAACTTGAATATGGAATGTTCAGTGCTTATAACAAACTGCTTACAAACTGTACAACACAGGTCATTTCAACAATTAAATAATTTCAATGACTTTTTGATGTGCACATGGATCACTCAGTGGGCTTAGGATCACTTAGTAGCCCTCATAATAACTCTGGTCCTGGTTTATTTGCTCTGCATATTCACTTAGCTCTGAGTCATGGTTGATGTAGAAATTATCTATGAGTCTCTTCTTGATATATTATATATCATATCATATCATATCATATCATATCATATATCCTACCATATCATGCAGCATGCTTCATGCCATATAAGCCTTGACTCAAAGATCTGGCTGGATTAGCCATGCAGGCACAGCTGGAGTTACAGATAATGGATAACATCCTCAGCTGGTGTATTATATCCATATAATTCTAGGGAAGCCAAGGGAGCTACGCTAATTCTCACCATCTGAACAGCTACAGTTCCTGCAATTGCTCTCTTTCTCTCAACTGCCAAAGCTTATGTTTGTGCCTTTGTGCTTCTCCAACAGAACTTAATGATATCCCTTGTGCCTGAATGGGGCAGAGTGCCCTATAAACAATAGGCTTTGTTTTGAATCGCTGAGTGTTAGTGTTGGGAGCTGCCTTTGCCTTTCCTCAAAATTGAGGTGTGTGCAGCACTTCCAGAAGACCAGATTTAGGTCACTTGTGAGGTACTTGTATTTTTAACTATACTCTTCATTAGTGATGGAAGTAGGACTGAACTAGGACTGGTTATTTAAATTAGCAATTCATAAGCCCATTTCGTACCGCAGCCCTTAATTAGAGACAGATTCCCCATTTCTTTACTATTTAAATTATTTGCACTTGTGTCTGCTTTCCAGCTGTCCACAGTCAAACGTAGACAAATACAAATTATTACAGAAATCAATTACATAAACAAGCCTGTACTTCTTAAAAACTCAGGTCAATAATTTCTGAATATTTTTCAGAAAAATAAGTGGTTTTCCCTAGTCCTTGGGAAAATTTTTATTACAAAAAACCTACACTCCAGCATTATTTGTGGTTTTGGCCAAATGTTTGAAAAGGAGTAGCTTGAACTGTCTCAGCCCTCCTCCAAAACCAAACCTCTCCAGTCTCAAAGACAGGAGAAGATGCTTTACCTGGTGAACAATGTTTGCAGCTGCTGTATTGCACTTCAAAAAGCATCTTTGATAACTATATATGCATGTAAACATTTCACATGGAAGGGCCCATGAAAAATGTTGCCTAATTCCCATCAGTTAAGGTCAGCAAGCAGAAAAACTGAATTGAACTCTTAGTAGCCTTTTGTTTTCATTCTAGTGTTCTATCTCCCAAACCAGTTACTCTGAATTTGCAATTATGTAATTAAAAGCAGAATTTGGGTTTGTTTTGTAGACAAACTCAACTTATTAGGAACCAGAAGTGACTGGTTATTAGCTGAAATTGTAATTTCTTGTTGTTTTTATTCAGCGATGCACTACAGAATGACTAAGACAGCCCTTCTGGCAATGATTAACATTGATAGAAACCTTAATGTTTCCAAAAGCCTCTCAGTTTCTATATATTTTCCAATGCCTATGCCTTTAAATTAATGTGATTTCTCTAGAGAGTGTGAGTGGATATTTTTATGGTGGATAGCAGGGAAGGCTGCCTCATATTTTGCATCCTGACATTATGCTGACTACCCATAAACCAGCAGTGTGCTTTTGGCCACCAAAACACTAACGTTCCTTTTTCTAGGAATCAGCCAGTCAGTGATGTGTGTGGCAGCAGCGGCATATTATTAAAAAAAGACTCTGTTACCCCATTTTTAATTTACTGCTGCTTTATTTTGCTTTTGCCAGGGGATATTTGGAGCAGTTTGATTATGAGGAAAAGCTCCTTTACCTTGGATGTAAATGTCCAGCATGGGTGCAGTTTCACAGCTTCAGTTAGTGAGAACAGTTTTACCTGGTCAAAATGTGAGGGAAAAAATACAAATCTTTTAGCTGAGCACTGAGAACTGAAAGTAGCACCTGGCAGTTGTAGGCTCAGACAGAGCAAACATCTGAAGCGCAAGAGCTGGTGGCTGAGCTGGACAGACAGACAGCTCACATGTGGCAGCAGTGCCTACCTACTGTTTCATCCTGTTCTAGTAGAAGTTAAACAGGAATTTATGTCCTCTCTGTAGGACATTAGGAGACCCTAATCTCCACCAGCTGGTTATTCAGTTCTGCTCTGAAATAAGAAGTTCTACTCTGAAATAAGAAAATACTTTTTCCTGTTTATTTACTGTTCTAACAATTTAAAATTGAGCTTATGAGTAAATGAGCTTTTTCGTCTTTAACTTTTGATTTTTAAAAAAATTCTGATTAAAAGATAATCAACTAATTTAGGGGTGATTAATCATTTCCTCAGAAAAAGCATTTTTACACTAGTTGGTAAAATCTCTCAGAATGATTATTCTTCAGGTAAACTTTGAATTTCTGGCCCCTTTCCATAGACACACAAGGGCCTTACACCTTACATGTGTATTTATTTACCCAGTGCTGTACATGGATTTAAGGGCCTCATTCCTAGCTGCTTGCTACTGATTTGAGATGGAATTTGTGGAGTTTGGTGCATGTTCCGTAGCTCAATTCATTTCCAAGTGTGGCTTTAGCAAAGTTGCAGAGCTTGGGGCTGAACCAGCCTTCACAAGTTTCATTTTCCTGATTTTCCTTGGAGGTAGTAACCCCTAGCAGGAGGTGAGAACAAACACTTGGGAAAACAGGTCATTACATTTTAAATCGTCACAATGAATGTGAGTCAGAGCCTCTAGCAATTCTGAAAATCCCTCCAACAGTTTCTGTTCAGCTTTCCACTGTGAGTTGTAACCCCTATCAAAGAGGCATCCTTTTGTCTTGTCCTTGGAGTGACACATCAAACCTGGGAAGATTGTTCTTGTGGAGCTGACAGTCAATCACATCTGCCAGCATCAGTGTCTCTTAATATCATAACACGTAGATTTTAAAAAGAATCACCCCTGAAGTGCATTTAAAAGTGAGAAATCAGCAGTGATTTGTGGGAAAAAAATGCACATGTGCAGGGAATTTCAAGTTGTTCAGAGAGCAATAGGACAGATGGATTAGGCCATGCTGTGATATCTGGAGGGAACATTATACTCCACAATTTTGAATATTCCACAGAGAGGATAAGTTTTTCACTAAAGTGGCATCAGCCTGTTTGCCTCAACACTCAAAAGCTTAGATGATCTTTCTAAGAGTTCCCTGGCATGGAATGAGAGGGAGAGCTTATAGTAAAGCTTTTTTAAAATCAGCAAAAGGGGGAAATTGATCCCTGAATTACACAACAGCCATGCCAGCTAAAACTGGATCAGAAAAAGCTGTTTTCAGTATCAAGAGTTTTCTCCCCAGATAACCAAAAATTTTTCTCATTCACGAAAGCAAAAATGTAATTTTTTTTTAAATTGCCCTGGTAAGCTGGGGCAAACACATGATTCAGTGTGTTCCAGGACTGAAACAGGGCTCAAGGTCCTTGATTATTTCCTTCTCTGTTACAAGCAGCCCTTTCTTCTCCCAGCTCTAGGCCAGAGTAAGAAGTCTGGTACATTTAGCAGAGTCACAAAGAAAGGGATGGTGTGTCTGCCTTGCTTCTGGCATAAATCTACCTCCAGGAAAGAAATATTTTATGCAAGATTTCAGTGATGAAGGTGAAAGCATTAGAACTGCTTGGACTTTACATGCAGTTCTGCATACACTTCTCCTTGGTCTCAGTACAAATAAAATGAAAGAAGTTCTATAAATGTGTGCTCAAGAGATCTGAGCATGAAAGCTGTGTTTTTGTCTCAGTTTGAGACTAGTTTAGGGAGAAACGCCCTGGAAGGGACATCTCTTCCACAGAAGGTAGGTCTCAGCACTCCCTCCCCTCCACTGATGCAAAAGGAATTTCTTGGAGGAAAGTGAAAAAAAAAAATATTTATTTAACAAACAAAGTGCCCGCAGGGCACGGGGAAAGAAAAAAAAGATAATAAACCTCCTCTCTGCAGAGAAAGCTGGTGGATTTAAAGTTCCCTTTGTATCTGGCTTGGCCCCTCCCAAAGTCTGGGGCTGGGATGCGGTGTCCCCGCAGACTTCCCGCTTGATCCACGGGATCCAGTGATCTGGTTCTCAGATCACAGCTAGGCCGAACAGTTCCAGAAGAAGTTACTGGAGGATTTCGGTATGCCAGTATGCAGTATTGGGAAAACTTTTTGCCTCATCCCACAAGCTGTCTAGAAGCAGGAAAAAAATCTCTCTCCTGCTGCAAGCAGAGCCGAGCAATATGGGGGAGTATGTGAGTCCTTGAACACAAACCGCGCTGAAGAATTCGCCTGGCTTCCCCCCCACCCCCTTTTCCTCAGACCCAGCTTAAAGCTGCGGGACCCATTTCTGGGCAGAAAGCAGACGATAGGGAAATATGGTGTTGTCATAAAATCACCCCAAGACAGGTTTGAAATCCCAAAGATGATTAAAGCTTATTTCCTCACGCTGTGGCATGGGTGTCACTCGTCCACAGGGTGCAGTTCTCCAAANGGCTGGGATGCGGTGTCCCCGCAGACTTCCCGCTTGATCCACGGGATCCAGTGATCTGGTTCTCAGATCACAGCTAGGCCGAACAGTTCCAGAAGAAGTTACTGGAGGATTTCGGTATGCCAGTATGCAGTATTGGGAAAACTTTTTGCCTCATCCCACAAGCTGTCTAGAAGCAGGAAAAAAATCTCTCTCCTGCTGCAAGCAGAGCCGAGCAATATGGGGGAGTATGTGAGTCCTTGAACACAAACCGCGCTGAAGAATTCGCCTGGCTTCCCCCCCACCCCCTTTTCCTCAGACCCAGCTTAAAGCTGCGGGACCCATTTCTGGGCAGAAAGCAGACGATAGGGAAATATGGTGTTGTCATAAAATCACCCCAAGACAGGTTTGAAATCCCAAAGATGATTAAAGCTTATTTCCTCACGCTGTGGCATGGGTCACTCGTCCACAGGGTGCAGTTCTCCAAAAACAGGCTGCTCCAGCCTGGGAGCAGGGCCCCCTCTCTCCACCGGGTCTCCCACTGGATCACGGCCTCCTCAGGCATCCACCTGCTCTGGCGTGGGCACCTCCCCCATGGGCTATGGGTGGATCTCTGCATCCCCCGTGGATCCCCAGGGGCTGCAGGGGCACAGCTGCTTCACCATGGTCATCACCAAGGCCTGCAGAGGCATCTCGGCTCCGGCGCCTGGAGCACCTCCTGCCCCTCCTTCTGCACTGACCTTGGTGTTGTCGTGTTGCTTCCTTCACATGTTCTCACCTCTTCCTCTTCTCTGGCTAGTAAAAACTGTGCCCACTTTGTTTTGATTTTCTTCTTAAATCTGTTACCACAGAGGCGTTACCACCATCTCTAATTGGCCCGGCCTTGGCCAGCAGAGTGTCCATCTTCAGAGTTATCAGGGACTGGCTCTGCTGGACATGGTGGAAGCTTCCAGCAGCTTCTCACAGATGCCACCTCTGTGGCCCCCTGCTGCCAAAAACCAGGCCGTGCAAAACCAACACAACTTTCTACAAAACAATTTATCAGGAAACCTTATGAGATTTTACTTTCTTCTATAAGTCAATTGGCAAAGGTCCTTTGGAGAGGTTTGTGGGGAAGGAAGCATGTTACTGAGCTGCCTCAGTTTAATTGTTACGTTGCTAGTGTTCCCATAAGCAAAATAAATGCTCTTGCTGTCATGGTTGCAACTCCCATTTACCAGTGAATGAAATGTGAGAAATTAAATCAGAGTATTCATTTATGTATTTATGAATCCAAGTCTTGCAGAATTAGGTATCTGAGGTAATGGCTAGGCCTTGCTTTTTCTTCACCAGAGCTTTGCTCTGCGATGGATGTTCCAGAATTTTAAACCTCCACAAGCCCCCAGCATGTGTTTGAGCATGAATGCAGGTGTGAGTTTCAGCACTCTGCAGATTAATCCAGAAGATTTGAAATGGGAAATGGGAGCAGCCTGTGTGGATTCACTGCTGTTCACTCATCAAAACCTGAAACTTCTAGCAAACCACCAAAAATCAGTGTGTCCTCATCAACCTAGCTACAAAAATGTTGTCCTCATCAGCCTAATGATAGAGGATGTCCTGAGCCTGCCTGGCCGTTGATGAGGGGAAACCCTTGCAGTCAGTCACAATGAAGGTATTGAGACATTTTGTGGTGTGGAGAGATAGTGTCTGGATCAAGGGGATGATTAATTGTTACTGCACCATTAAAACTGTTCAGGAAAGCTCTGCAGGACTGACCAGATGGGAGATTCTCTCAGGTTTTTGTTTGTTTGGTTTCCCTCCAGCGTGAGGGAGACAAGTCAGGCAGACACTCTGCACTTGCAGCTGTAGCTGCTCTCACTGATGTGGCAAAGGGACTTCAGGGTCCTCCAAAGGATGTTTTTACCCCTTGCTAAACTCAGCTCTTAGTAGGAACCCTGTGGTTCCATGGAGAACAGCATGGATGTTGGATGACAAAGTGTGTTTAAATGGCAGTGAGTCCCACTCATTGCATATAAGAAACAGACTGATTTTTTTTTCTTTCATGTTTCTGGCCTTTAAATCATTTAACAACAATGCAATGAGCCTGCAAGCTCTGCTGCTCCTTTTATTTGCCATTCCAGTTGCCTTGTTCTTGTCTCTGGTGATGACCTGTCAGCCCCTCATTACCTCTTCCTGGTTAATCTTTTCCTTTTCCACATGCAGTGTTTGAACACGCCACCTTTCCTCAAGAGGCTTCTTTACCTGCGTGCATTTCCTTTGGCCCTTCCTCTGAGGAGCTGAGCACATCCCACAACAAGACATACATTTCCTTCCTCCTCATCTGTCTTTCTTCTGGCCATCCATGCAGCAATTTCCAAGAGATTAATGGGAGTAGAGAAGGTGTAAAAACACAGGCTGGGTCAGGTCCCCATCCGTAATCATTAAACGACATTATCACAGCACATACACAAACACAGCAGATCCACAGCTGGGCTAAAACTGTCCTGCTAGACACCTGACCTGTTGGAGAAGCTCTGGTATGAAAAGTTCTTTGCAAAGCCTCCTAAAAATGTGGTTTTTCACACGTCTCTGTAGTTGCAGTATTTCAGAAGGTTTAGAGTGTAGTCACTCCCTTGGCTTTTGTTTTTGCTGGGTCATAAAAGACCGTAAAAATACCTGAGCCTCATATTCTGTGAGGTTTTAGTTACAGTGTGTGAGATATGCTTCTTTGATATTATTTTGTGTCTCAACAGTGTTTATCAGTTTGCTTTGTTTTCCTTCCTAAACTGTAAACTTTTCCTTGCAGAGCCTGTATTGGGGCCATACCATACCAACCATTTCAAACACCCTTATTGAGCATGGTAATAGTGATAAAACTAGAAAACAAGGAATGTCATAATTCACCATGAACAATTTTGTAGAAATATAGGCACCAGCACATCTTTTTCTTAATGAAGCTCTCAGCTGAGTGGCCCTGGGATCCTGGAAGTAAGGAAATAGCAGAAGGTGGATGATGGAGCTGACTGTGCCACACTGGGTCAGCAGGTGGCTGGTACGGACAGTAGTGGTCTCTGAGGTCTAGATTAATGTTCACTAAGAAGAGAGAGAAAAGATTTTGCTCACAGATGTTAGCAAAGCATGAAAACCCTGTTCCTTTGGGCTGGAATCATGGCCTGGAGAAGGCAGTGGAGAGAATTTTGAAAGGTGTTTATATTTCTATATAAACCTGTGTCACTTCAGGTCACCTTTGTCTTTCTCACCCTCTCATAAACTGAACTCAATCTGTGACTCCCTTGTGGTTTGCACATTGTTAGCTTTAAACATTTCTTTCCACATAATTGTCTTTAAATGTTTTTTTGGGAATTTGCTCCCTCATTTTTAGGCTGCACCTCTCAAAGCATCCTTCCATGGCTTTGACCTCAGCCTGTTCCTGGGTGACCTTTTCATCTTTTTTGTCTCTGCCTTTTGTTTGTCTTATTTTTTTGCAACCCCAGCTTTGCAACAGCATCTTGCAAAGGCAGGATGAGCAGTTTAAATAGTTAGCGTCTGCTAGCTGATGTAAGTCCATGCAGCCACCTCATTTCATAACTTTCTCAAAGTACTCCAAGGTAAAGATGATTTTGCACAGTGCAATTTTCTGGTTTTTTTTCTTTTGCAGAGTGGGGGAAGTTAAACAGCTCAAGAAATGTGTTAACTATGAAAAGGCAAAAGGCTGGGCCATCTGCTAGGCAAGACATTGCCTTGGGGAGTTAAGAATGGTCAGACACTCTTATACCTGTTCTTTGGCCACCTGCGCTTGTGCTATATAAGCAGACTTTCAGGTTGTGCTGTTGGGGCTGTGTTTTTATCCACAATTGCAGCTGTAGTGTTTTCCCTGGACTGTGGGGAAATTGTTTTCATCATTCCAGTTGCTTCCTGCATGATAGACATCTCCACACATATCCTTTCATTATTTATTTATGGGCCTCAGCATTTAAAGGCCACGCAAGTTTTTTGAGTGATCACCCTTCAGGGATTGTGGCTTGTTTCTTGCACAGGGTTTAGCTGAGGCTGGTGGACTGTTGTTGACTCAAAAAGGCTTGCAGAAAGTCCTTCTTCCTTTACTTTACTCCTTCCCCTGAGAGTGCATGTTTCAAAATGCTGCTGCTGGGGTAATTGTGCCCTAATTGAGGAAAGTCCTGGAGTGACTCCACTGGAGTCAGACATGACATCAGCAGCGTTGCCCAGGCAGCAAGTTCCATCCATTGTTCCTGTGCCACACACACTTCCGTCCCGAATCGGGTGGTGTAACCACATCCAATGACCACCATCTTTCAATAAGAGGTGTAGCCTCAGCACTTCAGGCACAGCACAGGGATTTGGATGTGGTCAGTGTTAGCACTTGCAGAAACAAAGCAGACTTTACTTTGTTATCAATAATTTTGTTGGCTAAGCAGCACATCCATTGTAAGATCCTGGCATTAGAGAAGGAATTATTCCTTGCTCGCAAGCAGATTACTTGTCATAATATGTTCAGGGTGCACTGCTGGTGCCTAATAGACCCATCTGTCATCCCTTGAATTTACAAGAATAAATGCAATCCCTCACACTAAGGTGATATATATCATCTCAAAAGTGCATCTGGGATCTATAGCAGGATGATATTGAATTAATCTTTGTTAGATTTAGATAACTTCATCCCAGTGAGTTTCTTGCTATGGCAATGATGCAGGTGGATTGTAAATCCTCTTTCATCAAATAAGAGCTTCACTTCCAGACAATTCTTATCCTATTTGATTAGTGCTGTGTGTTCCTGTATGCTGAAGCCAACAGGAATTTCTTTTGGGGCTCTGTCAAAGTGGGATCAGACCCTTTTGTTTGAAAGGAGTCTCTTTTCTTTGATGGCATCTGTTTCTAAACTACATTGAAGTTCTTCATGTTTCCATCTCTGAGCTGTTTATTCCTACTAGCATTTTAATGGCTGCTTCTGGCTGTTTTCCCTTGCTCACATTAGAGTTTTTTTGGATCTCCAACTGAGCTGATGAGACATGGGGTTTCTGCAGTGTTTTTTCACTTGGTCTCACTGAAGATAGAACATACTTGGAAGGATGTATCTGGTTGTATGTGCCCTGTCACAAAGCCAGCATGGGTGGGCTTCCATCTGGGTTCAGCAGTTCAAGGGTTACCAGGACTGTTTGCTCATTAACTATTCCCTGTTTGTACACTGATCATCACAGATGTGCCTGTGGTTTCCCCCAGCCACAGTATTAATACAGCAAAATCCACTTTTAAAGGTGTTTTGAGTTTTGGGGTACATTTTTCAGAAGAATAAATTATTCATTGAAAAATAAAATTTACATGTTTTGTATTTTCAAAAGAAGTTTACAAGTTCTTGGGATAGTATTTTTTTCAGTTAAAAAAATTAGTTGATTTTTACATTTTCTAAATGGTCTGCAATGGTGATAACTGAAAGTCCAGAAGCAAATATAAAATAGGTCCAAGTATAAACACAAAAAAAAGTGTGTCAGTCAGATCTCAGGTCAGCAAGTGATTTTTTTATTGCAGAACATGATAACATCCCTCTCTGGGATCTAGTTTTTGGTGAAAACTTGAATGATTGAAATTGGTTCTGACTGGTTTATTTGGGTATCATAGCAAATGCCACAGACCGCTTTCCTATTAAGTTCAGCTACTCTCTTTTTGAGGAAGTTTGTTTTAATCAGTTTTTTAAGCAGTTTTCTGCCATCTGGTCTGGAATGTACCAAAGGCAAGAACTTCTACAGAATTAATTAATTCAATTATAAATGTGCCACCCTAATACTTAATTTCTACTCCCTGTCTCCTTCCTTTTTTGGGGTTTTTTTTGCCTCTGGCAATGATGCTTTTTTAATTCCTGATTTGAAAGAGTAAACAGTGAAAGGACAGTGGTTTTCAAGATATGAGGAGCAATTTAGTTAAAGTTTAAATTTAGTTTAAGATCAGGTTAAAGATGATCCACTGGAATTCTTCATCTTGGTTTCATCCTTTTTCCACAATAGCTGGTCTGGTTTCTGGATGAGGAAACAGAAACCTGCCAAAAGCCATCGTTTTGCTGAGAAAGAACCAAATGGTACTGTTGAAAGATAAAGCAGGATGGGGCAAACCAAGCTATCAGGATATACAGTGCAATTCAACAGGGCAGAGAATAACATGGCTCTGATGGCAGAAAAATTGCCCCAGAATAAAAAGTAGGACCTGGATCTCTGCATCTTATTTTAGTAGCTATTAAATAATGATAACAGTTTCAAGGAACTTTGAGAATAGATGAAGATGGAAAAATAGATTGGAGAGATTTTATTTACTTCTGTAGCCAATTCCTGACATGTGGGTCACAGGGAGAATTTTCCTAGGTGAAAAACCTTTAGCAAAATTCTCTCTTCAGCTTTCATTGATTTTTTAGCTAATGTGTACTTCACTAATGACAGTCACTAATCTTTCATTAAACACACAAACAGCAGTGCAGATGCTTAAAAGTTTTACGGCACTGAAATATGAGGATTTGCAGAAGGAAAATGAGGAAGTAACTTCTTCCATTATGGTTGTAATAAGCTATTCTTATGTACTGGATTTCTTGTTAAGTTATGGCTTAGCTGTGGATGCTCAGAGATAATGTTAAAGAAATGTAAATAGGGACTTTTTTATTGCAAATTGGTTTTTAAGTTATTTGTGAGCTCTATTTAAAATATTGCTGTATATTTAGAAATGTTGAACTGGTAACATAACTTTTTTAAATGTGGGTTTGAATATTGTGATCCTAGATTTTTATTCTTTATCATAATTTGTTTTCAAACATGGCAATGATTTTTTTTTTAATGAAATTTTTATGTGGAGGGAATGGGCTGCTAATTTATCACATTTATATCTGAAAACAAAACATGCTCTCAAGTGTTAGAATGTTGCAGAAGAAAGTTGAGGGCTTTTTTTCCAAATCAGGACAGTAAATCAGAAGGTGGCTACTTGAATCTTGCAGGAGCTTTCCCAAAGGAAATGTAATTCGGGAGGATGACAAGCAGGATCTTTTAAGTGGGAGCTTGTACACCTATGGAAGTTGAAAGCATGTGAAAGCCTATAGCACTCTGGTCAGTGTAAATGTAAAAATAAAGTAAAAAACTGTGGACAATGCACAGGTTGTGCTGTAAAAAGTATTATACAATACTCCCTCCCCTCCTGTGAGTGTGAGGAATACATTACTGTGATCCTTCAAAGTGAGGTATTGAGTTACTGTCCTTCCTTGGGTCCTTCCTCCCTGAGCTGACAGCTAGATACAGCCCTGCTCTGCCCTGTCCCCAGCCTGCAGTGGCCTCACACTGGCTTTTTTCCTGCAGGCAGTATCTGGAGCATTCGGGAATCTAGCTCTTCTGGTGGCTTCAAGGTCCTTTTGAATGGAAAGGGGACAGTCTGTTTCTCAGCAGTATCACAGCACTGTGTCCCCAGCTGTTCCATGGGAAGGTGGTACAAAAACGTTGTCCTGAAAATGGGAACTTGCACAAATTCTTGCTGTTCTCTCAGGAAGAATTTTTAGAACAAGGTTTAGACAGTGAAGATGGTGTGGCTGCGCTCAGTTGTCTATACATCTGACTTTGAAAGAAAAATGCTCTCTGCATCTGGGCTGAGCAAGAAGTTTTTCTCCATGTCAAGAGTGTGAATTGTGAATCTACTCATAGATTTTGCAGTATAGCCACAAATGGCTGCTTAAGATCATCTGTGAGCTTTTTATATAGCAAATATCATCATAGTTTAGAGGCAAGAGGACTCTGGTGTTATCCCTAATTTCTTCTGCTCTTTTTATTTTTGTTTTTTCAGCATCTGACAGTCTAGCATTTGATTCTTTATCCCCGGCTTTGTGGTAGTTACAGGATGTTATGAAGCATTTCAGGGCTGCTGGAAGCTTGTAAAAAGCCTTCTGAAGTCAGCATCTCTTACAATGCTGACACTGCAGGATTTCCAAGCAGCCTTTGCATCCTCTGTGTTCCTCCTTGGGTTCCCTTGTGGCATCCCTGCTCTGCCAGAACATTGATCCGTGACCCAGCCCTAGCAGAAACCTTAAACGCAGGTGATCATTTGTTCCCTGACTGTTAGGGAAATCTAAGTGTTGCTACATGAAAATGAGCTGTTCCCAAACAATTGGAGTTAGATTGTGCTGAAAAACATCTAGCTGCTGGTCTTACCTAAGGGAACTGGGGAGGTTGGTTTATGCAGCTGAACTAGGTCATCATCTGCCTCCTGTGTACCTGGTGCTCCAGCACTTGGGAATGCAGAGGTGGCATTGGGAAAAACAAGCCAGGAATGAGATGGCATGTACTGGCTGAAGTGCTTTTGCTGACTGGCTTTGGAAAAGGACACTAGCATGTCCTCATACAAATTGTTTTGCTTTTCACTGCATGCTCCTAGGCCCATTAAGCTGGAAATGGAACTGAGAATGGCTTCTGGAACACAACGCACAGAACTGTTTTTGTCAGAGCATTGGTGCTCTGTTTATTTTTCTCACTTCATGCTCCAGCACAGTTGCTGCCATCCCTCATTTTTCCTGGTACATTAAACCTGGTTCAGGAATGCAAATGACTATGCTGAATGAATCATCTCCATAGCCTTGTGCATCCAGATGATGTCATTGTCTTTAGTTGTATGTTCACAGTGTGCTTCTTGAATAATGCAGTGTGCTGGTGGTCCTTGAAACTTTAAGTATCTGGCATATATCATCAAGACTGAGCTGTATCCTAATTTGATGAAAGTTGGTGTACATCCACTGATACCAGGGGAATTGTGTCCATTTAAAGACTCAAGACAGGATCTTTATGATCGTCTTCCTACTCCGTGTCAAAGTATATTCAAAATAAAGGATTCGTCACATTTGACAGCGCTTCTTAGGTTGGTCATTTTTAACATAAAAATGTAGTTGTAGGGGAAAGTAGAAAAAATGGTCTGATTTTTAGAACAGGTAAGACCAGTCCAAAGAGGACTTGGTATTCCAAGCAAAGTGCTGGATTTACTGGAGTGTGTAAGCTTACTGCCTGGCTTGGTGAAGCAGAGCAGCACTGTGCACTGTGGCTTGCTGGAGTAGCAGATTAAGGAAGGGAAATTCTGGCCCTGAGACAAATCCAGATAAAGATATGTTGCTTGTTAAAAACTATATTTGTTTTCCAAATCATTATCTGGGTAAAGCATGTGGATAAAAACCTCAGCAAGAGCTTCCCAATGTTGCACATCACCGGATAAATTATTCTGGCCCCTGTCTGTAAAAACATGGAGCTGGATTTCACCACTTGTGCTGTTTGAGTTGCTACCTTAGGAATACGTGTGCTGAGCTGCTGGGGATGTAAAGGTCTGTCACGCATCATCCCTGAATGATCCTTCCAGTATTTGGAAGTCTTCTGGGAGTGTGACTGATTCCTCAAGGGGGTGTTTATGGCTGTGACTGTTCCAGTAATTCATGGCCAACCTCAAGTTCTTTGGAGCTGCTGATGGACTTGACATTTATAGCTACTTTCAAACCTGCAATTTGGACTCATCTGAAAAATACCTTGGTCTTCTCTAATGGGTGCCCTTAAGGTATTCTCTTTTCCTGTGTCTGAGTTGTGCTGTAGACCCCAGACCGTACCTCCCTCCTCCCTCAAAAATACCCTTAGCCTGGTTTTTAGGTCCACATCTAAATTTCTTTTAGGTAATATGTTACTACTGCTTCGGGGAGCTGAGGCACTAATGGTAGCTTTTGTTCCTGTTTGATTAGTCAGTAATACTTTAAAATAATGGCTTAACCTGTGTTTGTATCTTTGGTGTTTATTGTAATCACATAAAGCATGTGGAACTTATTTAGTATTAATGTGATTGTCAGAAGTCCTTTGATAGAATTTCTACTGTAATTCAGAATACTCTGAACATTAAAGAAAATGAGCTTATTTTTGTGCTGCCTGAATCTGAAAGAAGTGCCAATGCTGTCTTCTGCAGTCAAGCTCCATCCAGTTCTGACAATTCATTGGGACTGACCATTCCCTGAGATGGGGAGCAAAAGGGAGAAGGGTATTTTGGCATGGTATTTCAGATTGTGAGAAGGTGGGTCCATATCTGAGTTATGGCATATTATATAAAAAAAGGAGCCATAGCATCTTTAGATGTGTGATAGGGGAAAACCACCAACCACAATAATCAAGTTGCTTCTAAATAATATAAATATCTCTGCCACTGAATCTTCCCTGGCATTTTGAAACTGAGAGAAATAGGGAATTGAATGTTCTGCTCCACTTTCCTCAGGCAGTGCATAGAGGGCTCTAAAGAACTCAATTGCTTTCAAAAGTATCACTTTGTCCTAGCAGATAGCACTTCTTTCCTGCTACCTTAAAAAAAAAAGGTTGCTTTTTACTTCTTTTACATTGTGTCTCCTTTAATTGAAGGTAGTGAGGGGGAAAAAGGTGTAGGAACTAGAACTTGCACAGGTATCAAAATAGTTGAAGATACTAGAAAAAGCTCCAACATATTTCAGCTATCTGTACTTTGATTCTATTCTATTATTTTGGTCAAGAGTGTTGGAGCTATAGCAATTTAAATTGAGTACAGGCAGTACTAAGAGTTGAGGGGAAACCTTGGCAGTTTGACTGTGTTGAAAAGAAGTTTAAGCGGCATTCTCAACCTTTTAACACCAAGAAGCATCTTAGAAAATTCATCTGGATGATCTACCCAAAATAATGGACTCTCCTAAGGGTGTCATACTGGACAAAGTGCCAGGAGCATATGTCAAGCCTTAAGAAAAGGTAGCAGGAAGTTGACATTACTAAAGGACCGAGAAAAAGAAGATTAATGGAAACAGAGAGACATCCTACCAAGAGCTGGAGCTGTTTCCAAAGGAAATTGAATCCGTAATAAGCTCTGGGTGATTAAATATTTTATCCATGTGGCAGGTAGAAAAAGTTTCCAAGAACAACTTATCAGAGGGATGAAAGCCTAGTGCTACAACCTCTTTCCAGCAACCGCATAAGCCAAAAAGAAGCAGAAAACACTCATCCCCACCTGCTCTGTGTGTGTGGTTAGTTGATGGCCAGCTATAAAAAACAGGCTATAAAAGGGAGGCTGTATGAATTATTTGCATCTTTGTTCACTGTGGGAGACACTGAGATCATCCCCTGTGCCCATGGGGAGGCTCATCAGGCTGAGACTGAGATAATTATAAGTGAATTTATGGTATAGATACAGGATGGATGTGAATTTATAGGCAGAACTGGGCTCACCCATGAAAGAAGAGTAGTGTGTGTACTTCCTCACTGAAAACTGCCTTGGTACTTGAAGACTTGAAGGGTGTTAGATCAGTGTTTAAATATAGTCCAAGTTAAAAATAGCTCAAGTGTATCTGTAAGCCTGACATCTCTTCCAGCTGATTTGGTGGAGACTATAGTAAAAGGTAATATTAGTGAACACCTGGAAAATGTATGTGCTCTTGTAAAACTTCGGAGGTTCTTTGATTAGGTGCATGTTGATATCCAGTAGATAGAGTGTATTTGAATTTTTAAAAGGCTTTTGACAAAGGGATTGAGGCAATCATGAAGTAAGAGGGAAAGTATTGGTAAAATAATTGGTTAGGAGGATGCAGAGGATAACAGATTAGGCAAATATTTGGAAGTAAGATTCACTGGGGTTACTGCATTGACAAACTACACCAGTATTGGGAAATCTGAGCTGAAAGTACTGGATGTGCAGTTGAAAATATACTGGTTTTGTTCTTAGTCTTCCTTAGGGGTCTGTGTGTGAGTTGCAGAAGGGAAGGAAGACTCTTTCAAAGACCCAGTGTGCAGCAATCAACACAGCTTGGACGCTGCTGGAAGCCTTGGGGAGCATCTAATGCTTCCAGGCTTGACTGAACAGGACTGAGATTGCTGTAAATTGATATTAGATGGAAGGAAAATATTTTTGTTCTGAAGATCTACAGCTGCAGTCCTTGGGCTTGTTCGGATCCTTCTGGATTATTTCCAGGAATTTTACTAATGGCCTGAGATTTTGTGTGCCAAGGACTGGAAGAGACTTCCTTGTCTGTTGAAATGCTGTTTGTTTCTTTCTTTTTTCTATCATTTGAGCCTCATGTTTGGATCCGGAGCAATTTGTCACCTCCTCTGTTTATACTCAGGTGGCCACCAGTACATTGCTCAATTGCAGTGCTTGTTCCCTTAGGAATGCAGGTGAGGTTGCCCAGTGGGAACAGCTTACAGAGAAAAATACAGAGATCTTCTTTTATGTATTTTAGAGTTGTGTGAATTTATTTTACCTAATTTTAAATATTTTTAAATTCACCGCATATTCCTATGGGCTCTGAACATCTGATTTTCTTACCAAGCTTGTAGTTGACCGTGTTTAATAGGGATTTGTGCTGCAGCTGTGGCTTGATTTCAGAGAACACCAGTGATTCATGTACTAAAGTTTAAAAATGGTGCTTATGTACTTAAAAGAGAGCTTGTCCTAGTTACAGTTCTTGCCATAATCCCTGTTGAAGCATTTACTGTTTTAAATAATTTCAGTCAGTCTATATTTTTTGTAGCACAGAGCACCTTTTAAAAGAATACACATTCAAACATTGCTGTTTTCCTCTCTCTCTCCAGTTTTTTTTTTTTTGAGAGAGCTCTAAGAGGATGTAGTTGAATGTCACCTTCACTGATATTTGCAAATTATTAATGTGTGTGTGAAGGATGTCACGACAATAAAGAGAAAACTCAAAGACTGAGCAAAAATATTCTCAGCTATGAATAGGTCTTTCATAACTGCAATCATTTTGTAGGTTTTACATTTGGGTTACAAAGCACAGGAGGCCAGCACAACCAGGAAGGCGTAATGTTATTAGCCTTGTGTTTCTGCAGTGCTTCTGTGGGCAGTGATCCACAGGGACCTGTATCTGGAATGTATTTGAGTGAAAGATCTGGGTGTGCAGGAGATGCTTCTCTGTTCTCTTCCTGTTTGGTTGCTGTCCCAAAGACACAGCAGACAGTGTTAGGGATACCATCCTCATCCAAAGTAAATCTCCTAAAGTCTCTGTCTGGGCTTCGGTGTGATTCTTTTTCCATTAAAACCTGAGGACGTGTGATCCGGTTGTTTCTTCTCAGCTCTCTCTGGCATGCAGTCCAGTGAAATTAAATGCCAAAGATATTAGACTTAGTTCTGTGGTTTTTTGGGTTTTTCCTAGCTGATTTCATTGCTTCTCCTACTTTCCCATCCTCCTGACTTTCAGCTGTAAGAGTTTGGAAGTATTCAGAAGACTTAGAAGTACCAGGTAGCAATTTTAACAATACAAGTAATTTGCATCCATGCTGTTCTGCCAGTCCTTTTATATTATTTCCACTTGTGACTACAGCAGCCACAATTTTCAAAGAGTCAAACTAAGATGAGCAGCTCATCTTCTGAAGGCTAAGATCCAAGCTGTCAGGTAACAGAAAGAATTGATGTTTAGCTCTGCTGGTTTTGGAAAGAGTAGCTATTAAAATCACATTCTAATTTGAGTTGGCAGAATAAGGATCACACACAGTCCCAAAATACCAGTGAACACTGATTTTAATGTTTCATTGCTTTGCTGTACAGGATAGCTCTGTGTTCCATTGAAAAACAGTCAGCTTTCCCTTCGCACTATATATAGTATTTCCAGGGCCACAGACTAAGAGCAGTAATGGGTGGAGGTTTCAAAAAAGCTCTAATTATTACTTAATTCAGTCAGAAAAGGAGTCTACGTCTTCATGGAGATTAAAACTTACTTCTGCCATGTCTAACTGGACTTCCTGAATGCATCAAATTATTCTGAAGGTCATGTGCTAAGGACAGTGTGTCATTAAGAAATAGATTGGCCCAGAAAGTCACTGGAAGGAGTGTTTTTTCCTTCTTTTGGGTATTTGGAGGTGATGGTGGAAAAACCCAGAATCCCTGCATTGGAAAACACCATTCAAAAGGTTTATAAAAAGGAGAACGAGGCAAATTTGTCTCTAATTATTGGTTTCAGAGAGGACAGAGAAGAACAGGCTCTTTGAGGTTGGAAGCACCTGTCCGTAAGAAGAAGCAGTGTGGGATCTCAGCAGGCTGCTGGATGAACGGAAGGGATGAGCTGGAGTAAGTTCGGGAGTCAGTCACTCCCTGAGAGGAGCGAGCATCTGGTCCATATAGAGCAAGCAGGGAAGAAGGGCAAAGGGGAAGGAAAATATCAGAATAGCATCACCCCACCCATGCCATGAGCTCTCAGCTGGGTAACCATGGTGCCTGTGGAGGGAGCCAGAGAGAGAACAGGGGAGAATCTGTTGAAGGTGTTTGAACTGAAGTTAGACAGAGCACTGGGGATCAGAGTTGGCTTTGACACTGACTTTAATTCTTAAGTCAGGTAGCTGTCCTTAAGGTGAGTAAGCAGTGGCTTGTGTAGTTGGGAAAACTGGGATAAAATAAGAAAGGGGGTCCATTTATAGTGCTTTAAGTGCTCAATTCTGGCTCCCTGTGTGGACAAGTAGAAAGTTTACCTTGCACCAGAAGTGCCCACATGGGGAATGAGCATGTGGAAACAATTTGTTAATTGATACACAGTCTGCGTGTCAGTAAGATTGTCTGCACAAGCCCCAGAGGGGCAGATCATCAAGAAGAGCCTGATATGAGTGAGAGCACAGGGCATGGAGGAGGGCATTGCTGTTTGAAAAGCACTCTGAGAAATGAGTGCAATACACCCCCCTCTGTTGCAGCAGAGGAAGCTCAGATGTGTGTTTGCAAGCTGACTTGTGATCCCAGCTGTAAGCAGAGTCCAACAGCTTCAGCAAATTGCTAAATCATTCTTGGCTAATGCTGACATCAAATTATCTAAATAATGTTTGTGAGGTTATTGTTTGTCATAGGGACATGACATTATGCCTTCTGCTCTATTTCCTTGAGGTCTATCTATCGTAATTTTAAAATAATACACTATTTCTTTGGCATCTGAGCTGTTCCTCTCATTACTTAATTTTATTTTTTCTCCTCTGATAAGTCAACTCCCAATTAATCCAGAATGCTGAACTTGTGACTTTGTAGATGCCAACAGAGTCAGTGCCTGGGATATCGTCACACGCATGAGATAGCGACTCTCTGGGGAGATCAAAGAGAAACCAAGATGCAAGAGAATGCTGCCATAATTACCCACAAGAGGGTTAGCTCAATGTCACTGCAGCAAATTCCTTGTGGTTGCTGAGAACTGTCTCTCAGTACCAGAGAGCAGCCCTGTCCCTGAATATCTGCTA
Source organism: Dicrurus megarhynchus (assembly GCA_013399195.1). Taxonomy (NCBI): domain Eukaryota; kingdom Metazoa; phylum Chordata; class Aves; order Passeriformes; family Dicruridae; genus Dicrurus; species Dicrurus megarhynchus. The sequence goes on along the minus strand of VXAD01011947.1, from coordinate 34,410 downwards.
AAGAACATCAATAAGAACATTAAAAACAGATTAAAAACAAAACCCAAAACACTTAATGCTCTTAAGTCTTTGATTGTTCTGTCACGACAATGCGCCATGGCAGTTTTCTCTTGGATGAATCTTTCTCTCTGGAAAAGTGGAGCAGAGCATTTGAGGGAATTCTCTAGGTGGTAGCAAGGAAATTATTTCTCTGATATCTGTGCAGCTCTGCCTCCACATGCTGCTGAAAGTTGCTGGTTTTAAGTTGATCTTTCCTAAGAACCTGACAGAAAAATGTGGTGCTGATGATTTGAGTTGTTCACTGTCCACTGATGAGTGCAGTGGAAATAAAAGTGTCTGGGCTGGACCTGCTGTGATCTGTTTTCACCGGGGTTCACAGTCACTTGTGCTTCTCTGGGCTGTGGAGCTGCCATGGAGCTGCTGGAACACATCATTGCAAATTCCCAAGCTGCTCATGGAGTCCCCAGGTGCTGCTCAGGGCTTGAAAGATTCCAGCTCCAGTTTTATCCCAGTGCTAGCAACCCACCACACATTTGTGTGAGCTTGGCTGCAGAAGGTCAGGGGAGGACCCTGAAAGCAATTCAGCTATTTCTTGCTCCAAGCTGCGCTAGGGAGATAACATCGCCCAAGGTGCACTCTTGTGCAAAGGGCTAGATCATTTGGTGCATTTTTTTGGAAGCTCTGTGTGTGTGTGTGGTGGTAGCTTCTGGGCTGTGCCACTGAGAGGACTGAATGCTCAGTAGAGGCCAGCACTAACCAGGAACCAGCAGTTCCTCATCCTGGGTGGGAATTGGCACAAGTGGAAGCATTTGTGTCCATGTGGATGCAAGGGCTGCACCAGGCTGGCGGTGTCTATGCCAGGACAAGCAGGAGACCAACATTGTCGTGCTCCTGTGGGGACTACAAAGCTTGAGGGGATCTCTCTGTCAAGCATGGAGTAGCCTTCTCGCTGCCTGCTGGGATGGGTGTGGTATGGTGCCTTCGAAGCCTGCAGGACTCCCTGTCTGGATTGGGAGTTAAAGGAAAACTCACTTGAGCTTCCAGCACCATCTCTAGAAACTTGCTTATGCACAGCATTTGTCCCCAGATTTCTCAGCTTCTATCCAACCTGTAAAGTGTCAGAATGCTGGAGAGCACTCCCATTTTTACAAATAGGGAACAGAAATTTGCATTTGTTTCTAATATGTCCCCTCATGAGGTGCTCAAGACGAGCAGCAGCTTTTTGGCTGTTAGACCATCAGCCCAGACATAATCAGCATGTTTTATGTTTCTCCATGGGCTCCTGGCCACCTGTATAATGTCCATCTGCTGAACTGGGCAGGATGCCTACCAGCACTGCCATCCAGATCAGTGAAATGAGGCATGGGTTTCCAGGAGGTGATGAAGTTCCTGAAGGACAGTTAGCAGTAGGGTAACAAATACAGCTGTCCCTTCTGCATGGAGTCCCTCCCATGCACCGCTCTCATGCTTCTGCTGTTCACTTCTTGTTACTTTAAGGCATTTGGGGAGATATATCCAGAAGAATTGCAAACATGTTGTGGCAATGATATCAAATGAATATTCGGAGACAGTTTCTGGCCCTCTGAGTCTGAGGAATTTTAATGTGTTCAGCCTGAGCTGTGTGGGTTTTTTCTAAGAATGGTAAATTTGCTGGAAAATGCAGGTTTAGAATAATCACAACTATTTGCCTTCTGAAGTAAAATTTGTGGACTAGTTCTAAGTGGGAAAGGACATGGTGCTTCAGGAGTGACAGTGAACGTGTCTCTGGCCTTTCCTCAGCCAAGGTGCGAAGACCCCACAACATCAAGCCATTTGCTCAACACCCCTTTAGTGTGGAAGGAAGTTTGAGCCTGCAATGCCCAGTGAATGGCCTAAATTATGGGGACTGAAAGCCTGCTGTTGGTCTTAGGACCTTTCAGAAGTGATTAGGGATATTAGAACAATGTTTGGGTACTGGTGGTCTGAGCACTTAGGTGAATACTGAAAGTATTAAGCTGGAGATTTCTTTTTTAATTTGTTTTTACCCCCTCAGTGACAGTGTCCTGATGGAAACAGAATAAGCTTGGTAGGATGGAGCCAGCTCCTGTATCTCATAATCTGCAGGTTGTCCTGCTACTCCTTGAGAAGAGAGGATGGTAAAGCTTATTTTGGGGAACAGTCATAGGTCTGATAGTGATGAGGGAGGGAGAGGCCCACATGAAGAGGTACAGGCAGACAATTTCTGCCAGGGCACCTTGGTCTTGGCTGGCCTTCTACACTCAGCTGTGTCTTGGCTGTTTCTAGAGAAAAGAATGCCAAATGCAATAAGTTATGAAATTATTGGTTTTTGTTTTGTAGGTTGGGGTTGAATTGATGTCTTGCTTGGAAGCCAGTGGCTCTGTCTCCATTAGCAAATGGCACCATGCAGTAGGAGCAGATCTGCAGAGAAAAGAAGCAATGAAGACCCAGACAGACTTCAGATTTCAAACCAGCTTCATTCTAATACCACGTGCAGGAAGTTTTGCGAGAACCTTGTAGCAAATCAGGAGACCAAATATTGCATATTAAAAATGTCAACAAAACCTTTCAATTTATCAATAATATTTCAAGGGGGTTTTTTGCCAAAACAAAGACTTCAAAAAGACGTGGCATATTTTGTGAGACATTCCAATGCTGTTGAAGCTGTTTGGGTTTTTTTGTTTTCAGTCATTTCAGCTGAAATTTTGTTTGATGATTCTTGAGGTCATCTGGCATTCTATTCAAACCTGTTTGTGTAATTCTTGTTAGTTTCAAAGAGGTTTATACATAAAATTGATCTCTTTATAACCATTTAAAAACATATTATTATACCTATTTCTGTCTGCACAAGAGAAAGGAAAAAAATCCAGTGCTGCTGACTTAACTTTCTTGTTCTGACTCTTCTGGTGTGTGACTAGGGAATTAGTCATGTCACATCTGCCTTGACTGCAGGAAACAGGGAGAGGAGGCAGCAACAAAGGCAAGATGGGAATTTGGGAGCTGAGGAAAAAATTAGGGATCACACGCAGGGGAACAGCCCAGCTGCAACGAAAGGAGTGTGTGAGGCTTGTGCAGAAGTTGTTCTTAGGGTAGTAAGCTTTGCACTCTGAAGACTTTGGATATTGTCAAGTGATAAAGGTGGGGAGAAAACATACGGTCAGGAAAGTTTATAGTCCAGGATACTGGTTACAGAGTAGTTTGTCAGTCAAACATCAGGAATAAAACAGCCATTAGCAAATAGCTATTGACAAATAAATTGTAATATGTTGTTTTCATATCAGAGAAATAATCTGCACATATACCTCGCCCTCCTAATCTAACTTGGGGTCTTATTCTAGTCTGCCCTTAAGAAACAAGAACAACACAGATTTGAAAATTTCTTTTACAGATTCCCGTACCTGAAAATCTAAGTTATTTTTTGGACAAATGAAAAATATTGAAAAGAAAGGATTGAGTGTTATGGAATATTGTCAGTGTTCATTTGGGTTTTTTTAAAAAGATGAAATCAAAAAGGTTTTGGAGTTAGCAGGATACCAGATAGTTTTCAATTGTCTATTCAGGTGCCTGTTTTCAAAAGAGAGGCAGTGTCAGAGAGCCAGAAGATTGTGTGAACTTTCTCTGGGCTCAGAAAATGCGTGCAGTGAATTGTAAATACACGTATGAAGAGCAGCCCTTAGGTGGATTGTGAAACATCTGGGAAAACCTGTGTGTGACCAACTCATTTTTCCTTGTGATTTTCCAGGTTCCAGAATCTGCTGTGGTCCCGAAAAGCCTTTGTGGACAGCGTGAAGGTCTATAACCACAGCTACATCTACATGCCAGCCTTCTCCATGAAAACAGGGACAGGACCCTCCCTCCGCGTCTACTACACCCTGGAGGATTTTGGTGCCAAGCAGGCAGTCCTTTTTGCCAACCCCAACTTCCTGCGGGACATCGGCAAGTTTTGGAAGAGCAAAGGTATTCACGCCAAACGCCTTTCCACGGGACTTTTCCTGGTCAGTGCTGCCCTTGGGCTGTGTGAGGAAGTAACAATTTATGGCTTCTGGCCGTTCTCAGTGGACCTGCGTGGGAAGTTTATCAGTCATCATTACTATGACAATGTCCTGCCTGACTCCGGATTCCACGCCATGCCAGAGGAATTTCTACAGCTTTGGTTTCTTCATAAAAGTGGTGTACTGAGAATGCAGCTAGAACCATGTGAGGACCCTCTAATCCAGCCTTCAGTGTGAGGATCATTGGAGTTTATTTGAGAGATCCAATAGTTTTTAATTTCCATGCTCTCCAACAGAGAGTTCTGTTTCATGTTGGTTGTTTTTAAAGGGATGTGCATGGACTATAAAGATGCTACTTGAATGCCAAATGGAATATGTCCTTATTGTTTAGTGCTTTATGGAGCTGGGAGGGGATGAAATGTATCTCTCAATCAAGTCCATTCAGCAGCAGTGGGCAAACAATGTCAGAAGCAGCACAGCTGAAATTTCCGGGGACGTTTCTAAGTGACAAGTGTAAAAGGACATTAAGGCTAAGAGAGTCACCGGGCCACTCACAAGCTTTTGCTGACAGTGCCAAATATGACTACCTATTCCAAATTCCATTTCATTCCAGATCAGCACCCTGTAGAACATTCCTTTTCCCTTGCTTTTTTCCTCTGTTTGGGGGTGTGGATGTGTGTGTGTGTGTGTAGGACAGCATGTGTGTGTCATTGACTCTTTGTTTCTTTTCCTTCTATTTGTTTGTTTGTTTGTTTGTTTTATCCATCCACCCCTTCCCCCGCAGTGGAAGGAAAAGGAAGGGCTTAAAAGCCCAAGGAGCTGAGTACCAGCAGCCCCTCTGAAGACTCTTGGGAGAGTGAAGGTGCTAAGAATCTGGTTAGAATGTCATAGGAATGCCTTGCTACTGGGGATGGATAGACCTATGTGTTGTAGGTTTTATCAGGATAGTTCAGGTCATTGCACTTACAGCTATACCAGTGCTGTGTTGTGGGCAAGAGCTGGTTAAGGCAAACTGGTCTGAAAAGAAAACATGTTACAAAACCACTAGTGAAGTGCAGCCTGATTTCAGTGCCCGCTGCAAGATTTCCACGGTGACTTTCATAGCAGGGATGGTTCCTGACCTGCTTTGCTGTCCAGCCTTAGGGATTAATTCTGCATTCATTTGGACTCCAGATGTTCATGGACTGTTGAGGGTATTTGAGGGGTTCAGTGGAATGCAGAATGAGGTTCTTCATGTGCTTATAGCAGGAAAATTGAAGAAATTAATGTGTCGTATTTTAAATGAGTCAAAGCTTCGAAAATCATTTCTCTGCATATGACTTGCTCTTCTGCTTGGATTGTAACGTTAGCCTTAAAGACTTGTACTTCTCACATAAGATTGTCTCTGCTTAAAGACAGTCTGGGAAATAAAACAGTCTTTGGGACCACTGAAAAGCTGCACAGCCAGCAAGAAAAAAGAAAAAAGAGAAGGGCATGCCTTATGTAAGGCATCTCTGCTCACAGTGGTGAATTCCATCAGTGTGCACAGTGCCTGAAGGACTGTTTTATTTTGGGTTATTATTGGGCAGCAGATGGTCCTCTCACCGTGGAAATGAGGAATCTCTTTGTTTGCTTGCTTTGGTTTAGCACTGGAGGACAAGAGGAGAATCCCAGCATGGTGCAATTTCAGCTGCAAGATGTTACCACCATTAACTTGAAAATTCCAGATCAGTGTTCTCTTTCTTATTATCTTATTACTGAAAATCTAGACAAGGTGTTGGAACAACAAAACTGTCATCAGCTTTACACAACTACTTCCTGTTCTAGCTGTTCTAGCTCCAAAGTTCTAGTATTTTGGGGGATGTGTCTTCTCATGTGTTGATAAGGTCTCTCCTTGTAGAGTACCAGCTGCAAGTTCTATAGATACAATTAATTTTTTTAAAAAGCAAAATCCATGGCTCTTCTTTAAATATGAATAATTCAACTGTCTGTGTAGGACACTGGGGGAAAAATAGTCATGTTTTTCTTTTTAAACTTATGTTTCATAATAAAAATTTTCTTTTGGAATATGGAAATTCCAAGCATAAAGTGGGCACTGTTTCATAGGATTACAGGGCAATGCTAAAGGGTAGTGTGGAGATTTTGGAGTGTTCTAGTTATTGTTCTGATAAAATCTGAATGTACCTCATAGCCCATGTTATCTTTGTCCATGTTTTTGTTAAAAGTACAGTCAGTACACTAATGGAACATCACTTGATAATTCATTCCATTTCATTAGTGCGTTACCTATGATGTGGGGACTTGGTGGGGAAGGATTTGAAAGTAAAGTATTTTCCTTGCTGCTTGTTATGGCAGAATTTGACTGAGCTGCCTTTCTCGGAGACAAAGAGGTGCCTGCATGGTTTTTATTGGGTGCATCAAGTTTGTGCTGTTTAGTGCTTTATAGATTACATTATCTGTGAAAACAACAGTTGGAATATGATGTGCTAAAATGACACTTCAGCAGGATGCCAGCATTGCCTTGAGAGCAAGAGGGAACAAGGAGAGAAGGGGGGAACTGCCTCTTTGCTGGTCATCTTTTGGTATTTTTACCAGTACTTAGGATTAACTTCTGAACCTCTCTTACAGCTCTCCAACCCCTTGGAAATTATTTGTTCCACCTGTGGGGAAAATAATTGGATTAGAAGAACAAGGGGAAAACAAGTATTTTTGTAGGAAAACTCTGTCCAGTGTTTCATAAGGTCTGGCTTGTTCATGGTCAACCAGTGCCCTGGATATCTGGAGGTGTTATATTCCCCACCTCTGTAAGACTCAACCTGAGGCCTTTGTGAGTCCCTTCTGGTGCCTGCAGTCCTGATGTTTGCTAGGAGATGGCTTCCAAGGAATTGTGGGGGCAGGAGAGACCCAGGCTGTGTGTGATATGTGGCTGATATTGGAGAAATTTATAATTCTGGCTCTGTTCACATTTACATATAGTGAGTATAACTGCATTGTACAAAGGCAACCACATTTGATGAGGAAGTCATGGCTTCAAGGGTAAATAATTTTCTATAGCTTCCAGAAAACTGGCCATGAGAAACGGAGAGAAACAAAAACAAATGCTGCTTTTGAGAAACAAAATCTGTTTTAGCTGACTTGTCAGTCCATGGAAACACTGGTCAGCAATCATCCTTTTGCCCAGCAGGTAAAAAGGGATGCAGGAGAGCACTGCAAGTCTTTTGTGGCGAGAGCAGTCAAAAAGACAAAACCAAGCAGCTGGGAACATAAGAGTGGCTGTTACCTGACAGAAATGTTGGAGTGAAGACACTCCATCCGTGTGGAGTGTGGGGCTTGCCTTCTGGATGTCTTGAAGGAGGGCAATCCATGTGTAGGATCACTGATATGAAATAAGGCATTGCATGGAAGGGCCTGAGAATGTATCCACCTTCAGGAGCGAGGTCATTGCTTGTGTTGCTATATTTTCAGTGAAGTCTTTTGAAATCTTAATATTTGTTAGTGAAATTCCCTCCTGTAGCACCTCTATTTCCACTGCCAGTCCCTGAATTTTCCTGATAGTATAGCTAAAGCTGCACAAATCTGCCAGGTTGAAAGCTGCTGCAGTTCATCTTCACTAAAAACTGGTTCAGGCTGGCCAAATGATTTGTTAATACTCATAGTTATTTATTTTATCATAGAGCTGACAAGGGACAGAAGTGCTGGAATATTGCCCTGCCTGCATAGGAATCATTGTCCTATGTTTGTAAGTAGAATAAATTAAATACCTTTACAAGAAAGGGATGCACTGAAATCACTCTTGATACAATCCTTTTGAGGAAATCAAGACCAATTTTTGAACTTGCGGCAGAGCTGTGTAAAACTTTCCCTCCTCATTGATTGGGAAGCCTCTGGAGCTCTTTCTAAATCAGACAAGCAAAACAGAAACCAGCAAAGCAAAATCCTAGAGAAGGGAGTGGGAGGTGTGCTCATGAGAATAAAAATACCTCTAATTTTGTCACAGACCTTGTTATAGTGCTAAGAACTCTTGCTCATGAGTGTTGTATTTTTAACTTTTTGCTGGAATGAAGATAACAGGTTTGGTGTGAGGCAGCTACTAAAGTCAAAGGTTTAAGCTTCTGTTACAGCTGAAGTTTTACAGAATATAGAAATATTGGCTGTTTTTTCAACTTGACTACTTTCATCTTTTTGTTATTTTCCTCAAAGTCATGTTGCTATCTAGGCAGCTGAGTTAGCACCTCTGTGAGAGCTGAAACTAAGCAAAGCATCTGCTTTTTGAAAATCAGTGTCCTGAAATGGGGTAGTTATGTTTCCATTCCTGGAAACAGCTTCATGAATACTAACTTAATATCGGGCTCACCCTTGCCTGTAATTAAGGAGTAAGGGACCTTTTGATCTAGAAGTGAGGAAAATGAAGGAGGTGATAGCAGTCTCACCATTTGCTACCTCTCTGACTCTTCTTCAGCTTAATAGATTGGTATATATTGGAAGAAGTCCAGGTTATAGGAAGGACAAGCTGTTTTTTCCTGCCACTCCCCTCAAAACACAGATATAAAATGGACTAACCAGCTGCTATCTTGAATCATGGCCTCCTTCAGAAAATCATGTAGTGGAGTTTCCATTAGCTGATACTTCCAAGTAAGCAAAATTCATCAGGCTTTGTCCAGAAATGCCTATTCCCCATCTCCAAGGCTGTTTGAGAGGTGTTCCGGGTACTGTACCTGTCCTGGTGTGCAGTGACCTCCTGTTAACGTTGACTTGTATTTGTGCCCCAAACCATCATCCTAAAGGATCTCTCTTCCCTATCCTTCCAGATGACCATTCCCCTTGGGGACAGAAGTGTGATTTTTAAAAATCCAGCCATAAGGCAGCTAATATATTTTGTTATTTGAACCAGCTTTTCAAAGTGTTGACATATCCACCAAGAGTTCAAAATAGCTCAAAATAAAAAATACTACTTCAGCCAGGTGTTGGTAATCCCCTCACTGGAGCAGAGAAAGAGGATAGAAGGAGGATGTGTTTTTCACGGCAGTTGTAAAATAATACCTGTTTCCTTGAATTGCCATATTTTATCTCTTGGAATCTATCGTATGTTTGATTTTTTTGTAGTTTCTGAACAGAACAATTAATAAAAGAGTTCTTTTTGTTAAATATTAACAAACTCATTTCCCTAAGTGGAATGCAAAGAGCCAACAGGAGGCTTAACCTATTCTTCCTGGCTGATACTTTTTTGACATCTACTCATCCCTTCCTGATTATTCATTTTCATCAGTTTTTATTGCAGCAGGTTGAGCTCTGGTGTATTCCGCCTCTTCAGCTTAATGCATGTGCTTTAGAATGAATCTCACTCTGCTTTTCAGCTGTTATGGGGGGCGGGATGGTGGGGGGTGGAAATGTGTTGCTAATTGAAAATGCTTGGTTCTGTACAACCAGGAGAAAGGCACTGCCAGATTCAGGCTTCTTCTGGACATTCTGAGTTCTCTGCAGGACTGTGAAAACACTTCAGCTGTGGCTGTGAGGCCCAGCTGTGCAGGACAGAGCAGGAGCTGGAGCTTCTTCCCTGGTGGAAAAGGCTGATTGTTCCTTGTGGCCACTGCTGTGGCTTTGCCCAGTGCCTACCGATGACACCCTGACCCGGCTCAGGACCAGGGGATGCAGCTTCATGACCAGCTCGTGATCCCAAATAATTACCCATGGCACAATAAGCCCTGCCCTGCTTCACAGTCAGGAGTGATGGGCTTATTGGAAATTATGGCAGCTCATCCCTTAGGAGACCAGCCTGCTTCTAGCAGCACTTGAAATCCCTGGCAAGTCTCAGAAAGGCCTGTTAAAGCTGCATCTTAAATTACTGTCTGTGTACTCCCTCTGCTGTGGAGGGGGTCACCTTTCTGCTGAGCTGAATATTTATCCTGTCTGGGACCCTCTAGGCAAGGGAGCCTTTAGCACTCCGACCATGTGGAATTTACTGTTACTTGATGCCTTCACCTTCCAAGTCAAACCCTTTTTTTTCCCTTTTATCCTGGATTTAATTCCTGTGAGTGAATCCAGAGTGAGTTTGAGAAAGCAGCACCACTAGTTCTCTGGGTTTATGAATAAGATGGTGTTCAGTAAAACACTAAAGTACCTTTTGGACAGATCCTGCTGATTTCTAATTGTATATTCAATTAATTGTTTTGCTCAGGTGGGACCCATAGCAGAGATGAGTTGCATAATTTTCTGTTTATTGGAAGGAAGCAATTAGAGAAGCTTAATACATTTCAAGCTAAATTCTTACCAACAGCTTAAGGAATCTTCCTTCTGCAGAAGCTTTGTTACTGTGTGATTATCTCGGTAATAAATGAAAATTTTTCACTGAAAATAAATGCATGGAGGAAAAGCAATTTTGATTAAAACTGCGTAATCCGGAGTACTGAGACCCCATCTCGAATGTCTACTCAGATATCTCCAACAAAGATTTTGGTGTTCTGCAAAAGTGCCATAATCACAACTTACTTTTTCTTCTGTGCATCTGTTTTTATAGGAAATGCTTGAATTTTTTTTTTTTTTAATAAACCCTCCATGTCCTGAAAATAAACACTCCTTCTTCAGGAATGCAAGGTTTCTTTTTGGGTACCCATCATATGCAGAGTAAAACTGCCAGATGATGTCCATTTTTCAGGAAAATGCTGGTTTGGAGTAGTCTGGCAGGACTCCTTTGAGCATGTGAGTTGACTGCTGCCTCTTGAGCTGTAGAGTTTGGGCAGACAATACAGAGTGTGCTGCACTGACAGGACAAAAAAGATATTTTAGTCACAGCTCTGCCTGCTTGATGTCTCCCACTGCTGAGTGATACTTCTTCATTCTGTGAGGGCCCTTCAAGGACTCTGATCCTACAGATCGATCATGTGTTGACTGGATTTAAAGGCCTGGACTTTGTACTGAAAACTGCAAGGAGCATGGAAATGCCTGGAAATTGTGTCCTTTAGTGTATTATCATTTGGTCACACTGCATGGTTTGGCCTGTTACAAAACATATACATAAAAATCATTTTATCTCAGTATGAGACTTGCATATAGGAGGAAGTCACTGGAAGGTGACTGCCTGATGCTGCAGAGTACAAGGACTTCAAAAAAACTGCTGTGGTTTTATTTCTATCAATAATGAAATCCCCACTGAAGTAATATTGGATTAGGTCAGCTTTCAGTGCTCTTGAAACTCCCACTCCATAAGCATTTCCAAGAATTGTTCCATGCAAAGGCAGAAACAGGAGATTTTTTTTCTTCTTGTTCATGCATGTCACCTTGCATTGAAAATGGAACAAAGAGTCAATCAGAGCTCTTACCCTTTTCAGAAGTCTGTGGAGACTCCCTTAAAAACAGATAGCACACAGTTATATAAATATAAACAAAATAGCCTGAAGTTTAAAGCTCAGATGCTGGTTAATATCTTGAAGAATTACTTTCAAATCATTTAGAGGAAAAAAAATTCAAAAATGTTACATGTGAAAAATATCCCCTCTTTTTTTCTCCTAAAATGCACTAATAACTAAAGAAACCATGTTAAGAGATCTGTGAATTTTCCCTGGTTTCCAAATTATTCTGCACTTCTAGCTTTGTATTCAAGTCCATACTTCTGCAGAGTTTTCAATTCTAGATTATCCCATGTGGTGTCCATAGACTAAAAAAAAAAAAAGTTATACTCCAAATGTAGTGAAAAAAAGAAAAAAAAAAAAAACAAGCTCAGGATGGAGGTTCAGCTCTTCTGAAATCTGTGACCATTTATGTGCTGCCATTTAGTAGTGGTGGCCAAAGAAGTAGACAAATATTAGAAAGGAGATAAAAGCACAAAAGGACACAGTATTTCTGGTAAAGATAAAGGGATGGAAGCATAGGTTTAAATGCTTGGAACCCAAAGTTATTAATAGATCTTCGGTCTTTATTCTTTTGTTTCTCTTTCCCTCAATTCTTTTTGTACTGGGGTGAAACTTGCTTTGTTCACAAGTTGCTTAAAATTTTCTCTGCACTACATTGAAATTTCCTCTGGCTCTAAACATAAAAAATTAACAGGAAGACAAAAACCACTTCAGGTTTATCAATATTTGTATGCAGCATTTTACATCTTCCTAGTACTAATTACTCTATTAACTCATAATTAGATGAAGGCTCTCTTATTTCCAGTACTGCTTATCCCAGAGTTTTGAAGTCTTTCTTTCTGTGGTGATTTCTCTGTTAGGTGAATGGAGATTACTTTTAGCTCACATGTTGTGAGAATTAATTAACTCATGCTTGGGAAGTAAAGTGAAAAAAACCCAGAAATTTTATTAAGGTTATCTGTTTTGAACAGTGAAAACAGGCAAATGAACTACCCTTTTTATCTGAGTGAATTTATGCTTTTGTGATAAAATCCTCCCCCATTCTTAGGAAGTACAATAGGAGCATTACCTTCAGGGAGCACCTGGATTGCAGGAAAGGGAAAAGCTGTGCATTTTTAATGAGAAAATAAGGTTTTCTCCTCTCTGCCACACCCTCCAATTTATAAACCAAATTGTCTGCTCTCTTTCACTGTTCTGACTCAATCAAATCAATAGAATTGCCTGGATTTTAATCAGTTGACTGTTCTCAAACCTGAGGGAATTCATCCTATGAAAATTTTAAATTATTTTAAAGCACTGCCAGATTATGATACTTAGTCAAAGGTTCCTATTCTGTAATCTATGGATTTTTTTTTCCCCACAAGTAAAGACCTTGAGCAGTTTATGCTGTTTGTTGGTTGCTTTTGTAAGGCAAATATCTCACTGCATTTCAAACTTCTGCCACACAAAGGTGTCAGATTGGAATCAAATCATGATATATGTCATGTCCTTGTTTCATGGAAGTGATCCCTGAGCTGCTCAATCTGTCAAGTGTACTGTATGAGCCAAGTGAAAATGAAAAAGGATTTTTCTGCACTGGGAAGCTTCACCATTCACTGGCTGTAACTGGGAATTAGATATCCTCAAGTAATTTATTGTTCTTGATGGATCTGATGTCTGCAAGTGTTTCCACTCATTGTCAAATAATTTTGTTAGACTTTACTGATAGAATGGGATGGTCTTTTCCCCCTGTTTACCGACTGCAATTTTTCTTTTCTGATAGTGTTTGCAGGGATGAAATCCTTCTTTCTTCTCTCTTTTTTTTAATGACAATTTATATCTAAGGCATTATTCTAATCTCAAATGCTGGTTTTCTTAAAAAAGTCGGTCTTGTGCTTTTTTTTCTGTGTTGTGCACAATATGATCTTTTCAAAACTGTACTTATGTTTTCAGCGATGAAATCTCTACAAATTATCTTCCTCTTTAAAAACTGAAAGATTTTCTGGTTCTCATAAACCCCAGTCTGGCTGTAAAGTGTCTTTGGGTTTTGTCCTAAATTGAACACAGTCACATTTTGAATCTTTGGAATATCTTAGTGCACTCATAGTCAATCAGGTGTCAATAAAATAGAAATTAATTTCTGAAATAGCTTTCAACTTCATTTAGAAACAAGGAGTTTTCTCCATAATAAGGGCCTGTAGCTGCTGTGGTGATACTGATGCCTTAAAAAACCTAGAAATAAAACAACACACTTTCAAGATAATATTAGTGTAGGAGGTAATATAAAGGCTGGTCTTTCTTGGAGGCCTCCAGGGGCAGACATGGAAAATGTCCACAAAATGCCCACCCCTGCACAGGGTGAATACAGTTTTATAAGTTTAGCAAGTTAGCATAATTGACAAAAATCACCAATTAGAGACATAAGTGGTGAGGCAATTTCCCCCAGTTCAACTCCCTCTGAATCCTGCCTCCCCCCCACCTTTAGACAGAAACTAAACTTTGTTTATAAAAATACGTCTCAAAGAGCTGATCTCAACCTTGGTTCCTAGGGAGAACCAAGACAGGATAGGGGCCTTGGAATGTATTTTGTCTTTCTGCCTAGCAGGGCAGGGAAAAACACTGGGGAAACTAGCTAGAATACAATAATAGGCTGCAGAGCTACAAATATATGTGTAAAGAATATAGAGAATATATATAAAAGGAAAAAGGCAAAAATCAATTCAGCATCATTTCCCCCCTTTTTTAGAGACTAACAAGACTCTACCTTGTCTAGTCTCTACTCCATATTTAACCACACCACTTTATCATACAGCCAACTATTATTTAAAGAATAACTACAGATACAAGTAGTATGAACAATTCTTTTTATCCAGGCCCAGTTTGATAACCATGACGTGAGAGTGTCACAGATATATTCAAAGTTCAATGGGCCTTTTGAAAGCTACCTGATGTAGAATTTGAGCTTGCTTTCAAATTTCAACCAAATCCTTAATAATTCTTTCACTCTGATCTACATAAGAACAAACAACTAGTGGTAATGATTTTTCAGCTAGTAGGAAATTGAGAGTCATTCTGTTTTGTAAAACTATACCAGATGACAAATCATTGACTTCTTCTTGTAAGGCCGAAATTGCATCTGAAATTTGCTTTTCAATATGTTCAATAATCCTTACTGTGATCAAATATTATGTTTGGAATTACTGCCCCATGGGCACAGGCCCTATCTTTATCTAGAGGCAAATCTTACCAGAGTTCACTTTCACATGTCCAATACCACCCTGACAAGTTGCTCTTATGAAGAGCTTTTGGATACATTTTGGCCTAAAACCACATGCAAATTTTGGGACCAAATCTGAGCCATGATTACCAACTGTGCATATAACAGGCACAAAAAACCAATTTAAATCACGTCATCCTGATTTGTATCAGTCTCCGTTTTCCAGTTTTTTCAGGAGCAGAGGTCTCTTAACTTTGGAGCAGTGAATTCAAGGTTCCCTGCCAGCAACTCTGGCTTCAGTGAGGGTAGTCAGGACTTTAAATGGTCCTCTCCACTTAGTTTGCAAGGCTAACTGTCCCACCATGTAACGTAGAGCCAGTCTCCAGGCTGAAATGGATGGGCAGATGTGTCCAGTACTATCGGTCTGGGCAACGCGACGAATCTCTGGAGCTTCTGCAAAGTGGAAGTTAAAGCTAACCCTAACCCTAACCTCAAATAATAAAAAAAATCAGCATCAATACAAGTATTTTTTTATTTTCATTTTATGTCTCATGGAAATTACAAGGAATTCTAAACTTTTCTGTTTCTTACACATACCACACACCTGGCTTTAACCTGTGTTAATGCTGTTTTCCTCTAGCTATTTCTGAAAGCTCCAGAGAAAAGCAGGCAAACAAAGACACCAGGGTGCCTCACTGTGATGTTTTTCTAGAGTGGTACATTGTTCTGATAATGAACTGTGAAATGTAGCATGTGGATGATGATGAATGTAAAAACATGCATGTGTTTTTATTTGAATGTCGTGTCCCTGAGATGGATTATTAGTATGAGCTCTGTAGTGTAAAAATACTGAAAAGGGAAGAGAAATGGAAAGAAGATATTTCTAGCAGGTTTTGCAGTGAACTATATCCCCTTTTGACTATTTTTCCTTCTCAGACTCGGACATGGTAATGCGGCCCTTACCATTATGATGGTAATAAACAAACTGCTCTGTCGCTAAAGTTAAATGTGCTTCTTTCCAGCACTGTAAGGGACAATCTGTTTGCATTTCCTGCACATCCAATTTATTCCCAGGTGTGGGCTTGTGGGGCTACACTGACTGGGGGATCAGTCAGGCTCACTGGTCATGCCATGCCACGTGTTTCCTGTCCACATCCTGCATCCTGCATGTCTGTCCCTGTGCCAGGAGATACATGACTGTGGTTTGATATATTTTGCTGCTTATGGCTAGAAGCTGAAGTGCAAACTAAAACTTTGTGAATTCCCTTCCATTTCTTGTAGGCACAGCCACAACTTGGGAAAGTTTTGTGCTTGACCAGAACAGAAATGGGCCAGGCAAAGGTTTTTCAAAATTGTTAGTTTTGCATTTACCTCACTGAGGTATTTACAAGAAGTCAGAGATTTCATGAGGCACCAACATTTGTTGTTGGAGTTTGTAGCCATCCTGAATATCTGCCCAGTGAGCAGACCAGGGTGTATCACTGGGGTTATACTGGTGGATTTACTTTGGTTCTCTGGTGTTTTACTTTGGGAACAAAATATGTTATCTGAAGGCAGTCAGCCCAGGAAGCACTGCTTGAAAGCTTCTGTTTGCTTCACCCTGTAGTTGCAAGGTCCCAGCTGTCACCTTCCCTGACCTACCATCTGTACATCTCAGACCTCCTGCTTTGTAGCTGACCCTGGCTGTGAGAAGGGGCAAGGCCTCCTGGTGCAGTGCTCAAGGAAGTGGTGCTTGGATCAGTGGTGCTACCAGAGCTTAAACAGGTGTTGGGAAGGAGCTCAGTGTTTGGATAAAACAAGGTGATTTGGGATCAGTCTGTGGTTTACAAGAATGCTGGTATGCAAAGCCCTGGCAGGACAGACACAAGGTTTCTCCTGGCTCTTTCGGGACTGGGCACAATCGCCATTTTTGCTCTCTCACACAATATTCCTAAAGGAGCCATGTGATGTGGGATGTCAGTGTTAGCTAGTAAATTCTAGTACTTTCATTTGCGTTCCTTCTTCTCTTGCCCAGTTTATTAAAAAAAATGTGATGGTAGTGTGGTAGTTCAATGTCTTGAGGTGATTTTAAAGTAGATAAGCAAAAATTATGCCTCTGAGATTGCATAATTCCATGGATTTGTTTTACCTCCAGTGCCCAGCATGTAATAATTACTGTCTCATTTCTGATGTGTGTAAGCTTTACAGGCTGGATATCATGTCCAAATGACAAGAGCACTTAGGTGAACATCTCGAATCATTGGGTTTTTGGCATGCTCAGGGGCAAAGGTACTTGTGTGGAGCGTGTTAAACATCCCAAAGCGTGATATTGTTCCGAGTCTTGTGATTAGGGCTTCGATCTAATTCACTCTCCAATGTAGCAAATGTTTGCTGTCAGCCAACACTGTTACAAGGACTAAGGGAATCTCTTTCTTTGCCCTGCAATAATGTATTTTCTATGATTATGTCTGTAGAATTTGTTCCTTTTTCAAGTACTGTGCAGTGCTTCTTTGAAGAGTGTCCCTTTTTCAGATGGTTTCATGGTGACTGTACCCTAAAATGTCTAGATGTCTCTCAATAGCAAAAATTGCTTTGTTATTGAATGTATTATTTATTAACAGTATCTTGTCTTTTCTAGTTGCATTTTACAAAATGTGCCACAAGCATCTCATGTGATTTTTATAAGGAAAGTCCTATTTATAATGTTTGTGCAAGTGGATGGAAACAAATAATGATTTTATAGTAGCTAATGCCTTTTTTCATAACTGCAGAGTCTTAATGAGCATGATCAGAAGGGACAGGCTCATTACTTCATTTAATTTTGATGGAGTTTTTCAAAGTTAACTATTATGTTGTTCATTATTT
This sequence comes from Dicrurus megarhynchus, assembly GCA_013399195.1. Classification (NCBI taxonomy): domain Eukaryota; kingdom Metazoa; phylum Chordata; class Aves; order Passeriformes; family Dicruridae; genus Dicrurus; species Dicrurus megarhynchus. The sequence continues at coordinate 17,056 of VXAD01011947.1, read as the reverse complement.
GAAATAAATTATCTTAACAAATAAATATTGCCATTTTAAGAAATGAAAAGAGTAGTTGCGGGGCTTCTTTTTTTTCTTTGTTCCTCACTCTCTAATCCAGTATGTCCAAACAATCAAGGTAATTTCCTGTTCCTCTTTACATTTTAAACCTCCCCACCCCAGCCCCCTTTAAAAACAATGGAGGATAAAGGGTCAGATGATCCTGGCCACTGCAGGGACAGTTGGAGTACGATTCCTCAGCCCCGTAGGTACCAAAAAGCAAACATCTCTGTTTTCATTTTATCGGAAGGTTTATCCATAGCAAAGGTGGCCTTTTCTGCAGGAAGACAGGAAGACAGATGTTCCCTTTCCTTTAGCCGTGATGGTTCTTTTTCAAAAAACTGTTTCAAGATGAGTGAGAGATCATTTAACTTCCAGTTTACTCAGGTGTGGGCAGATATAAATTGCTGTAGCCAATCAAGGATAATATCCCAGTGATTACATTTATGCTAGAAATCCTCAATTATGCATTAACTTTCCTTGGCTCTCTCACATATTTACTTCCTTTCTCTAAATGCATGTTCCTACACAGTGATTAAATGAGAGTTCCTCATTCTTCTCAGTTAGTATTTCTTAGGTTTTTTTTAATATACCATCTCCATCAAGGTCATTCTCTAAATTTCTTCCTCTTGCAAGGAGGGTCAGATGTCAGTGAGGGCTCAGAAAATGAGAACTCTGACAACTTCTGCCAGGGGAGCTCTCCAAGGGTGGAAACTTCTGTGCAGGATCTCTCTGTGGGTGCTTCCTTGTGAAGGCAAAATTGCCTTGGAAGGTGTCCAAGTCCTTGAAGGTACATTTGCACTTTGAGCTGGTGAAGTGCTACTTGAAAGTGATGTCTTGCAGTTTTTCCTTCTGGAAAAGAATCCTACCTTAGTTACACCACTGATCCCAGGTATTTTTGTTTAGCCCCGTACCTCTTCTTCCTAACCCTTTAACCTTGATAAACTGATATTAATTCCTTGTCTGAAAATGTCCTGTGAAAAGGCAAAATGTTGTCAGTTGCAGGGCCTTAGAACTCCTTCTGTCTGGCTTTGACAGGAGATGCTTGAATGTCATGGCTGGGACAAGAGAAGCACATCCAATGCAGAAAATTCTCTTGGTATCTCACTTTAAGTGCTCTTTCACCCAGATTTCCAGCCCACAATCATGTACCCAGCTGGGACAGACTGGTGTGGCTGTTACTTTTTGGCTTCTAAGTATCTAGTCCCTTGATGTGCTTTTCTAGTTCATCCCTTCATGGCATTTCAGCAGAAGTGTTACACATCTTCTATTGTTTGATCTGGGTGTCTGGTAGAAAATGCAGTCCTTAATGCAAAGGTCAACTGGCAGAGAGGGCTGCAGTGGTGTTGATGAGGATGAGTTAATGGAGATATTCCCATCTGGTCCAATTTTGCCTAACTCTGTTGAGAGGTTTTGTGGAGTTGGTGCATCAGGCACAGCGGGATCTATCAGTTGGCTGGGACATTTTGCTTGAGCCTGTTCAGCAACAAGATTTCAGCCTCCATCTGTGCAGCATGTGCTGTCTTTCCTAATTGATGCCATAATGATTTTTGCTTTTTCATATACTGCTCTCATATCCCCCTCCATATACACTTTTATGCAGCCTTTATGTATCCTTAGTGCTTTTAACCCACTTACTTGTAATTCCCTAAGTCTGATAACTCGCTTAGACCCGAAGTTCTGTTAAGCCAAGAGACTAAACATCTTGGAAGCTTCGTAGTTAGGGGGTCAGCAAGCCCCAAACCAAGGTCCTCTCTAGAACATGTTCTGTAAACTAAGATAGACCCATGCAGGGGGGGACATTCCTTACGAGGGGGCTTCTCCTGAGCCTCCCATTGGGAAATCTATGATAGATATGCTAATATGCAAGCTCTATAATTGTATAAGCAAACCATTGTGGGGGGGTTTTTCCGTGCATTCTCCGGTGTGCACTATCCAACGTGCATTCCGTGTATCGCTCCGGGTGCAGGGGGGGCATTCCTGCGGGGTGCTCCTGCCTGGGCCCAAGGATCCTTAAATAAATACCAAGGTAAAATCCCTTTTCCCCCTCTAACCGTGTTTGGCTTTTATTGTAAGCCCAGGAAAAGGTATCATAATGACCACGGAAATTGTATGTAACATGAGTAAAAAATTCAAGAAGATTTTCAGGAGAAGACCTGGGACCTGGGACAAAACCCTTCATTTGTGATTTCTGCTGCAGATTCCTTCCTTACCCCCTCAAACTGATCAACTACTTTATGTCAAGTTGCCGCTGTTTGTCCACAAGGACCAAATCTTTGCAGTCCCTCAGATATTAAGGTAAAATATTCTTAACATACTTCAAAAATTCTGGCAGAGAGAATTGGAATCTTGAAAGAAACAAGCTGCCCTGCCAAGAAGTTCCTCCGGTTGAACACTAGTCCCAGGTCACATTTTGTGTTGCCATGTCTGCTTAGAGAATATTTTAAGTGTGCTACTACCATGGGATACTGCATTATATCCATCTTGATTAAACTGCTGCTTCATAAAATATCCTCCTGTGTTGTCCAGTCAGGTTGGTAATTAAACTTCCCATCATGTAGTGGGGCTTTTCCTCGATCTATCAATACAAAGGACTTGAGTCTTCTCCAGACAGGACTTCCTGTTTACTTACTGCTTTTGATGAAAGCCATCCAGCAGCTGTGATTATTATCCCTGATGTTCTCTGCTCTTCCTTGCAGTTTCTTCTGGTCCTACTTCTTTCTTTTTGAGATAAAAGGCTTAGAATTCCATGGAGTCTCAATTACAAGGTCTCTTGTCACTGTTTTCAGTGGCTGTCAAATCAGACCTTACTTATCTCCAGCTTTTAGCCTCTTCCCTGAAAACCTCAAGATCTGCAAGTCTGGTGGGCTAAGCAACTGAAATTAAAATTTAAAACTGCAGCATTTTTGCATTTTCTTTAATCTAATTGTTCTATTTAATTTCTGTATACATATATATCCTGCAGTTTGATGAGAAGGCTTCAGATATATAAAGTAGAATTCTGAATAAAGAGAGATTTATATGTAACCCCTTTGGATATCTGGGTATTTTTAAGAAAGAATGTTAGGACTCAAGGACTCAACTACCTTCCATGAAAAGGTCTGCATGGGCCCCTTTTGTAAGGGCCATCTGGCCTTTTGTAAAGAACTGATTTAATTATCTTGAAAGATACTGGGAGGTGGAATCATTTGCTCTGGTCCACTCTGCTACAGACTCCTTTTATTATGTGGGCATTTAACAGGGGTAAGATTGTAATGTGCTTTAGACCCTGTCCTTGTCTCAAAAATTTTGATCCAGTTCTCAAAAAGACCACTGTAGTATTTTCAATATTTTGATGTCAGTTCATCCATTTTGTATTTTTCCTTTATTATGTACCCATAACTGAGCAAAAACCAAGGTTTTCTTAACCCGTACCAGCAATGCATAGATCTTACAAAACAGTTTAAAAAAAAAAAAGTACCTGTATATATTGCCAAAGAAAAGGCAGTATCACTATAAGAAAAGATTCCAAATAATTTTCAGGCAGGATTTATGCATCGATTTCTTGGAGCTTTGCGTTCACTATTTAGAATTACAAGAGGTGATACTTGCAGATGTACTTGTTGAAAATAATCTATACCTGTGTTATTATGCAAAAATACTTCATAAGACATAGAGTACTTTCCCAAAAAGGGAATGTTTTTATACTGTGTTATGCAGGCTTACTACCAAAAAACATTGTAGATGATGAGGAAAAGCTATTCAGAATCCCTGTTTTAAAAATTATCTGCCATGATACTAAAAATAAAATACAACTGTGTATGCTGAATTACCATGAGACTCTGTGTGGTGTTTAAATTTAAAAAGAAATATTCTAAAATAAAACAAAGTACTTGAAAATCAAGCAAGTGTAAGATTTTCCAGTAAGGCTATGAAAATGAAAATATGCATGTCAGAGAGAAGACAAAGTTCAAGATAGTTCAGTTGCATTCTCTTGTAACAACCCTGTGCCACAACAGACCGTTTTTATCTTGACTTAATATGTTTTTCAGAGTCCCTTTTAGAATCTAGATCTCCCAAAAGTTGTTTCACTCAAGTTATTAAAACGAAGATTTCATTTGGAAAATCAATTTAACAAACATTATAACCCATCTATGGTAGAACATATGCTTTGCTTTCCTTATGCTCTCCATCTCCAAACCCACCACTCATTGCCATTGGGACACCAGCTGGCTGCTAACAAATGCTCAGTGAGAGAAACCACCCTTGGTGACACACCAGACATGTCTGGGGATGGGGAAAGTGTGACAGAAACATGACAACAAAAGGAAATCACGAGTGACAGCACCATGGCCGTAAATCCGTTAAATGACGTGACACTTCGGGCTTAGATTGCACAGGGCCTGTCAGTTGCGGTTTAGCTCTTGGAATTATCAGCTGTCGGGATGGATAATTCTTAGAGGTATCAGGTGTCCTCAGAGCTCATTTCTGATAGGAAAATGGCAAGTGCAATGCTTTTTATGAAGGACAGACTTGGGGACAGTGATTGTGACAAGAGGGCTTGGGTGGGCGGCAAGCTGGGTGACAAGTCAACAATGTGGACTTGCCATGGCCAGTGACCATGTGGTGTGGCCAGGAGGCTGAGGCAGGGGATTTTCCCATGTGGAGTAATTGAATCAGCATCTGGAATGGTATATCTGATGTTGGGGTTGGGCCAGATGGCCTTTAAAAGTCCCTTCCAACCCAAACTATGATTCTTCAAAATATGCATTCTTCCTTTGATTCCATTGCCCTGCCAGCTTGGGAACAAGTTACATGGTGAGGCTGCTGCTGTTTCTTCAGTGGGGCTGTTCAGTAGCCCAAGGACATGTTGGCTTTTCCAAGTCCAACTATTCTGACTGACACAGAGGGGTGTGTATCTCCTCAACTAGTGGGACAGGCTGGTGGGACAGTGGGAAGGTGGCTGAAAATGGGGGGCTGGAGCATCTCCCTTCATGTTTCTGTGGGATTGGGTCATGGTGGGTGATGGCTTGTTTCCCTTTGCATTCCAGATCCCTTCCTGCTCCCACCTGCTCTGACCAAGCCCTCTCAGAACTTTCACCTTTCCCAATTTTTTGAGTACTTCACATTTCTTCTTCACTTCTTTCATTTCACCTCCTACCTCTTGCTCCTTTTCTAGTCCCCAGAATTCTACTTCCCTTTAGGGCCCTGCTTTATGGTGTTCCCTGCCCACTCCCCCCACTCTGAGGGAACATGTAAGCCCCCAACTTGTCCCCACTCTGATCCCTACAGGTATTGCTAAAGCTGCCGCTCCACGTTAAAGACATTTGACAGACTGAGGCAGATGCTGTAGAGAAAAATTACACAAAAGTAGCCTGAAGGAAGCAAATACTTTTTCATCAGTGCATATTTTGATGATCTGAACTCTAGAAAGCTCATGGCAACTGCACTGAATATAAAAGAGGTATAAATAACTATTTATTCAGTGTAAAAAGAAGAGATTCCTGTTTGACAAAAAAAAAAGTTCAAAAGAGTAGAGAAAACCAATACTGATGAAAAAGTGCTTTTGAAGATGATGCCAGCATCATCCTTCTGACAAATACTGGTATCCATCCATAATTCAGATGGGTGTTACCTACTGCCTAAGCCTGTTATGAAACTTAATTTTTATAAAAGCATGTGCAATTCTGAGTTCATAGATCCCCTGGGCTTAATTCTGCAAACCCTACTGGCACTAGGCAGAGCTGAGAACAGATGTATCTAGAAAATGGTAACAAATATTATGCAAGCTCTTCCACAAGTATCTGACACAGGCTGGTCATGTTCAGGGTTTACTGACAGCAACGCAAATCCATGGAACAGGGTGGGATTGGTGATCTAAAATACTTGTGCATAAAAAGAAGCCTTGTAAATTAAAATTATTGTTGTTTGGCATCACAAGTGATGACTGTGACCTGGTGTGTGTCAAAGATCATCTGGTCCAGCCTTTCTTGGTAAAAGCATGGCCTAGACAAGATGGCTTAGTCCCCTGTCCTGGAGAATCTTATACTTGTCCAATGTTGATGAATCCACCACTTCCCTGGAGACATAACTCCAATTGCTGATTGATTTAACTGTGAAAAAGTTTCCTCTTGTGTCTAATTGGAATGTCTATACATGTAACTTGTCCTCATTGCCCTTCATCTTTTCCATGTGACTCCTTCTAAAAAGGGAGTCTCCATTTTCTTTGTAGCCATCCTTTAAACACTGGAATATGGTCCTAAGGTCTCCCCTAAGCATTTTTCTCTCAGGGCTATAGAAATCCATTTCTCACAGCTTTTCCTCATATAGCAGATTCCCAGCCCTCTGAACATCTTTGTGCCCTACTCTGGACCCTCTCCAGACTCTCCACATCATTTTTGTGCAGTGAGAACCAAAACTGGACATGGTACACCAGGCATGGCCTGACAAACGCTGAGTGGGACATTGGTTTCTTTATCTCTGCTGGTCATGTCCTTGTTGATGCAACTTAGCATCCTGGTGGCTTTTTTGCTTGTTTTCCACCAGGATCCAGCATAAAATTTATAGTAGAATCGATCTGATTAGTAGGTAAAGCTTGGGAATGTATCTACACTGCAGAGAATTGAGTCAGAGGGGATGTCTAATCACCTGTGAGGCTGTTTCGTGTCTGATAATGACTTGATTGTAGCAGTAAGAGCATTCACTTCAGCAGGAGGAGATGGGTCTAAGTGTAGTATTACACTCCTGTTGTTTTGGTTTGTCCTCTGTGGATTCCCATGCTGGAGATGTGAGGATGATTTATGATCCATGATTTGTAACTGCCAGAGACTTTACGGCTGCATCACTTCCACTAAACTCCTCAGTGCCTGGGCTGGCTCCCAGGCACAGAAACACACAGCCACTTACACAGGGAAGTTTTCAGCATGAGTCTCATGTTTTTGCCAGCCAGGCATCTCCCAAATGTTTTCCAATTTAGAAGCTAGGATAATCCAGGGACCATTCCCAAAAGCACATTCTGTGCCAGGCTCTTGTTTTGGACAGAAGTTTATATTAATCATGGATGTGGGTAAGACTGGCTCAAGGGAATCACCGGGCATAATTTATTGGTATAGGTGTAGTCTCTGGGTCCATCTGTTGAAAGAAGGTTTTGAAAATGGATAATAATTTTAGCTTTGCAAATGTGAAGAAACTTGTCAGTAGCTAAGAAACTTGTCAGTAGCTATGGTACACAAAATGAACCAAAAGCATCTGCGAAGCTCTCATAGTCTTCTGGATCTGGACTTGGGAACAGGGCCATTTATAAATGAGGTGAAGTAGTTTGGGGTCTGTGTGGGATAAAGAAGAAGCTCGGTTGGAGTTTTCTTATTTTTAGTTTCTAAGATTGACTTTTGACATTCCGATGATAAGATGTAGAGCACCAAAATATCAGCCATGAGGGCTGACTCAGGGTTTGCATAGGTGGAAACCCAGACTCTCAAGTATGGGCTTCTCATGGCTTGTGGGCTTTCTCTTTATAGTAGATGAAGAATGTCTCTTTATATCTCCTACCTCAAATCAAAAAACCATTGGTACTATGGTCTGTGGTATAACACAGGATCACAGAATCATAGAATGGGTTGGGTTGGGAAGGCACATAAAAGATCATCTCGTTTCAATCCCCTGCCATAGACAGGGATACCTTCCACTAGTCCAGTTTGCTTAGACCCCCATCTAACCTGGCCTTGAACACTTCCAGGGATGGGGTATCCACAACTTCTCTGGGCATCGCCCTCACAAGGAAGAATTTCCTCCTAATATCCAATCTAAATGTACTCTGATATTTTGAAGCCATTCCCCTTGTCCTGTCACTCCAGACCCTGTGAAAGGAATGAGATAGATTTGTCTTTACAAACTGTGTGTCTGCTGCTAGGTAAAAGCTAGATACTGAGGGATGAAAGAAACAATGGGAGGAATTCCACTGATTGATGAAAGGAGTGAGAGGGATTTGTCTTTACAAACAAGCTGTGGGTTTGCTGATAGGAAAAGATAGATGCTGAGAGATGAAAGAAGCAATGGGAAGAACCATAAATTCCATAGGAAAATAAAAAGATGGGGTATACATTAGAAGGAAATCTGTATTAGGCGATTCGGGAAGCCTGTACCTCTCAAGTACCTCAGCCAATGGGGAAAGAGAGACGGAAATACAGCCGGGAAATTAGGATAAAAAGGAGGCTGTGTCCTCTAACAATTTGAGAGACCCCAGGGGAAATGTCCCATGGTTTCTTCGTTTATCCGAATAAAGTAACACGACTCCTCTTTTTGGACATAAACCTCTGGTGCTGTGGATTAATTTTCCTGACACCTGGAAACAGTGTCTCTCCATCTTTCTTGTAGGCTCCCTTCAGGCACTGGAAGGCCACAATTAGATCACCCCGATTTTGGCAGGTCTCTCAATAGCAGTGTTAGAGCTGACAAAAAGCGGAATGATGCCTTGCTGTGACCTGGGTGCACTGCAGCAGGCTCAGCCCTCTTGCCTCTGTGCACATCAGCCCATTGGTAGCTCCAGGGGAGTTAGAGACAAGGTGGAGAGATCCTCCAGTGATTCCTGCTCTTCTCCCTCAGACAGCCAAGACTGGGCATGATGAACAGCACCCGGATTCACTTAGTTGGAGGTGAGTCAGTCAGAGTTTATCCACATCCCCCTGCCTTACCCGTGTGAGAAAATGAGAGTTTTAGTATGTTTTAAACATCCTGCTCCACCCTGCCAAGGGGGATCCAGGGCAGAGCATAGGAGCTCTTTGCAAAATGCACATTAGTCACTGACTCCAGTGTGTAAACAACACATTAAAAAAGGATCTGTCACAGGAGAGAAGCTCTCTCTGCAGCAATTAAGGTGACCTTTGCAGAGCAATTAGATATGCAAAGATTGCCCAGGCATTCATCCCACTCGTCCTGATAGATGAATTCAATCTCTTGCAGTGTGTGGTTGTTACTACAACTGAAGTCTGTTTGGAGGCAGTGGGAATACCGTGGATCTCCTAGAGCAGTGGAGCTGCTAGGAAGCAGTTCCTACAATCTATGAACTTGCAGATATGGAAAATACAGTTAGAGATGCTCTGAGAAAGGACATGGATAAAAGCTAATTAGTGACTTTTTTTTCTGGAAAAACACATTGAAAACCTCAGGAAGGTAAACCTTTGGGCAAAAGTTCAAAGCTATCCCAGCTGCAGCAAAGCAGCAATGAAGGGACCTGTCCTTAGTCTTCTCCCACTTCCCCCACTGTGGCCAGCTAGGCTCTCAGGTCAGACTCTGAGTTTTGGACAGGAACTGCAGCTTGGGACTGGCTCAAAGACAGAGAAGCTCTTGTGCCAGGGATTGTTTCCTAGTGACTGGCTTGGAAATGTCAAACTGTGGAAAACAACACATAAATTTGAGCTCCTCCAAAATATTTTCTGCAAAACAGAGTAAAACATGTAGCAGAATATTCTATTCCCATGAGAAGATCAAGGGAAAATACATGGAAGTGAGTTAGTGAATTATTTTGCTTGACTTAAACTTTAAAGGAAGTGAAAGAAAAGCTTAAAGCTCCCTGCACTCATTTTCTCTCTTAAAGTCACTCTGCTGCCAGAGGAATGGAGAAAAAGGCATTGGCAATGTCGATGGTCGCATACCACTTTGCTGCCTTGGATTCCAGCTCGTACTGAAGCTCCAGCATATCTGTTACAGCAGCACTCAGTGGTGGTGTGACCTCATTCAGTCCACGGTAATCCACCGTCAGTCTCCATTCTCCACTGGACTTACGCACCGGCCATATAGGGCTGTTAAAGGGTGAGTGGGCTTTGCTGACCAATCCTTGGCTCTCCAGTTCCCGAATCATCTTATGGATGGGGGCCACAGAGTCTCTGTCAGTGCAGTATTGCCGGCGGTGCACCGTTGCTGTTGCGATTGGTACCCGTTGCTCTTCAATTCTCAGTAGTCCTACAGCAGACGGGTCATCTGAGAGACTAGGCAGGGTATTCAGTTGTCTGATGTCTTCTGTCTCTACAGCTGCTATCCCAAAAGCCCAGCAATGTCCCTTTGTGTCTTTGAAATATCCACTCCTGAGATAGTCTATGCCAAGGATTCATGGGGCGTCTGGACCAGTCACAATGGGGTGTTTCTGCCACTCGTTCCCAGTTAAACTAACTTCAGCTTCCAGTACAGTTAGCTGCTAGGATCCTCCTGTCACCCCAGAAATAGAAATGGATTCAGTCCCCACATACCTGGATGGCATCAGAGTGCATTGAGCGCCGGTATCAACCAAAGCCATATGTCTTTGTGGGTCAGACGTGCCAGGCCATCGGATCCACACAGTCCAATAGATCTGGTTATCCCTTTCCTCTACCTGGCTAGAGGCAGGGCCCCTCTAATCCTGGTTTTGGTACACGATGCTCTCCTCCTGTAAATGAGTTCCTGAGGTCTTTTCAAGAGGATCAGTCATATTATCATTTCCATACCGTCTGGGGTTCTGTCCACAAGAGACTGGAGCAGTGTTGAACCTAGATGAGCCTCCTGAAGTCGATGTTTCTCTTTTCAATTCACGTACCCGGGCTGCTAAGGAGGAGGTGGGTTTCCTATCCCACTTTCTCATGTCTTCCCCATGATCCTGTAGGAAAAACCAGAGGTTATGTCACAGAGTTTGTCTTCTTTCCCTGCCTGGGGGACTTCTGCTCCTGATGGCATAGACTCTTGTTGGTTTCGGTGAGGCATGGTAAATTCCTTCTTTGAGCTCTTTCCTTAGTTTCTGGTGGCCCTCTTCAATCAAGCTCCAGACTTGCTCGGCCAGGTTTGTTTCCACCGATGAGACATGGGTGCGTAGTGGGGCAGTGACAGTGTCCTCATAAATTCTCAGTTTGTTGGCTGACACGGCCACCTCGTCCTCTCCTTCTCTCGACTGCAGTGTTGCCAGATAAAGAGAGTAAATCTCTGGTCCGAGCCATGGGTATCTTAGCCACATCTGTGAAGTGAACTGGACATTATCTGGGCTCTCAGGGAATCCCTCATTTTCCAAGAAAATGATCTCTAGAACGGCCAATTCCCTCAGGCAGCGGATACCTTGTTCTATCGTGCTCCATTTTCTTTGGTGCATCTGGAGGTTTTCTTTACAGAGGTATCTGTCCCGTACACTTGTCAGCAATCGCCACCAGAGGCTGAGAGTTTCCTGGGTTCTCGCAATCCCCTGGTCAATGACCACATCCTGAGACAGGGATCCCAGTTACACTGCCTCACTTCTGTCCAGAATGGTGTCATTAGCTGCGGCGTCCCAGATGCGGAGCAGCCAGGTCAGGATGGACTCGTTCGCCTGCTGGGTGAATTCCCTCCGTAGGAGCCGCAGCTGCCCCAGGGACAGAGAGCGAGTGATGATCTCCAGCTCTGTCTCTTCTGCTGGGTGCGATGGTCCTGCCGCATTCTCGTCAGTCACTATGCGGACTGACTTGCTCTTTGATTTCTTTTTCTGGACGGAGCAACTGCTACTGGCTTTGGCTGTTCTGGTTCGACGATGTTCTACGTTGAGATGTCAACTGCTCTTTTGCTTCTTTTCCTCTTGGTGTGACTCGCTCTTTTCTCCTCCTCTTCAAGAAGACACTGTACCACACCAAGTATTGTTCCGTTTCTCAGCATGACGTACAGAGTGCTGGTCATAGAGAAAAAAGAAAACAGAACTGACAGGAAGATTATGCCATCCTTAACATCCAGTGAGAACTTAATATTGTCAAAACCAATTGTGCCTGGCCTGAAAGGCTGGAAGAAACCACTCTCTCCTCCTACCCCCAGGGGCTGGGTACGATTGCTGACGAGGTCCCAGACATAGCAGCTCAGATTAGGCCAGGCAGAAAAAATTGAGTATATATTCCAAATGGCGTTCATCGCCTCACAGGTTATCATGCAATAGGCATAGTAAACCAATAAAGCGATTCTCATGCTGTTCCCTGGTCACAACAGGAGCAACACAACGGGCAGATAGTTTCCCATTTGCGGAAAAATATAGAGACCAAGATACAGTACCCACATAGACAGGCTGAGCAGCGTGGTGATTAGATTCCTGTAATAAAAAGTTATATTTCTGATTTTCCCTCAGGTCAGGCCCCACGTTGGGCACAAAAATAAGTATTGGTTTGAAAACAAACCAGTGGGAGATCACAAGCCAGGATTAAAATTAAAAGGAAAAAATTAGAAATAAGTGAAATAATATAAGGAAAAGCACTGACAAAGTCAGATACAACCTGACACCCTGTTAGGATGGTGGTAGCAGTCCAAATGTAGTAGTTCAGTTGAAGCGATGATCCTATGGAAGGTCTAGTCTCCAGCTGAAGGTCCAGTGGTAGCTCTTGTAACCCAGTAGAAAGGGCTAAATTAGGCAGTTCTAAAGGCAGGTTATATCCAGGTGGGAATGCTTGGCTCCTCCCTCCTGGGTGGATTATCTCACAATAGGATGAGATAAGTCCATGAGTCATGTGGTGGTTTCTTGATGGCCCATTGTCTGTTATAAGGGGTGGGTCATTAGCAGGTGATAACAGCTAATGGCCCACAGCTGGTGGTAATAGAATACTTAAATACATCTATATTGTAACCTAGGACAGACACCTTCCACTGGACCAGGTCGCTCAGAGCCCCATCCAAACTGGCCTTGAACACTTCCAGGAATGGGCCAGACACAGCTTCTCCAGGCAACTATGGACATAGTTGTATACAAGGGAAAACTTATTTTTAAACATGGGGGGTTTTTTTACCTGCGGGAATATCTTCATTTGAGGGGTGTTAGAAGTAAACTCATTTTTCTATATAATTAAGTGGGGACAAAGACTTCGAAGCAACAGAAAACTGTTTATTGGTAACAAGTCATCTGAGTCGGGTGTGTCTCTCCCCCCGAGAGGCGAACACACACCCTCCAAAAAAATGGCAATTTTTTATACCTTTCCGTTGCTGGGGGGGTGGCTCCTGTCCCCTTTCCCATTGTATGGATACTGGGGAACGTACACTCTCTCCCAACCTACTCTTCTGTCCCCTCCCCTCTCATTCTTTTTTGGTCCTATCTTCAACCCCGCCCCTCTGCCAGTTCTCAACAGCACCCAACAGATTAGCCAAAACACATCCAAACCATAGATAACAACAGGTATGGAACAGAACCAAATATGGAACTTTTATTCTTTTACTCAGCAATCTTTTTGGTCTGCAACAAAATGTTATTTCATCTATCACAGGGGGATGAGAACATTCAGCATAACCTTGGCTCTTACAGCATAACAGTTCGGAGTGATAGGAAAGATGTGTGCTAATGTCTTTACAAAGAAAAGGAGGCTGTGTCCTCTGAAACCTCAAGGGAGAAAACACCACGGGTGTGTGTCCCAGTGGACTCTCTCCCTTTATTCGAATAAAGTTGCAGGACTCCTCTGTCTCCTTTAAGGACACTGGCTTTTCATAGCATGATTTTCAGTACAGAAGTGACTGTTAGAAATGGAGGGAGGTTTTTAGACATTGCTTTCATCTTCAATATTACCATAGTTTTAGTCTCACTAAATCTGTTTGGAAAAAGTAGAATAAGAAGTGAAAGCTGGAAATAAAAGCCAGGAAACTTCAAATTAGAAGGAGGGTGAAACTTTGCAAATATTTTCAATAAAATGAATACTACTACAGCAGAACTAAACCTCTTGTAAAGAAAATCACGCACTGAAAAGCCAGTGTCCACAAAGGAGACAGAGGAGTTCTGCAACTTAATTCGAATAAAGAGAGAGTCCACTGGGGCACACACCCATGGTGTTTTCTCCCTTGAGATTTTGGAAGAGGAAGCCTCCTTTTATCCGAAACTCCCAGCCACATAGTTCCCTCTTCCTTTCCCCATTGGCTGAGCTAATAGGAAGGTACAGCCTTCCTGAACCAGCTACAACATATCCCCCCTTGAACCTGTCATTTTACCCCAAAGTTCAGAAACTCAAGCTTGTGAAGACCCACTTGACTGTTTCAGGAGCCAAGCTGTCCGGGCTCTGTAAAAAACTTGCTGCTTGAAGTTAACAGAGACATTAAGACCCATTTCAAAGACATTAACACCCATACCTTGACCCATCAAACTGTTTGTAAAGATAACTTCACTATAATCTTTGATAAAAATTCTTTTAAGAGACAAGTGGCACATGAATGTTTTGAGACAGAGAAAATTGATTTGTCCTGTACCTATTTCAGGTTAGATCAAATAAGGGATTTAATCACTGCAGTGAACCTGCACTGGCCTTGTTTACCCTCAGATAATTTACCTGGTGCCTCTCACACATACCTGGTGTACCTTAGTTCACATTACCAGGCATCTCTCAGTTATTGCTGTCATTACATGCCGTCATCATATAGTGTTTTCCCTCTTTCCCAATCCCCAGGGAGCTCCAATGTCCTTCCAGCAAAGGCACTGCACTATCCCAAGAGCAGGAGAAGCCCCAGGGAAAGCACTACTACACGCACACACCTACAACACCAAGTACGATGAGAATAACCATCCCCAAGGGCCAGACCAGAAATAACTCTCTGCTTGGTGTTGCTTTCAAACCTTATCCATCTCCATTCCAAACATTTTTCCAGGAGGCACCTCAGATCTAACATCAGATTAAGAAACCAAACTCCAAAATACATCCCTGCAATCCTGTCTTACTGATATCCCACACTCCGGCTAGCAAAGCTTCCACTTCTGTTAACACACTTTGTCCTAATGACTTAGTCGATCTCTTATCCTGCTGGCTTTTTAGTACTTCCCCAACTGTGATTGACAAGGATGGGATTGGAAGCTGTTGAGGGTCACAAGCAGTAACAGCTGGATAAGGGAAGGTGGCAAAGCCAGCAGCAGCGAGGCAAGCAGGAAGATATGAGTGTAGGAATGTGATGACTGGGGACTGACAAAGGTAGGAATAACATTGCCTCCCTGTCCCCTTGAAAAGTTGTAATAATTCAGTTATCACCTTGAAGAAATGCTGGATTTTATTCCTGGGTTAATTTTGGGTTTGCTGGATTCCCTATGGGTGTGATGATGGATACACAAGGGCTGTAAATCACCTTTTTTGTGCCTGATAGCAAGAATCAGAGTTCAAAGTGTTTTTTTGTATATTTGAACACTGACATAACAGCTCCCTTCGGTCATTTCTTTGTCCAAAAAATGTCAATTCCTGCCTAGAATAATGCTGCATTTTAAGATACATTCATTGGCAGAGTTCAATCCCCAGATTTTCATGACTAAGATGCACCTTCCCCTCTAATATCAGCGAGTTTCAATTATCCAGCTACAAGAGTTTGTTATGGAAAAATAGCAAATATCGGGCAAGAATTTAGTAGAGTATATCAGAGTTAAAAAAAAATTAACCTAAAACCCCAAGAAGAACTTGCTCCTTGATCCCTCTACTTTTCTGAAACCTGCAGAATTCTCTAAGGCTGCAGAACCCCGCCCACCTTGGGAGGACGGGTGCTCTGGAGGCTTCCAAAGGCAAACAATGGCTGGATTCTGAAAATGCTCCTCTTTTTGGAATGTGCCATTTGAAGCCAATGCCACTAAAACCTCAGCTATTTGTGTGAAAACCATCACAGGAATAACTACTATAACGAAAGTCCATGGATAGACACATTTATTTTTATGGAAGAAGGTCTCACATTGACAAATGAGGTTCAAATCTATTTTGCCAGTGCATTTCAGAGCAGTAAAATCAGTTCAAAGTGGCAGTAAATGCTCTCTAATTTACGCATATTTATTTAGCTTTAAACACATTCATGGTTCCTGGTTTCATAGCCTCCCCTGGCAGCTTATTCTACTGGTTATAAAAAGTCTCCTTGTTTAAGCTAAATTTTTGTGACTGCTGTTTAAGCTCATTAATGCTTGATCTATCTTCAGTGCTAATGAGAACACTTTTTATCCTAGTTGTCTTTAAAGCATCTTTTTGTCCATTAGTAAGATGCTAATGCTTCCTCTGCTGAAAATCATCCATCATAGGCATTGCTGGGCCTCTTCCAGGTACTTTGTTTATCTACCTGGAGTCTTTAATTTGTCTCTGTTTAAGCGAGGTGCCCAGATTTTAAATGCCATATTCCTGAATGGAATCCAGTCTGTGCCATGGAGAAATATCTCCTGCCTTGAACTCTGCAAGGCACAGTCCTTGGGTCTTCATGTGGCACTGTTAACCTGCCCACAATTATCCACTGGGGATAGTGAAATCCTACCAAGGTACAGCATGCCACCTGCTGACCAGAACACGCTTAATACATGATTTTTCTAAATCATGGGTGTTGATTATTTTTAGATTTTGTCCAGTGCTCAAGGACGTAAATCAGACTATCTTTAATCACATGAAAAAGGGGGAGCTATGCTCTCCAACAGTGAAAATACGTGGGGGTGAGAACCCAGGCTCTGCCCCTCTGCACGGTACGCAATGGACCTTATGGGGATCCACTGACTGGCCTCAGGAGTGTCCCGGGGACTTGCATGGCACTCTTTCGAGAACAGATAGGAGAATCATGGACCTATTAAGGTGGGGAAAAGAAGAATCTTGGGAAAAGATCTCCAAAACCATCTCGTTCAACTTTTGGTCTATCACCACCTTGTCAACAAGACAAGAGCACTGAGGACTTCGTCCGGTAATTTCCTGAATATCTCCAGGGACTGGGACCCCAAGACTTCCCCGGGCAGCATTTTCCAGTGCTTGAAAACCCTTTCCATGAGGACACAGGAGGACACAGGAGGCAGCATCCAGACCAGACTTCAGGCAGCTGGTACAGTGCACATCATCCAACTGGAAAAACAGAAACCATGAAAAAAATAACATTACTAGAACAGGTTGAAACTCGGAAAGCTTTGCTTTGTTTTGAGCGGGCAAGGTGGGATGAAAATAGAGAGGTTTTGCAAATCCTCACTGGAGGCCGCAGTTCCATTGCATGACTTGGCTTTTCTCTTCACTTAATTACAAAAACAGTGGTGGCGTGATAAACCACTCCTTCAAATTATTCCACATAGATTCTCGCCGGAAACATTTCGATGAGGGAGCGCTGCACGAATAGT
>VXAD01011946.1:42098-61840 GCA_013399195.1 Dicrurus megarhynchus | reverse complement strand
AATAACAACAATAATAATGATAATAAATTCCTGGGACAATCTGGTGCTTGATGAAAGGAGATGCCAGACACAGGGAGGAGGACAAGCAGAGGGAACATTTCCTGCTGGGAAGCCAGGGCAAAGCCCAACCCCAGATCCACAGAATCCAAACCTAAATCCACAGAATCCAACCCCAGACACAGAGAACGAAATCCCAGATCCACGAAATCCCAGATCCACAAAATCCAACCCCAGATCCACAGAATCTAAACCTAAATCCACAGAATCTAAACTCAAATCCACAGAATTCAACCCCGGGTCCACAGAATCTAATCCTGAAGCCCCAGAATCCAACCCCAAATCCACACCATCCAACTGTGGACCCACAGGATCCAACCCCAGATCCATAGAAACCAACTCCAGACCCCCCAGAATCCAACCCCAGACCCAGAGAATGAAATCCCAGATCCAGAAAATCCAACCCCAGATCCACAGAATCCAAACCTAAATCCACAGAATCCAACCCCAGACACAGAGAACGAAATCCCAGATCCACGAAATCCCAGATCCACAAAATCCAACCCCAGATCCACAGAGCCCAACCCCAGATCCGCAGAATCCCGTCGGGACTCACCCTGATGATGAGCCAGTCCGCCTGGCCCAGGGCGCAGGGTTTGCACTTGGCCTGCACTTCCAGGCTCGGCTTCCAGTGGAAGAGCAGCAGGAGCAGCCCCGCGCTCAGCACGGAGCCCGCATGGCACAGCAGCACCCGCCACGTCCTGGTCTGGTAGCCCGTGACCTCCTGGAGGAAAGGGAACTGCTGGGAACCCCCGGGAATCACCGGGAACCACCGGGAACCACTGGGGANGGAACCACCGGGGACCACCGGGAATCACCAGGAACCACCGGGAATCAACAGGAACCACTGGGAATCACCGGGAACCACTGGAAATCACCAGGAATCACCGGGGATCACTGGGAATCACCGGGAATCACTGGGAATCACCAGGAACCACCGGGAATCAACAGGAACCACTGGGAATCACCGGGAACCCCTGGAAATCACCAGGAATCACCGGGAACCACTGGCAATCACCTGCACCCAGATGCTCTGTCATAAAACCAACTAGAATCGATCGTCACCCTTTAAACCCCAAATTCCCCAAACCCCGGAGCTTCCCAGCGTGACCCAACACCACGGGGCAGGGAGAGCCAAGGGAAAGCCAAGGAAAAGCCAAGGGAAAGCAAAGGGAAAGCCAAGGGAAAGCAGTGCCCGGCGCTGGGGCTGTGGGAACCCCAGGGATCCGGTGCCCTCGCCACGGAGAATCCCCCAGCCCAGAGCTCACCATGCGGGACGGCTCCGTGTCCGGCCGCAGCGTCCCGTAGCCTGGGCGCGGGGCCCCCAGCAGCCGGCTGCTGTCTGCAAAGCCAGAGGAAACGCGGGGAGGCCGTCAGCAGAGGGGCCGCCCGGCCGGTTTATCCCCGGCACGGGCTCCCGGCGATGCCATCCCTGCTCGGCCGCTCCCGGGAGGAGGTGGTGGCTCCTGTCCGGTCCAGCCGGATCACTGGCGCTGCCCTGTCACCCTCCCGGGCATGTGACGGTCACGGGAACGACGCCGGAGCGATTCTGGCGCTTTCCCAGCGGCTCAGCGGGCACGGGAAGGGAGCAGGGCTGGGCCGGAGCCAGGGCGAGCTCTCCGGGCCACTTTTCCAGCTCGTTTGCTCCTTGTTTGCTCCTCGGGTTTGCTCCTGGCGGCCAAAAAATTGGCATTTCCCGGCTTTAACCATGCCCGGCACCTCCGATCCCCGCTGCACCCCGAAGCCCAGCCTGGAAAACCGGGATCGGGGATCATCCCCGTGATCCCCTCAAGTGGGATTTCAACCGTCACCCGCCCCGAAGCTGAACCTGCTCATTCCCTAAAGCCGCGATGGATTCACGGCATTCCCAGCGCCGGGAAGGCAACACGTGGCACGGCCACGGAGCCCGGAGCTCGCTCCCACCCCGGGAACGCGTGGATGTTTCCTGGTTGGGTTTCCAGGAGGGCAGCGAGACCGGCTTTAAGGATTTACACTGGAAAAACCGCCCCGGCCGCATTCCTGCTGCTCCGTGTCCGACCCCAGAGCTCCTCTGGAGGGGATGAAAGCAGCTCATTGAAACCATTCCCTGTTTTTGATGATCCCGGCGGAGGGGGGATCCGTCTCTCTCCAGCTCCCGGGACGCAGCCGGTGCCGCTCCAAGGGATAAGTTTGGAAGTGGAGGAATTGGGGGATGAGTTCAGTAAAACAAAAGCTGTCCCGGGAGCCAGGAAAAGGAAGGGAGGGGTCAGATGTCCCCGGCGCCGGCCTCAAATCCCGCAAAAAGCGCGGATTCCAGGTGCAGGAACACCGGCAGCAGGCGAGGAGCAGGACAGAGCTCACGGCTGCGGGCGGCTCTCGCACAGGGGCTTTTCCCGGGATCTGCGGGAGCGGGGAAAAGTATCCAAACAACCTGAAAACGACCCAATTTCCTTCCCGCAGCCTCGGGGCAATGGGAAGCCCGGCCCGCCCCTCTCCTGAACGGAACCATCCCGGCTTTTTATGATCCTAAAGCAACCAGTCCTCCGGAGGAAGCAAGCTGCTCCCGCACAGCCCCGTCCCCGTGGGATTCCTCCCCTCCCGCTCCCAATCCCGGCTGCTCCCGAAGCTCGGCAGGTGAGGAAAAGCTCCGGCATTGACTCACCCCGCCTCGTCCTGCCGTTCCCGGTGGGGATGGGGTCGGTCGGGCTGGGATCGGTCAGGATGGGATCGGCCGGGACGGGGTCGGGAAGGATGGGATGGGTCGGGACGGGGTTGGGAAAGACGGGATCGGTCGGGACGGGCTCGGCAGCGCCGTCATCCCCGGCCCAGCCGCGGCCGTGCCCGGGCAGCATCCGGAGCGTTGGGAGCCGCGCTCCCGGCTGGAATCGCGGCACCGAGGCCACTCCTCGCCGGCAAACACGGCGCGGGGGCTCCTGGACGTCCCTCCTCCGCCCCCGGATCCAGGGAATTTCCCCCGGAGCCCTGCGGAGAGCTCTGCTCTCTGCTTCCCTGCCCGCCGGGAAAGACAGGGATTCGAGAGCGGGTAACAGCCGGGAGAGGCTGCAGTCTCGGACAGGGCCAGCGATGCACCAGCCCGGCTTGTCCGGGGACGAGAGGAGCCTGGATCCCGCACTGGTGACAGATTTGCACGGCCAAAATCCCAGCTGGAATCCCCCGCAGCCGC
The DNA here is from genome assembly GCA_013399195.1 of Dicrurus megarhynchus. Classification (NCBI taxonomy): domain Eukaryota; kingdom Metazoa; phylum Chordata; class Aves; order Passeriformes; family Dicruridae; genus Dicrurus; species Dicrurus megarhynchus. The sequence continues at coordinate 58,620 of VXAD01011946.1, read as the reverse complement.
CCAGCTCCGAGCCCAGGCCCTGCCCTGTCCTCTCTGGGGGAGATCTGGGAAGAGGCTGCTCCGGGTGCTCCCACATCCACCACAGGTCCTGGCAGGGGGAATGAACGCTCCGACCCCGGAACGCGGTGCTGGAAGCCGGGATGGGATCGTGATCCAAAGCCTGGCTGGGGATCGGCCGGGAATGCCAGGCCCCTGTCCCAGGATTTGGCTCCGAGCCCCTGTCCCCAGCGGCCGTGCCCACAGAGAACGGACGGATGCTGCTCCCAGGGACTTCTCCGCCAGCTCCCGTGGCCCTGCCCCAGCCCCTTTCCGGGAGCAAACAAACCCCAGGGGGCTCGGAGATCTCCCTCTGCTCCTGTGGCTCCTGCTGGATGGTCAGGGCTCCCTGGGCAGCACCATCCGTCCATCCATCCATCCCTCCCTCCATCCATCCCTGTGTCCATCCATCCATCCCTGTGTCCGTCCCTCCATCCATCATCCATCCCTCCATCCATCCATCCTCCCTGTGTCCATCTGTCCATCCATCCCTCCGTCCATCCATCCATCCATCCATCATCCATCCATCCTCTCCAGGACGGGAGCTCCCGCAGCCAAGCATGGCGTTGGGATGAGATCCCAGCGATTTTCCTGCCCTTCCCATGGAGCTGGCCCACACCGATCCCAAACAGCCGGACAGGGACACGCTGCCCTTCCCATGGAGCCGGCCCACACCGATCCCAAACAGCCAGACAGGGACACGATCCCAAACAGCCGGACAGGGACATGCTGCCCTTCCCACAGAGCCAGCCCACACCGATCCCAAACAGCCGGACAGGGACACCGGAGCAAACATGTCTGACCAGGCGGTCGGCTCCTCCCAGAAGAACGGCCCAAGGCTGGAAAAACAAAGGATGAGACAGGCCTCATCCAAGGTGGGGACGTGGAAAACTGGGATTTGGACTCCCCAGCACCAGGAATCCACACTCGGGCATGGAACCCTTGGGAAGGGTGAGGGATAAATCCCGCGGGATTCCCAGCAGCCCTGCCTGCCTCCGCAGGTTGTGGTTTGGGTTGTTGGGAATGCTCCTCCGTGCTGCTGACACCGGCTGAGATCCCGGCATTCCAACCCTTCGGCACAGTGGGATTCTCCCTGTCCCAACCTTCCCGGCACCCAAACCTGGAGGGAAGTGCCCGCTGGCTCTGGGGAATGTCCCGGCTTGGGCAAGCGGGAAAGCAGGGGGTTCATATCCCAATCCAGCATTTCCCCCCAGGGCCGGTGAAATCCGGGCTCCTCCGTCCCTCAGGGAGAGGGGCCGTGCTCCCGGCATTCCCGTTCGGAAGTGAGGAGCCAGGATTGGGACAGCTCCGGCCTCCTGAGCGGGGGTCCAACCCTTAAATTAAGGAGCTCAGGGAAAAAGGGGGGGAAGTTTGACCCCCGAGCGCTGCTTGGCTGCGGATCGGGATCGGGATGGGCCAGGGGGATCCAGGGGGATCCAGGGGGATCCGAGCGGGGTCACCGCAGGAACGGAACCCACAGATGTCACCGCCCGCCCTTTCCTCTCTCGCCCCGCGGAGAAACTTCCACACCGAGTGTGGCAAATCCGGCAGGAAACGGGCAAAGGGTGCCCAGACTGCGCCGCTCCTGCATTCCCAGAGCCTGGCACGGATCCTCCTCCTGCCCAGCGCTGCGTTCTGTTCTTTATCCACACAGGAAAACCCTGGGATCGCTCTGGGGTGGGATCCCGGCACGGATCCTCCTCCTGCCCAGCGCTGCGTTCCGTTCTTCATCCACACAGGAAAACCCCGGGATCGCTCTGGGGTGGGATCCTGGCACGGATCCTCCTCCTGCCCAGCGCCGCGTTCCGTTCTTCATCCACACAGGAAAACCCCGGGATCGCTCTGGGGTGGGATCCTGGCACGGATCCTCCTCCTGCCCAGCGCCGCGTTCCATTCTTTATCCGTGAGGGAAAACCCCGGGATCGCTCTGGGGTGGGATCCGGGGCCCGGCGCGGTCCCTCCCGCCCCCAAAAGCCGCCCCGCTCCCCAGCACCCCACGAGGGTGGGACGGAGTGGGGGCAGCAGCTCCGGGCGGGCCGGGGGGTTCTGCTGCATCCCAGAGCCGTTCCCGGGATCCCGCGGATCCACGGGCGCGTTCCCAGGGCCGGAATTCCCAGGGTGCATCCCCACGGGTGCGGAGTGGGGACCGCGGGATGGGAAAGGGGAAATGAGCGAAATAGGAAAGGGGAATTGGGGCGGGGTGAAGAGAAGTGAAGGAGAAACGGAACGAAATAAAAAGGGAAATAAAGCCAAAAATAAAAGCAAAGGAAAAAATTAAAAATTAAATAAAGAGAAATAAAAGAGAAACGGAACGAAATAAAAAGGGAAATAAAGCCAAAAATAAAAGCAAAGGAAAAAATAAAAAATTAAATAAAGCGAAATAAAAGAGAAACGGAACGAAATAAAAAGGGAAATAAAGCCAAAAATAAAAGCAAAGGAAAAAAAAAAAATTAAATAAAGCGAAATAAAAGAGAAACGGAACGAAATAAAAAGGGAAATAAAGCCAAAAATAAAAGCAAAGAAAAAAATAAAAATGAAAAAAAAAAAAAAAAAAAAAAAAAGGAAAAATAAAAAAGTGAAATAAAGCAAAAAAAATTGCTAAGGAAAAATAAAAGAGGGAAATAAAGTAAAAAAAAAAAAGAGATACGGAACGAAATAAAAAGCAAAATAAAGAAAAAAAAGCAAAGAAAAAAAAAGTGAAATAAAGTGAAATAAAAGAGAAACAGAAAGAAATAAAAAGCGAAATAAAGCAAAAAAAATAAACCAAAGGGAAAAAAAGTGAAATAAAGCAAAAAAAAAAAAAAAAAAGGAAAAAAAAGAAAACAAAAAGGGAAAAAAAAAAAAAAAAAAAAACAAAAAAAAAAAAAAAAAAAAACGAAAAGANAAAGCAAAACAAAGAAAAATAAGAAAGCGAAATGAAGTGGAAAAAAAATAAAGGAAAGGAAAAACGCAAAATAACAAAACACAGAGCGAAATAAAAGAGCAAATTGAAGGAAAATAAAGCAAATGAAAAAGTGAAACAAAGCAATAAAAAGCAAAGGAATGAAGGGAAATCAAGCAGAATAAAAGAGCAAAAAAGCCCAAAAATGAAAGGCAAAAATAAAGCAAAATGAAGGAAAACAGAAAAGCAAAAAAGCAAAGTACTGAAGTGAAATGAAGTAAAATGGAAAAGGCAGAAAGCAAAGCAAACCCCCCGAAATAAACCAAAGTAAAGCCCAATTTAAAAGCAAAATTAGAAACCAAAAATACACAAAGTAACGACGGCAAATGTGAAATGGAAAAGCGAAAGTAAAAAAGCAACCCCCAAAAGAAGGAAGTAAAAAAGCAAAATAAAGCGAAATAATAAAGAGAATTAAAGCAACTTGAAAAAGGAAAATCAGAACAATTTAAAAAAAGGCAAAATGTGAAATAGAATAAAAAAGCAAAGGAAAAAACCTCCCAAATTAAGCAACATGAGAAAGCAAAGAGCAAAATAAAGCGAAATAAAGTGAAATAAAGCAAAACAAAAAGAGCAAAAAAGGAAAATAAAAGCCAAAATAAAGCAGAATTAAAAGGAAAGGGGAAAAAAAGGGAAAATAAAAAAAGGAAACAAAATAACAAAGGAGAGTAAAGCAAAGTAATGAAGCAAAGTAGAAAAAAAATAGGCAAAATAATTAAGGAAAATCTTTAAAAGGCAAGACAATAAACCAGAGTAAACCAGGGCAAAATGATAAAGCAAAATAAAGCAAAATGAAAAAGCGAAATTAAAAAAAGACCCAGGCAAGTTATGAAAGCAAAATAAAGCAAAATAACAAAGCAAAGTTAAAACCAGGAAAAATAAGGAAGCAAAATAAAAGGGCAAAGTTAAAAAAAAGGCAGTAGAATAAAGCAAAACTTAAAAAAACCCGCAAAAAACAAAATAAAAATGCAAATTAAAAAAACAGGGAATAGAATAAAGCGAAATTTTAAAAAAAGCAAAGTAAGGCAAAATGAAAGAGCAAAATTTTAGAAGAAAGGCAAAATAAAAAAGCGAAATAAATGGGAACAAGTGGGAATAAATGGGGATAAATGGGAATACGTGGGAATAAATGGGAATACATGGGAATAAATGGGAATAAATGGGAATAAGCGGGAATAAGTGGGAATAAATGGGAATACATGGGAATAAATGGCACTGGAGCCGCCCCGCCCCCCCCCGGGCTGGGCTGGAGCGGCCCCGGGAGCTCCCGGCAGCGCTTTGCGGGTTCCGGGGGCCCCGGGCCCTCGAGGGGTCCCCTTCCCTCATCCCGACCCCTCCTCCCGATCCCCGAGCCCGTCCCCCGATCCCGATCCCGGTGCCGGTCCCCGACCTGAGCTCATGGCGCGGCCCCGCGGCCCCGCGCGCCGCCGGAAGGGGCGGGCCCGGAGCGGCGGGGGATGCCGGGAATTGGAGTCCGCACCCCAAACCAGGGGTGTGACACTCCGGGAATGCCGGGAATTGGAGTCGGCACCGCCTCCCCACAGAACCGGGCACCCCCAAAACCGGGGAATTGCGGGTGGGAATGCCGGGAATTGGAGTCTGCACCTCCCAAAACCGGGGGTGTGACACCCCAGGAATGCCGAGGACTGGAGCCCGCACCCCGCCACAGAACCAGGCACCCCCAGCGACCCCAAAAAATGGGGAATTGGGGTGGGAATGATGGGAATTGGAGTCCGTATCCCCCCCCAAAATGGGAGTGTAACAGCCCGGGAATGGGGGGATGCTGGGAATTGTAGTCCGCACCCCATCCCCACAGAAGCGGGCACCCCCAGAGACCCCAAAAACGGGGGTGTATCTCACACACCCCCCCCGGGAACGGACACGGGTCTGCCCCCAAAAATGAGGGTCTGAGACCCAAATCTTTCAGGGAAACTCATCGGGTCCTGCCTGCCCAAAAAGAGCATTTGCACCCCAAATCTGGCAAGGAAATCCCTTTTTGTTAGGATTTGGAGTAAAAACCAGGAATACAAACCCGGATCCCAATGGGGTGGGACAGGACACCTCACCCCTGGTGGAACTGGGATCTGGAGGCAAAAATTTGAGAGAAAAGAAGATTCACCCCTAAAATATCCCTTTTTGTTAGGATCTGGAGTAAAAACCAGGAATACAAACCAGGATCCCAATGGGGTGGGACAGGACATCTCATTCCTGGTGAAAGTGGGATCAGGAGGTAAAAAATATGAGAAAAGAGGAGGATGCAACTCTAAAAAAATCCCATTTTTTTAGGATTTGGACTCAAAATCAGGAATATAAACCCGAATCCCATGGGCTGGGACAGGACACCTCACCCCTGGTGGAACTGGGATCTGGAGGTAAAAAATATGAGAAAAGAGGAGGATTCAACTCTAAAAAATCCCATTTTGTTAGGATTTGGACTCAAAACCAGGATCCCACAGAGGTGGGACAGGACACCTCGCTCCTGGGGGAACTGGAGGTAAAAAATATGAGAAAAGAGGAGGATTCAACTCTAAAAAAAAATCCCATTTTTGTTAGGATTTGGAGTAAAAACCAGGAATACAAACCTCGCTCCTGGTGGATCTGCCCCATCCCGCACGCTCCGGATCCTCCCTCTGGGGATTCCAGGCTGCAGATCCCTCCCCCAGTCCCTGTTCCCAGCCGATCCCAGGATTCCCAGAGCCCCGCAGCCCCGGCAGCTTTGGGATCACCCAACATTCCGTGAGGGATGAACGCAGGACCCCAGGCTGAGCTGTTCTGTGCAGCCTTTATTGAGGTGCGGCCGCCCCGGGCTGTGGGTGACAGCCAGGGCGGTGCTGCGGTCACTTGGGGTCACTCAGCGGTCACTCAGACCTTACACGGCCGCTGCCTTCTGCTTGTAGGTGGCCATCATCTTCTTGATCTCGGCGATGGCTTTGCCGGGGTTCAAACCCTGCGGGAAGGGTGGCTCAGTGCCTCGGGGGAGGCTGCAGCACCTTCCCTCCCTCCTCCCCCCTCATTCACGGTGGAACAAACTCCCAAATCTGCTGCTGTTCCACCTTTTTTCCCCCCTAAAACCCGGAATTCACCTGATCTTGTGCTTCCTTTTAAAAGCTGGGAGGTCACAGGATGGATTAAAGCTGTAATAAACTCATGAATCTGCTGCTACTCCACCTTTTTTCCCCCTAAAACTTGGAATTGAGCTGATATTCTCCTTCCTTCCAAGCACTGGGAGGCCACAGGATGGATTAAAGTTGTAATAAACTCAGGAATCTGCTGGTATTCCACCTTTTTTCCCCCTAAAACCTGGAATTCACCTGATCTTGTGCTTCCTTTTAAAAGCTGGGAGGTCACAGGCTGCATCCAAGCTGTAATAAACTCACAGAAGTGCTGCTTCTCAAACCTTTTTGCCCCAAAAACCTGGATTTGAGCTGATTCTGTCCTTCCTTCCAAACCCACGGAGGCCACAGGATGGATCCAAGTGACAGCAAACTCACAGCAGTGCTGCTACTCCTCCTTTTTCCCCTAAAAACCTGGAATTCACCTGATTTTGTGCTTCCTTTCTGTGCTGGGTTAAGCAGCAGGTGCTCGACGTCCCTTTTTCCCCTAAAACCTGGAATTGAGCTGATCTTGTGCTTCCCTTTAAAAGCTGGGGGGTCACAGGCTGGATCCAAACTCACAAATATTGGGCAGAGGAGCTCCTCAACCCCACTTTTTTCCCTAAAAATCTGAGTCCAGCCTGACATGAACCCTCCTTTCCAGCCCTGGAGACCTGGGCCAGCTCTGACTCCAGGCAGGCTGGGAATTCCAAGGGGAAAAAGTTCAGCTTTGCCCCATTCCAGCCTCAGTTTGGGGCAGGCTGGGAATTCCAGGGGGAAAAAGTTCAGCTTTGCCCCATTCCAGCCTCAGTTTGGGGCAGGCTGGGAATTCCAGGGGGAAAAAGTTCAGCTTTGCCCCATTCCAGCCTCAGTTTGGGGCAGGCTGGGAATTCCAGGGGGAAAAAGTTCAGCTTTGCCCCATTCCAGCCTCAGTTTCCCCGGGAAGAGCGGCCCAGCCCGGAGCAGGACGCCGGAGCTGGAGCTCCCCTCCTGCCCCTGGAGCAAAACTCCTTTGGGAGCTGGGCTTGGATCAGGATCAAAGGGAGATAAAGCTCCGGCAGGACGGAATTCCATGTTTTTACGGGATTTCTGGAGGGCAGCAGGGATGTGGGGCTGTCCTGGCCTGGGGTGACAAAGCTGCGGGTGGAGGTACTGGGGGAACAAGGCTGAATCCCAACAGGGAATTGTGTGCTCCCAGGGAATCCCGCTGGAATTGTGCCTTTCCAGGGAATCACTTTGGACAAACACCCACAGAAAAGCAGGAATTGTGTATTTCTAAGGAATCCCTTTGGAATTGCGTGTTTCCAGGGAATCCCTCTGGAGAAACACACTGAGAAAAGCAGGAATTATGTGTTTCCGGGGAACCCCCCTGGAATTGTGTGCTTCCAGGGAATTACTTTGGAAAAACACCCACAGAAAAGTGGGAATTGTGTATTTCCAGGGAATCCCTTTGGAATTGTGTTTCCAGGGAATCTCTTTGGAATTGTGCATTCCCAGGGAATCACTTTGGAATTGTGTGTTTCCAAGGAATCTCTTTGGAATTGTGTGTTTCCAGGGAATCACTTTGGAATTGTGTGTTTCCAAGGAATCACTTTGGAATTGTGTGTTTCCAGGGAATCCCTCTGGAATTGTGCATTCCCAGGGAACCCCTTTGGACAAACACCCACAGAAAAGCAGGAATTGTGTGTTTCCAGGGAATCCCTTTGGAGAAACACCCACAGAAAAGCGGGAATTGCGTGTTTCCAGGGAATCCCTTTGCTCCAGGAACAGGTTAGGGCTGTGGAAAAGAGCCCAGGAGGGAAGCAAAGCTCGCTCAACTCCCAGCAGCGAGGCTGGGAAGGCGCACAGCCCCATTTGGGAAATTTGTTCAGTTCTCCCCAGGAACAGCTGAGAAATTCCCTGGAGCACTCCCGGCAGGGCCCCACTCCCAGCTCCTGGGATCAGAGGGGTTCCCGGGGCCATGGCTCAGGAGGAAGAGCTGTTCCTGACACCAGAGCTCCGGGAGTCACAGCAGGCCAGGCCAAGTCTGGGGAAAAGTGAGGCTGAAAAGGATCTTCTCCTGTCAAACAGGGGCCATGGGAACCAGCCAGGAATTCCAGAAAAGACACGGAGAAGGGATGGGGGGACCTTGCTGTGGCCCTCCTGTAGCTCAGGGGGGGATGCAGGAGAGGCAGTGACAGGGTAAGGGGACATGGTCTAAACGGACAGAGGAGAGGTGTGGATGGGACATTGGGATAAATCCCTCCCTGGGAGGCTGGGGAGGCCCTGGAATGGATTCCCAGAGCAGCTGGGGCTGCCCCATCCCTGGCAGTGTCCCAGACCAGGCCGGGCAGGGCTCGGAGCCCCCTGGGCCAGCGCACGGTGTCCGCAGCAGGGGCGGCACTGCCCCCGCGACCTTCCCAGCCCAGCCCAGCCCAGCCCAGCCCAGCCCAGCGGGGACACGGCCGTACCTTGGGGCAGGTGCGGGTGCAGTTCATGATGGTGTGGCAGCGGTACAGCGAGAAGGGGTCCTGCAGCTGCGCCAGCCGCTCCTCCGTGTAGTCATCCCGGGAGTCGATCATCCAGCGGTAGGCCTGGGGCAGAGCCGGGGACACGGCCGGGGTCAGCCGCGGCAGGAGGCGGCGCGGCAGCAGCCCCGGCTCGGGAGCGCGGCCGAGCCCGTCCCGTCCTCACCTGCATGAGCACGGCCGGGCCCAGGTACTTGTCCGCGTTCCACCAGTAGCTGGGACAGCTGGTGCTGCAGCAGGCGCACAGGATGCACTCGTACAGCCCGTCCTGCAGGGAGGGGACACACCGGCCTGTCACCCAGGGAGGGGACACACTGGCCTGTCACCCAGGGAGGGGACACACCGGCCTGTCACCCAGGGCTGTGACACCGGGGATTCACCCTCCCCTCAGAGCTGCCAGCACCAGCCCGTCCTGCACAGAGGGGACACTCCAGCCTGTCACCCAGGGCTGTGACACTGGGCATTCACCCCTGCTCGAAGCGGCTCCAAAGCCCCTGAAGTGATAAACAAATTCACTGCTGCTGCAAGGCAGCGATTCCTGAGGGAATCGATCCCAAAACGCCCAAATTGGGACCAGGAGCTGGCCCCACACAGTCCCTGTGGCTGCCTTCCAGCTCAGGATATTCCACAATTCCATGACCCACACACTGAACCAGAATTTGGGACAGCAGGGGAAGAGCAGGACTGCAAAGGAAGGGGAAGCTGCTCAGTTCTCCTGCATTCCCACTTCCATCCCAGCTCGGTTCTCCATTCCCTCCTCCATCCCACCTCAGTTCTCCCCCATTCCCACCTCCCTCCCAGCTCGGTTCTCCTCCATTCCCACCTCCATCCCAGCTCGGTTCTCCTGCACTCCCGCCTCCCTCCCCGCCCGTCCCCACAGATCTGTCACCAATTAACAATTCCAGGTGTGAAGGCAGAGCCAAGTCTGCCCAGCAGCCCGGGGACAGCCCAGGGTGCAGCCTGTCCCTGCGGGCACCCCGGGCACGGCAACGGGGCCAGTCCTGAATCACTCCCCTGTTTCTATGGGCAGGAGTTTCTGTTCCAGGCACAGAAGAAGTTTAATCCTACATGGAAGTGGTTCAGGCAGCTCTTACAGCTCATTCCCGCTGGAATCAGGAGCTGATTCCTCATCCTGGACAGGAAACTGAGGAGCTCAGGGTCTCCTGAGCCTCCTTCAACTTCTCCCAGGCACAGACAGAGCCCAACCCGGCTTCATTTACATCCCTGGAAGTTATTTTGGGATAAAAATCCCCCTAAACTGAGCTCAGGAAGATTCCTGATGCCAGAACTCCCAGCAGCTCCTGACGAGCCTTTGGGAAGAGCCGCCAACCCTGAGAGCAGAGTTCCCTCTCCTCACTCCAAATCTCATTTTTAACTGCACCATTCCAAATGCTTGAGGATTTAAAGGAAAAGGTGGGGGTTTTCCAGCCATATCCAAGCTTCTCCTGCAGGCAGGCTGACCCCAAAGGGAGAGGAATTGCAGAAAGTGAGTTTTCCAGCTCGGCTTTTGGGTTTCCTCACTCCCACCTGGCTGAGAACGGGACTCGGAGGGCAGGGAAAGCCCCTTTAGCTCTTACACACGGTGCAGATAAGGAGAACACCCTGCTGCCTGTGGACAGAGATTCCTGCAGCCTGTGCTGCCCTGGGGCTGTTATGGGATGCAGACACCGAGGGGACACTCCCAGCGTTTCCCTGAATCCCCTTTCCTCAGCCTCCCTGTCTGCTGCTCACATTCACCTCTCCTCCACCACCATCGAGCTTTGGTGCCCCCACAGCGCAGCAGCCACAGGCTGAGCCTGGAATCACGGAATGATGGATCCATCCAGGCAGCTCAGAGGCAAAACCCCTCCTGATCTGCTGCTAATCCCTGGGCCAGCTGTGGAAATCCACCCCAAAACTTGGCCACGCCATCAGCCCTTTAACAAGCTGTTCCTCGGGGTGGATTCTCCAGCTTAACCCCAAGAAAACCCCTCAAAATCCCCCCTGCTCACGACAGACACCCCAAAACTCGCAGTTTGGTTTCTCCCAGTTTTCCAGGCTGTGAAACCCCAGCGAGCTGAGAGTGCAGCCAGACAGCCCCGCACAGCCCACTGGGCCTCTCCCCATGGGAATATTCCAAGCCTGGAGCCTGCAGAGGAATTCCAGCACGGAGTTCCAGCAGGGAATTCCGCAGGGCAGATGCTGGGAATGAGATCAGAGCCCCCCTGGCCAGCCCAGCTCCCTGCCCTGTGCCATGTCCCACATTCCGGGGCATCGGGATGGCGGCGGGTCTGGGGAACGGGACGGCGCTGAGCGCTCAGGTTTAACCCTGGGCCGGGCTGGGAGGGGTTTCAGCGGTAAAAAAGCAGCAGTGACCAGTTTCTGACGGTCCTCTATGGACTGCAGGTACTGCTCCTTGCCCTCCTTGGACTCGTCCTTCTTCTTCAGGTAGGGCTCGATGGATTTGTACTGGGCGTAGAAGTTGCTCAGGTCCTGGGGGAGGAAAGCGCAGGGATCGTGGTTATGGAGCTGAGGAGAATCATGGAATACCCTCAGCTGGAAGGGGCCCACCAGGATCCAGCCCTGCACAGACACCCCAAAATCCCACCCTTGCTGTCCAAACCATGGGGCCCTGACCACTCCCTGCAGTCCCACCCTCCGTAGGCAGAGCCTTCTCCCAGATCCCACCTAAATCCCCACTCCTGGCACAGTTTCCTCCCAAATTCACGCCTGAAAACCTGACCAGGAGGCGGCACTCCCTTCCCCCAGCCTGCCACATTCCAGGCCAGGACAGATTTAGTCACCGGGACCCACCCAAAGCCAGCCCTGACCTCGGTGGCATCTCCCAGCGCCGTGGTCCCCACCCCAGGGTGTCCCCTGGCCGCTGCCGCGCCCGGGCAGGGGCGGCACTCACCGGAACCAGGTCCTTCACCACGTACATGTGCGGCAGAGGGTAGATCTTGGTGACTTTGGTGAGGTCACTGTCGATTTTTTTGATGCAGGCCAGGGTGTTGCCCCCAGCGATGTTCATGGCACAGGAGCCGCAGATTCCTGAGGGGGAAAAGCAGAGCAAAGTGTGGGATTTAACCACCTGAGGGGGAAATCCAGAGCAAAGTGTGGGATCTACCCTCCTGAGGGGGAAATCAAGAGCAAAGTGTGGGGTCTACCCTCCTGAGGGGGGAAATCCAGAGCAAAGAGTGGGATTTAACTTTCTGAGGGGGAAAATCCAGAGCAAAGAGTGGGATTTAACTTTCTGAGGGGGGAAATCCAGAGCAAAGAGTGGGATTTAACTTTCTGAGGGGGAAAATCCAGAGCAAAGAGTGGGATTTAACTTTCTGAGGGGGAAAATCCAGAGCAAAGAGTGGGATTTAACTTTCTGAGGGGGAAAATCCAGAGCAAAGAGTGGGATTTAACTTTCTGAGGGGGAAATCCAGAGCAAAGAGTGGGATTTACCCTCCTGAGAGGGAAATCCAGAGCAAAGTGTGGGATTTACCCTTCTGAGGGGGAAATCTAGAGCAAAGTGTGGGATTCACCCTCCTGAGGGGGAAATCCAGAGCAAAGTGTGGGATTCACCCTCCTGAACGGGAAAAGCAGAGCCAAGTGTGGGATTTACCCTCCTGGCCCCAAAGACGGCCCTGGGCTGTCCTGGGGAAACTCTACGTGACAAGAAAAACGCTGGAATTTGCCAGTGGGGCCAAGCATTTTTTAACTTCAATGAAGATCAAACACAGGAGCTGCTTTCATCATAGCTAAAACACATTTTCCATGGGGAATCTCCCTCCCCAGAAGAAAATGAAGTGGTTTGGGCACCTCATCAGTTTTTGTGTGATTTAGGGAGAGGAGAACATCCAGCTTCGCTCACGGGTTTGGGGTGCGAAGTGGGAGCCGAGGGAGGCATAAATACAACAAAAAATAACATTTTAATGAGGAAAACTGCTGCATCTTCCTCAGTCAGAGAATCCCGGGGTTGGCAGGGAGGGAAGGGACCTCTGGGAACCATCCAGCCCAACCCTGGAGCAGGTGATGCCAGAATGTGTCCAGTGGGGTTTGGGAATCTCCAGAGAGGGAGACTCAGTGACCTCCCTGGGCACCTGTCCAACCTTTTTTTCCTCCTAAAAGCTGGAATTCAGTCTGGTATTGTTCCTCCTTTCTCTGCTGGGAGGTCACAGGATGGATCCAAGCCGTAGCAAACACACAAATATGTTGCTACTCATAGAAACAGTTGTCAGAGGAGGTGCTCAGCACTCCTTTTTTCCCCTAAAACCTGGAGCTGAGCTGACACCGCCCTTCCTTGTAACAGCTGGGAGGTCACAGGATGCATCCAAGTGGCACCAAACTCACAGATCTGCAGCTACTCAACCATTTTTGCCCCCTAAAAGCCGGAGTTGGAGTTCCACTCCATGAAGAGAACTTCTTCCAAAAGCTGAACTGGAATTTTTGTGTTTAAGTTTGTGGCTGTTGCTCCTTGTCCTGCCTCTGGGCACCACAGGAAAGAGCCTGGGACCATCCTCAGACACCCCCTGGAGATATCGACAAGGATGGATGGGATCCCCTCTGAGCCTCCTCACCTCTGGCATTAACAGGCCCAGCTCCCACAGTCTCTCCTGGTAAAAGGGGAATAAAATGCCCCAAATCACCCCCAAAATCCAGGAATGCAGCCCCAGACCCCCAAGGCAGGAGCTCCTTTCCCTCATGCCCCTTCCCAGGGCACAAACTGCAGTGCCAAAGGTGAGAGGAGAGACACCAGGAGCACAAAAATAGCCCAACAAACGGATTAAGTGACACCTCTGATGATGTCCCGGCTCCCTGGCACCGCAGCAAGGTTATTCCTCCCACTGCAGAAAGGCTCCCAAGTATTTTCCAGCCAGCTGGAGAGGGAAGCAGGGCTGCAAGCCCCGGAGCACGTGCCTGCAGCAGGAATGTGGGATCGGGGGGCTGCTCTCGCTGCGTGGCAGAGAAGGGGCAGGATGGAACCAGCCCAGCTTGAAAAATCTGTCTTGTCCCAGGCAAAGTATTCAGGGCAATGAATTCCAGCTCGGGAAGAGTTTTGGCTGGCTGAGTATCAGGCAGTGGGAGCAGCGCTCTGTGTGGAATTCCTGCCCCTGCTGTGCAGATTCCAGAGGGAATGGCCGCCTCGGGAGCGCTGCTTCCCATTTCCATCCCTGTCAAAACACCTCGGGGCACCAGCTGCCCTGAAATTCCCCCTGCCTGCAAACCCACCTCATTAAATCAGACTCATTCCACCCAGGAATGCGTTCCCACAGCTCAGCAGCCCAGCGTGACCCGTGAATCAGGAGTTTTTTCCCAGGGAAAGTCAGGGACAGGGAAGTCTGTAGGAGCAACCCCAGACCGGATTGGGGAGCAGCCACAACCCCAAACCACCACTGAGTGCCCTTTTCCTCAATCCATGCCCGGCCTCAGCCGAAGGGCCAAGGAAAAGATTCCTGGAGCTGTTCCTCGAAGTCCCGAGCACTGTCCCAGTTCCACCCTGCCTGATTTCCACAGCAGCGCTCGCTCCCATTGCACCTCTGCCCTCTCAGTCCCGCCGCTGGAATCTCTCCTTGGATTTCCCCACAGCAGGACGAACCAGACTGGGAGAGAAACTGGAACAACTGGGAGCTGTGGAAGGAATTACTGGGGCTGGCGGCTCAGGGCTGTGTCATGTCACCCCGTGAGCACCAACAACTCCAGCTTTACCCCTTGATTCATTCAGGTGTTCTATCCACACCTGATGGTGGGAGGGGAGGGTGGCTCTGGACTCTGCTGGGGGTTACACACTCAGCGCACGCAGCATTCCGGGCGGGAACACCCTTACCCTCCCTGCAGGACCTGCGGAAGGTCAGTGTGGAGTCCATCTCGTTCTTGATCTTGATCAGGGCATCGAGCACCATGGGCCCACACCTGGAGCAGAAACCACCGGTCACCGAAGCTGCAGAGCCCCCCAAATCCGGGCTTTGAGCTCTGCACTATGGATGCTGAAAAAGCTTCAGCAAGGAATTTCTTCAGCTCTCAGCAGCAGTTTGTGAGAGCTCTGTCTTTCCCATGCAAGTCATTCAAAATAATGTTACAGTTCTGTAAACTTCTGCACTTGCTAAGTTGTTTTTCACCGTTGTTATGGTTCCAACTAGAAAAATATTTAGAGATGGGTGCCTTAGAACTTGGCCAATCACCCTAAGGGGTGGATGGCTGAAAGAACCAATTACCTTATGCCACATAGTACATTTCTTGTGAACTAACATATAAAAACCCTCTGAGAAGCTAACAAATGGCTTCGGCCTCCTTTCACCCCAAGCTCGGAGTCTGTGTCGTCTCTCCGTTCCGCAGCGAGAACAGCGACGCTGCACCCCCAACTCAGCAGCGCCTCAAAGGGTTTCCATCAACTCCCACCAGTTCCATGCCAGTCCCAGGGACAAACCAGGGGTCTCTGGATCAGCAGCACGGCCCAGGGGCAGGGTGGGGCCAAGCCCTCTCCGTTGCTGGTGCACCGGAGGTTCAGACAACTCAAGGCGCACTGACCTGAGCCGGTTCCCCTTGGCCCTGTCCGGGGTCAGGCCGTGACAGCCCAGCCTGTCCCCGTGAGTCACACGGAGCCAGGACAAACACTCGTGGACAGTTTCTGTAATTTCATACGCAGGGCGCCGCCCGGGGATTATTCACCGGGGCAAAGCCACCCCAAAACCGGAGCTGTTGCTGCTGTGGGTTTTAAGGAGGGGCTGGGTGGCTCGGAGTGGGAGCTCTTGGGAAGGGCTCGGGGTGGATTCCTCTGGAGGAGCTCAGGGAGGTCCAGGCAGCGTCCACGGGAAGGTTCCTGCACCCCAGGGAGGCCCGAGCCCCTTCCTACAACCCCAGGGAAGCAGGAGCTGCCTTGGGATACCACCCAAGCTCCCACCTTCTCCCCCTGGGAACTGTGAGCTGCACGTGGAGCTTCCTTCTGGAATATGCAATCCCAGGATGGTTTGGGATGGAGGGACCTTCAAGCTCATCCCATTCCCTGGGCAGGGCACCTTTCACTAGCCCAGGTGGCTCCAAGCCCCATCCAACCTGGCCTTGGACACTTCCAGGGATCCAGGGGCAGGCACAGCTTCTCTGGGCACCCTGTGCCAGGGCCTCCCCACCCTCACAGGACGGATTTATCCCAAATATCCCACCCAAACCTCTCCTCCTTCAGTTTAAACCCACGTTCCCTGACCCTGCTCCTGTGACCTGTCAGGCCACCCCATGTCCATGGAAAAAGCTGCTCTCCCTCTTTTTTTGGCAGCCCCCAAACTTCCTGTACAAATCAGGATTACTGAAGCCACCAGCACCTCTTTAACCCATCCCAGGGACACAGACTGACCCCACGGATGTCACAGCACTGCAAGAGCGGCACTGGGGACACCTTTTGTCCCCCTCAGCACAGAAGGTCAGGGAGGGGAAAACAGCCCCACAGGAGCACAGGAAAACCTGCTTTTTCCTGGGATAACACCCATGGTGGCTGTGAAAAACCTGCTTTTTCCTGGGATAACACCCACGGTGGCTGTGAAAAACCTGCTTTTTCCTGGGATAACACCCACGGTGGCTGTGGGAAACCTGCTTTTTCCTGGGATAACACCCACGGTGGCTGTGGGAAACCTGCTTTTTCCTGGGATAACACCCACAGTGGCTGTGCCTACAGCAAGCTGCTCTGTGACAGAGCTGAGCATCCCCTTCCCGGGCATTCCCTGGAGCTGGGATTGCTCCCGTGCCCCATTCCCAAGGGATACCCACTTGTTGAGATCCACCTCGTAGGTCTGCATGCGGGGCTTGTCCCCGGGCTTGTCGGGGTCCCATCTGTAGATGGCGAATTTCTTCAGCCGCGGCGCCGCCGCCGCCGTCTGCGCTCCCCGGAGCACCTGGATCCAGGGAAAAACGGCCTCAGATCCCACCCCTGCATCCAGGGAAAAACGGCCTCACATCCCACCCCAGCACCGAGGGAACGACGGCCTCAAATC
>VXAD01011946.1:13858-41989 GCA_013399195.1 Dicrurus megarhynchus | reverse complement strand
GGCCTCACATCCCACCCCTGCATCCAGGGAAAAATGGCCTCACATCCCACCCCTGCATCCAGGGAAAAACGGCCTCACATCCCACCGCAGGGATGCTTCCTGGAGCACCTGGATCCAGGAAAAAATGGCCTCAGATCCCAGCCCTAGGGATGCTTCCTGGCACCCCTGGATCCAGGGAAAAACCACCTCAGATCCCACCCCAGGGATGCTTCCCAGAGCACCTGGATCCAGGGAAAACCCACCTCAGATCCCACCAGGAGGGCTTGGAGGGACCCAGGAGGAGATATAGAGATGTATGTGTGTGTATATACTTAAAAATATATTAAATATATATATATACACGCATTTATACACACATATATAGATATGTATGTGTGGATATAGATATAAATAAATAGAAATAAATATAACAAATAAATATATATTTATACACACACACATATAACAAGTGCAGGGATACATACACATGTATAGATACAAATGTACACATTGTATATTTNTATATATATATACACGCATTTATACACACATATATAGATATGTATGTGTGGATATAGATATAAATAAATAGAAATAAATATAACAAATAAATATATATTTATACACACACACATATAACAAGTGCAGGGATACATACACATGTATAGATACAAATGTACACATTGTATATTTTATGTGTTTATAAATTATATGTATGTGTTTATAAATTATATGTATGTATTTGTATATTCTATGCGTCATTATAATGATATAATTACCTGTGTACTTTATTTATATATTGTGTTTAATATCGTAGCCTGTTTTATATATTTTATGTATTTATACAGCCTATATTACATATTACGTAACACATTCTACTTGTATGTATTTATATTTATACATATGTACATATAAGTATACATTGCATTGTATGTGGCTTGTATTTATATATTTATATATGTTATTATATATATTACATATATTTATATACGCATGCATTTATAGATGCATTCATAGATTATATTGTGTGTGTAATTACAACCATGTAATTATCATTTATGCCTATATATCTTTATGGATATATTTTACCCATATCATTTATATGTGTATATATACAGTTTGTGTAGATAGACGTATACATTATATATACACAAAAATACATTAAAAATACAAATATATATTAAAAAGTGTAAAAAATATTAAAAAATTAAAAAATATAAAATATATAAAAATAAAAATAAATATAAAAATAAACTGGGGCTCTGGGCAGGGCCTGGAGCCCCCGTGTCCTGAGGCTCCCCCCGCCCGGAGCACGGCCGATATTCCCGATATCCAGGCCCCCANACCCTTCTGCACCCTCTCTCCACCTCCTTTCCCAGCCCTCCCCTCCTGTCCACCCCCAATTCCCGCACAGCCCCTTCCACATCCCACACGCCGGTTCCAGCCCCCTCTTCCCTTCAGCTCATCCCCTTCCTCTTCCATCCTCATCCCAGACCCCTGCAGCCCCCCGGCTGCCTCTGACACCCCTCCCCTCCATCCGCTCCCGCCCATTCCCAGCTCCCACAGCCCCTGCAGCCGGCCCGGCCCCTCACCGCCCGCGGCCCGGCCCGCAGGAGCCGCGCGGGGACTCCGCGCCTCAAGGAGACTCCGACCGCGGCCGCCGCCATCTTGGCTTTGCACACTTCCGCCCGCCCCGGAAGTGCCCCCGCCGCCGCCATGTTGCTGCGCTGACGGGAAGGGGTGTCCGCCATTTTGAGTGCGGCGACGCCCTCAGGAAAGGCGCCATGTTGAGTGTGGCGCGTCCTGTGGGACACGGCGGGGGCCGGACGCCTACATCCCCCTTTTTTTCTGCGTATGAATTCCCCATGTTTTTTCTCCATTAATCCCCACCCTCGTTATTTTTGTACGGAGGTGCTTGTGCTACCACTCCCCTTCTCAAAGGGAACCTGCCCCAACACCGACAGGGCAAATGGTGGGTGCTGAGGGGCAAAGAACCCCGGAGACATTAAAGTGGGAAAAGCCCTCCAGGACCAACGAGCCCAACCTGTGCCCGATCCCCACCTTGTCACTGAGTGCCACAGCCAGGCCTTCCTTGGACACCTCCAGGGACGGGGACTCCAAACCTCCCTGGGCAGCCCCTTGCAAAAAAAAGCCCCCCTGTTGGAAATGATGTAACTTTCCTAACTAATTTTTAATTAATTGTTTTAATTGCTTGTAAGCAGTGCCCACTTCTAGCTGGCACAAGTTAAACTTCTTCGCAGACTCTTACTTCTGTTTTGATCATTAAATCAACAGAACCTTAAGTTTGTTAAAACTAACCCTGACAAGCTTCAATAAAGCCAAAGGGATTCGAAGATTGGACATCTGGGATCTTAAACTTATGGCCCTTTAAGGACGTTGGAGTAACCCAAAGATACAGAGGACATTAGGGCCTGGAAAGCTGGAGATACCCAACTGAAAAAGTTGAGAAAAAGATGATAAAAAACCTAAAGAACGTGGCCTAGCTTAGCACGAAGAGCAAGAAATCAATAACCAGTAGCGGACAGAATGCTAATCAGTGAAGAGAATTATTAGAACCAATGAACAGTAATTTCTTTGTTAAAAATGTGTAAATAAGTGAAGTTATTTTGACAGACTGGAGCTCTGTCAGCCACACACAAACCCTGGCCGAGAATAAGTGATGCCTGACTCGCCAACACTAAAAAAAACAGTGTTAGAGACAATTTTGGAGGATTTCGGTAAAACCCCTGCCCCTCCTCACCCCGCTGAGGGCTTCCCTCCCTTTCTCCCCCACTTATTCCCCACGATCATTCAATTTCCCAGCTTTTTCCTCACAGCAAATTCATTTATTAAGCGAATCGCAAGCAACACACGCTGGAAAAGCCGCTGGGGGCAAAGACGGAGGGAGAAGGAGGAGGGAGGAGGAGGAGGGAGAAGGAGGAGAGGAGGAAGAGGAGGAGGAGGGCTGGCTATGGCGTGCAGTGCCACCACTTGAAGGCGAAGGGCCGGCGCTGGACGCTGGTGCCGCAGCGGACCTCGCCCAGGCTGCCGTGGTACGAGGCCACGTCCTCCAGGAAGCGGCAGCACAGCCCCAGCGGCTCCAGCAGCGCGCGGATCCGCCGCTCCAGGCAGCACTCGCCGCCCGCCACGGGGCCGAAGGGCTTGGGGATGCCCAGGTCCTTGGCCAGGACGATCATGGTGACCTGCAGGGCGGCACCGGCCGGCATCGGCGGCGTCGGGATGGATGGAGCCGAAGGAAAGGCGCTGACCGCCCTCCTCCACCCTCCTCAGCGCCCCGTTTTGTGGCTGCCCTCCCTCAGGATCCCAAATCCAGCAGAATTCCCCCTTTTTTATCACTAAAATGCGCCTCACCCCTTGCAGTTTCACTGCTTTTTTTTGCCTCAAAACCCCACTGCAAGCACCACAAAGCCACCACACTGTGTTAGACCTGTGTTTATCCATGCCCGGCTGGAAATATTTCCTTTCTCTAGACAGCTGAGAGGTTTTTTGGGGGGGAAAACTGTGGGGAAAACATACCTCTCACCTTGCAATTTCACCACTTTGGAAGGGTTTTGCCCCAAAACCCCAAAGCCACCAAGCTGTGTTAGACCCGTGTTTATCCTGGAGATATTTCCCTTTTTTTCTGGACAGCTGATTTTTTTTTTTTTCCAGGAAAACTCTGGGGACTCATCCCCCTCACCGTGTTGGGGAAGTAGGGGACGGCTTTCCCTTGCTTGTCCAGCTTGAAGAGGGCCGGCAGGTCGATGATGTCCTCCTCCAGCAACCCCAGCTCCTTCTTGAGGATATCCCTGTTCCAGTCGATGCAGCGCTGGAGGGGACGGAGCGGGGCAGAGAGGGGCCCGAAATGCACCGCGTCCCTGCAGGGTTTGTGCCCCTGCCGGGAATGTGGGTTGTTGCCCGGAATGTCGGGGATTACCTGCACGTACTGGTTCTGCTGCGCCAGGACGTCGTTGGAAAGGACCTTGTTGATGGTGACACGCTTCGTGTCTGCCCCCGAGTACCCTAAACACGCAAAACGCCCTCAAAACCAAGCGACGCTGGCTTAAGGCGGGGTATAGAGGTGGGAAAAATCCTCAAAATCCCAATTTCCTGAGGCTGGGGGTCAAAGCTTGGGAAACTGAGGGAAGAAAACCTCCGCCCGTTGGAAAGAGCATTGGAAAAGTCCTGTCATCCATCCTCCTGCCCACGAGAATCCGCTGAATTTCTCCGGAGCATCCCCCTCTGTGAGGTCACCCCTGGTCTGGGGATGGCCGGGTCCCCTCAGTGACGGAGAGGAACCCTGGGAGATGCGGAGACCTTCTCCCAACCCCGCCACAGGTCAAAATCCCAATTAAAGTGGAAAAAAAACCCCCGGTGCTAATTGGGACAGGAGAGCCGCCAGTTGTCCCGCTCCGTGCTGGAGCTCCGCTGGCATTTCCAGAGGCTCCATCCTGGGGAGCAAACATCCCCTCCACGCAGAGGCCTTTATCCCTGCCGTCCCACTCGCTTTCCCGAAATAGGGCTGGAGGAGGCCGGGGGCGGCGGGCAGGCATCCCGCTGAAGGACACCCGGCTGGGGAAGTGTCCCCGCGCGGCCCTGGCTCCCGCACGTTGCCCCGGGCTCAGCTGCCGCCACACGCTGTCCCCTTGCCTTTGAACATGGTGGCTTCTCCCTGGCCTTCCTTCTGCTTCTCCCGGAACAGCCGGTAGCAGGCGGCGGGACTGGCCAGCAGCATCCGGAATCGCTGCGGGAATACGGCCCGGGTCAGCTGGAGGACCTCAGGGACTCGCTTTTGCCAAGAACCTGAGCTTAAACTCTTAAAATCAGGCCCTTTTTGCTGTTCTCTAGGGCCTTTTCTAACCCATGGAGGGTTTGTGGGCAGAAATATTCCATTTTTGAGCCATCCAGGTCAAGGCCTGGTTTCCCTGAGGGAAAAATCCGTGTCAGAAGCAGGAAAACACATGATAGAGGGAAGAGAAATGTTCTGAAAACCCCTGGGAGATGCTGAGCCGCTGCAAACCCTCGGGAATCCGGAGGCTGGAATTTCTCGGATACCTTGGCAGGCACCTTTTCCCTTCTGTTTGTGTTCATTAACAGCCCAGCAGGTCCCTGTGCTGTGCTCAGATCCCTCGTTTTGGGGTCGGGAGTGAAACCCAAGCAAGCGCAGGCTGGGGGTGTCACAGGAATGAGCTGTGGGGTTTTCCCGGTGGGACTGGTGTCCCGGGAGAGGAGCACGGGGGGCCAGGGGGTACCTTTTTGTCGGAGCTGGGGACAAAGGTGACGAATTCGTTGACGTTGCCCACGGCCAGCCAATCAGAGTAGAGCTCCACGGGAGCCTGGACGCGCTGGGCGTAGAGGAAATCCCGCACCAGCCCGGTCATCCTCCGGCCGGCGGACCTGGGGGGGTATTCCCATCCACATCTACCCGGACACTGGGATGGAAATCGCCACCGAGGTTTGGGAGCCCCCACCCTGCTCAGGCGGTGTCTGATGGACACAATTAACCCAGTTTTGATGATATTTCAGGGCCTTTGCTCCCAAATCTGAGTTTCCCCCTTGGCTTACGCAGGGAAGCTGCTGCCGATGAGGATCCTTCCCAAGGGGTACTCCTTGCCGGCCACGGACACGGGCGGACTGACCTCCACGTTGCCGAAGGAGTCCAGGCTGGCCATGGCTTCAAAGAGGGGCTCCTTGTGCACGTAGCCGAAATCGGGGCCCTGGCGAAAGAGGAACTGCCCTAAATGCCCGCTGCTCCCGTGGTTTTATCCTCCTGCCGGGTGGGTGAGGACGGCAACAACGGGGCCTGTGCATGATGCCACGATGATTTTTTGCCTTTTTCTTTTAAACCCCTTTTTGTGCCTTTTTGCAGCTTCTGTATTCCTTAGTGCTTTTTGCCTGCATTCTTGGACTTGTTTGTTAAGCTGGGAGACCAAACATTTTAGAGGTTTCGTAGTCAGGGATCAGAGTGCCCCAGAGCCCAAGGTCCTCTCCAGAACACATTTTGTAAACTGAGATAGAACCATCCAGGGGAAGGTTCCCTGGGGAGGGGGGCTCATGTCAGCCTCTCATTGGGGAATTTATGGTAGGTATGCTAATTAGTAAAACCTATCTTATACCAGATCTTTGGGGAGTTTTTGCAGTGTACACTGAGGTGGCTTTGACCTGGACGTGGTGCACCTAAGGATCCTTAAAATAAATACCAAGGTAAAATCCCTTTTTCCCTTCTAACCGTGTTTGGCTCTTGATTTTAAGACCAGGAAAAGGCATCATGCAGAGGGGAGAGGAAGGGCAGGAGGAGAAAGGTCCCGGGGTCACGGAGGCGCAGGGATAATCGGCATAACCCGGGAGCAGAGCCCAGGCCTGGGGCTGGGCCCTGATCTCCCGTGTCATCCCGCAGCCAAGGTTCAAGTGTCCACATTAAGCTAATTGCAGCCCCGAGCGCAGCTCCTGGGTGCCTCTGCGAGGGAGGTGAACTCCAGCCCCTGAGGGTGATGCTACCCCGGGCTCAGAGCCACCTCAAGGGCTGCACGGCACTTAAATCCTCCTTAAGCTCTGATTTCCAGGACTTAATATATCTGAGATTGGAGGTGCCCTGCGTGCAGGGGTAATTAGCTCCTGGCTCTGCGTGCCACAGCCCGAGGGAGCGTTAAAAACGGGGCAAAAATGGCAGGGATGGGATCAAAATCCTGCTTTCCCTGGTCTCCGTTTGAGTCGATGCTCAGAGCTCCCGGCAGCCCCTGGGACGAGATCGGGTGTCCGCTAGGTTTGAGTTAAATCCCAGTCACTTATCAGGGCTGGGTTTCCATAGGGATAAACCAAATACACCGGTCGGCAAAAGTGAGCAGGGAGACCTGAGGGTGCACAGCTTCCACCCAGAAATCCCCTTTTTAAACCGAGGGTGTTTGGAGACGCTGGGACGGAGAGAGCATGGCTTTCCCCGTGCATTTTTGGGGTGCATTTCTGGGGGGTGGCCGGGATCAGATCCCTTTTTGTCCGGGATCAGATCCCTTTTTTTTTGTCCGGGTGCTGAGGGAGGGCCTGAGCACGAAGCACCTGCTCCCGACTCATTTCAGTTTAATAAAACCACGGAGCCCGCCCGGTTTCAACTGTCAGGGCTCTGGTTCATCCCAGGTTTGCAGGTCCCATCCAAGTCCTATCAGTTCCACACTGATTTTGAGGGGATAATTCCCTCCCGTCTCCTTTTTCCCTGGCATGGACTTCCAGGGGCTCAGGGCTTGACCCGTGCCCGTTGCATTGGGCGAAGTATTCCTAGCTGGAAAATGAGATTGGAAAGATCGGGGTGGGGATTAGGGGAGGCTTCCAAGCAGAAATTGGAGGATAATGTGTTAGCAGCTCCCAAGGCTGAAATTGCTGCCCTAAATATGAAGCAGAGCAATTCCTAAAGAGGGCAGATCCGAACAGTCGTATTCGCTATTCCCGCCCCGCCGGATGAATCCGGGACTGGATGTTCTCACACCAGGCATGAGAAAAGATGGATTTCAGTGCTCCCAGAAGCCCCCAACCTTCCTCAAAGTGACCAAAGCTGGGATTTGTTCTCGTCTCCCGTTACTGCTGGGGCTGAGGCTGCTCCAGTGCCCGGCCAGGGGTTGGGGACAGCGATTCCGTGGCTGCCTGGGGGTGTCCTGCCCTTTCCACGTGGGGGAATCTCACAGGGATCGCCCAATCCAGCTTTTGTCCATGCTGGGCTCTCCCAAAGCGCCCCATCCCGGGCTTGCCCTGCCCTTGGCCGGCCCTTTTCCTTGGCCAAGGAGCCCACAGGGATGTTCCTGGCGCTGGCTGCATCCCGTTCTCCTCCAAGGAAGTAAACTGACCCTCTCCCGCTTTCCTTCCCTCTCCCGCTCGGAAGCTGCCGGATATTCCTGGGCATGGAGGAGGAAAGGAAAAACCAGCCCGTCCCTGGGATGCTCAGGGGGAAGAAATCCCATCCCAGAGCTTGGCAGGAGCCTTTCATTCCCAGAGGCGGCGGCTCCTCCTTCCCCTCTCCTCCAGCACCCTCTGGATCAGAGGTTTTCCAGATGGCTGGGATGTGGAGGAGGCACTGAAGGGGCGAGGCTGGAAGCGGATGGGAGGGAATCTCCATGCGGAGCTGTTCAACTCTCCTTTTCCAGGCAATTCCGTGCAGGGGGCCAAGGGCAAGGAGGATTTTAGGAACGGGAATCTAGGCTGGGCATAAACCCTGGAAGCTGCTCCCCCGGGGATGCAGGCACCCTTCTCTCACCAGCAGCTCCTTGACGGGGAGTTGCTCCATCCCTCTCTCCCGAGGGGAATCCAGCACCACTGGGAAGCTCTTGTGGGGAGCGTGGGTGTAGCCAAGCTCGATCTCGTCCTGCAGAAGGGAGGAGATCCTGCGTGGGGCACCGGGAGGGAAGGGTTTTCCCGGTTTTTGGAGCCCCCATACCTGCATCCAGCGGTCCCCGCGGTTGATGTAGCCGAAGCAAACCTTCAGCTTGCAGCCGGCCTTGGCCACCAGCGTCTGGATCTCCTTGGTGAACAGGTAGTTGTCCTTCATGCTGGAGGAAAGGATGGGAAGGATGGAAATCCCCATTCCGGCGCCAGGAGCGGCGAGGCTGGGACAGCACCGCCTTTACCTGCACACGAAGAGGTTCTGCGGGGCCAGCGTGTTGGGGGTCATGATCCACGGCGCCACCCGGAACACCACAGTGTCCGTGAAGACCGGGGAGTGGGGGATGCCCTGAGGGAGAAATTGGGGATGTTCCCCACACCGTTCCCCCCAAACAGCCTCCCCCGAGGTCACTGTGGGATCAGCTAACGGGATCAGCTCTCCATCCCATTCTCCTTGTGGCAGCCTCCCATCCGCTCCCGTTCCCAGGCGCTCCCAGACCTCAGCCAGCGGCTCCAGGAGGCTGACGTGGATGGACACCAGCCCGGAGAAGGTTTCGTCGGGAAAGCGGAGCCCCTCCACGAAGAAGTCGAGCTCGGCGGTCCCGCCGGGGTAGGGCACAGCGTGGAACAGCTTCCTGTGGCCCAGCACCTGCACGTAGCGCTGCCCGAAGAAGGGATCTGCCGGGAGGGGAAGGGGGAAAGGGGAAAATCCCGAGCTTTCGCTGGGATTCGCGCCTGTTTCCTTGGGCAAGGAGCTCCCACGCTCCCGCTGCGCTGGGGTTTCTCCACCACTGTGGAGATCCAGCTGTGAGAAGCACCTTGAAGCAAGATTTAAAGGACTTGGAATTTTGTCATGGAAAGAAAGGATGTGCCAGCCTTTCCTGAGATGGAGCAGCCCTTGGGAAGATGTTCTCATGGAGTTTCTGCTCCTCCACAGGAGGACAACGCCCCATCCCTCCTGCTCCAGACTCCCTCTGCACAGAGGGACGAGACCCAGCTCCTTCTGGCACATTCCTGGACCAGGTGAGGGCTTTTGTTCCCAGAAAACAAATCCTAAATCCCTGTGCCCATGGCGAGGGATGAGGAGTGGGAAAGTTTTCCAAGCGATTGAAAAGAGGGGGTATTCACAGAGCAAAAATGGAGAAGGGATGCTGGGGGCATGATCTGGGAAGTGTGGAGCGGACAAGGGCAGAGATGGGAAGGAAAGGGCTTGTGGGGATCTCAGAAATTTCGGGAAGGAGGAGGAAAAGGAAGAGGAGGAATGGACAGAAGAGGAAGAGGCAGAGGAAGTAGGGGAAAAGCAAAAGAAGGAAGGGGCAGAAGAGGAAGGGGAAGAGGAAGAAGAGGAAAAGGAGAAAGGGGAACGGGAGGAAGGGGCAGAGGAGGAGGAGGCAGAGCAGGAGGCGAGGAAGGCCTTACTCTGCACATGGAACACCCCAACTTTGTCGGCGTCGTTGACAGAGACGGAGAGGACGATTTCGTAGCCCCGGGGCAGGCGCTGGGGCCCCTCGATCCTCAGCACCATCTGAGCCATGTCCAGCAGATCTGGGGGCACACAAAGCAAACCGGGGGGTGTCTCCCCTGCCCCCTCCTGGGGTTTGGATCTCCTTCCCTAGAAACCTGCGCTTCCCTCGCCACCAGCCGCGGCAACCTGGGAAACCAGCCTGAGTTCCTCCGGCAGAGCCTGTGCCTCGTGGGCTGTGACCCAAATGCCCTTTTCACCTTTTCGTCTCCCTGCCCATCCCTGGCACGGCCACTCCTTGACCTCGGAACGCCGACGGGCCCCGCTCCGCGTGGGCTGGGTTTTCCAGGAACAGGCGGGTGTATTCCTGGCCGCCGGCCTCGTGCCTCACCCCGAGCTCCGCTCACCTGCGCGGAGCCCACGCCGTGCCAGCCCTGGAACCTCAGCTGTTCCCCGGCCCTGCCTCCTCTGTGCCCTGCCCGCCTCCAATTAGTTTCCACGGCGTTAATTCCATGAAAGTTCCCGCGTGGGAAGCTTGCTCAGCAGCTGGTGGGGAGCAGCTGGGTCCTGGGCTGGGTCCCTCTCGGGAAAGGTTACGGAGAGGGGACGGTGGGAGTGCTGGGGACAGGGGATTCTGGGGAGCTGTGGTACCTTCTCTGTCGAACACCTGCTCGTGGTCGCAGTCCGAGGGCGGGACGAAGGGGAACTCCTTGTCACAGCTGACCAGCAGGATGGCCCCGTGGCCCTCCGGTCCCCAGGCCCAGCTCGCCTGAAACACCGCAGGGGCTCAGTGAGGTCCGGATCCACCAAGCCCATGGCTTTGCTGTGGCGGGGGGAGGCTGGGGTACCTTGTTGGGGCTGTTCTTTTCCACCACTCCATCCCGATCCGCGTCCACGTCCAGGGAGATCCCTGCGGGGACAGAGCCGCCTTCACCCCAGGGCACGGCAAGGGCAGGGGGTGCAAACCCCCAGACCCAGCAAACCTGGGTTTGCCATCCCCATCCCTGCCCCTGCTCCCGGCACCGAGGGGATGGGGATGGATTCCCGGCCGCGGAGCCTCCGCACTCACCGACGCCGGTGAGGAACACGCCGGCTTGGTTGATGGGCTTCCCTCCCTCTGCGTAGAAGCTGACGGTGACCTGCAAACCCCGAGTCCCACGTTGGGGAGGGACGTTCTCCCTCTCGGAGGTCCCGTTCCCAGGATCCCGCTCCTCACCTTGTTGTCGTTGACCTCGGAGCTGGCCCGGCTCATGCTGAACCTCAGCACCGTCCCCTCGTCCAGCGGCCACCGCGTGCCGGCGCCGGGCACGGCCTCGGGCTCGGCGCGGCCCCGGAACAGCACGTCCACGCTGACCCCCTCCGTGTGCTTCACGCCAAAGGCCACGGCCCCGGCGGGGGCCGCCCTGCCACAAACACCCGGCCTTTTCAGAGGTTTCCCACCGGAATTCATTCCACTGCCCGGCACGCGGCCAACACCGGGCACGCCGGCGTCGCCACGCTCACCGCTGGCACCTTCCTGCCCCGCTCCCCGCCTGGGAACTGGAATTACCCCGGCTTCGGGGCCGGTTCAGCCCCATGAGAGCTCGCAGCCACGGCTGTGGATAAGGATCTGCAATAACCCCAACCAAACCCAAACACTCAGTGCCGAGCTAGGGTTCACGCTTCCATGGAGAAATCCCTGCTTGTTTTCCAGCCCGGTGTTGGGGTTCACACTTCCATGGAAAATCCCTGCTGATTTTCCAGCCTGGTGTTGGGGTTCACACTTCCATGGAAAATCCCTGTTTATTTTCCAGCCCGGTGTTGGGGTTTGCGCTTCCATGGAGAAATCCCTGTTTATTTTCCAGCCTGGTGTTTCACAGCTCCTCCAAACACCGTGGCCATCCCTCCGACAGCCTTTTCCATGGGAAACTCTCCTTTTTGGAGGATTTTCTCCAGCCCCAAAGCTGTCAGTGCTGCCCTGCTCCCAGTCCGACATGCCCTTGCTCTTCCCCGGCCGCTCTGAGCAGCCCCTTTCCCTCTCCTGGCTCCTTTTCCCGAATTTCCCTGGCTTTCCAGGTTATTATTTTTGGGCTGTTTGCCCCGACACCTGAGACCTCGCACTGATCAGGTTCCCGGGATGCCACTGGTCCCACCAAACCTGCGCCCTCGGGAAGGGGGGGAGGAAATCCGAGCGCTCCTCTGCTCCTCTCCCGCCTGGGTGTCTCTTAAATCGTTAAATTGCTTTTAATTACGCATGGAAAAACTGGTTTGGTTTCCTGGCTCCTGGGATCTGGGGATCCCACTGGGAAGAGATGTGACCTGGAGAGGGGCCAGGGGAGCTGCAGCCGCGCTGCTGGGCTTGAACGTCGAGGCTGAAATTCACAGCAGCAGCAGCGCAGAGCAGAATTAACCCCGGAATGAGCTTTTCACCTTCTTTTTCCCTCGGGGGGAATAATTATCCCAGAGTTCAGCGCTGCGTTTGTTTTAGGGAGGCAGGGTTGGCGCTCTGGGGATTTCCCACTTTCCCAAGGTTTTGGTCACCGGGTTTTGTGTTCTTCCCTTCCTTTGCAGTCCCTCCCGGGGCTCCTGCTCATCCCTCTGCTCTCCAGCAGCTTTCCCTGGATCTGCTGACCCCAGCGGGTCAGACCCGTGGCAGGCTGGGGGTAAACACACGGCTGGATGGTCAAAGCTTTCCGGGGATCTGGGCAGGTCTGCAGAGCCCGGGGAGCGCTGTGCCCACAAATTGCAGCAGGACAGTGTCAGGGCTGGGGGTTTGGGAAGGCAGAAAACGAGGAGCAGGGGTTCCCAGAGGGAAAAACGAGGAGCGGGGATTCCCAGAGGGATAAACAGGGGGGAAAGGTGAATAGAAAGGTGAAGGTAGAGGAGGAAAGGAAGTTTTGGGGGTCTCACTGCCCTGTGGATATCGGTGTGGACGTGGTTGCACAGCAGCTGTGGGGTTTGGGAAAGCGGGAGGAGAAATGAGGAGCAGGGATTTGTAGAGGGATAAACAGGGGGAAAAGGTGAGGAGAAAGGTGAAGGTGGAGGAGGAAGGGGAGCTCGAGGGTCCCTCTCACCTGTGGACATCGGCGTGGGTGCCCAGCAGCTGTGGGGTTTGGGAAAGATTTGTAGAAGGAAAAATGAGGAGCAGGGATTCCCAGAGGGATAAGCAGGGGGGAAAGCAAGGGGAAAGGTGAAGGTGGAGGAGGAATGGAAATTTTGGGGGTCCCTCTCACCCGTGGACATGGGCGTGGGTGCCCAGCAGCTGTGGGGGTTGGAAAAGCGGGAGGAAAAAGGAGGAGCAGGGATTCCCAGAAGGAAAAACAAGGAGCAGGGATTCCCAGAGGGATAAGCAGGGGGGAAAGCAAGGGGAAAGGTGAAGGTGGAGGAGGAAAGGAAGTTTTGGGGGTCTCACTGCCGCGTGGGTGCCCAGCAGCTGTGGGGGTTGGAAAAGCGGGAGGAAAAAGGAGGAGCAGGGATTTTCAGAAGGAAAAACGAGGAGCAGGGATTCCTAGAAGGAAAAACAGGGCAAAAGCAAGGGGAGAGGTGCAGAGGGAGGAGGACAGGGGGCTTCGGGGGTCCCTCTCACCCGAAGACGTCGGCGCGGACATGGCCGCCCAGCACGCACAGGGCCTCGATGCGGTTCCCGTGCTGCAGCCGCAGCGTGCGCTCCCCCCGCGGCATCTCCCCGGCCATGGAGCGCGACCCGCCGAGTCCCCGGCCCCGCTGCTCCTTCCCCCGGCTCCCTCCTCCTCCTCCTCCTCCCGCCGGGCGCTGCGGGAGCTCGCGGGGCTGCGCTGACAATGGGAGGGAAGGGGCGGCTGGGCCGGACCCTCGGGAGCCTCGGGAAAATGATCCCGAGGGAGGGCAGCGATGGAGAGGGAGGGAAGGAGGGAGGGAGGGCAGCTGGCCCCGGGCCTGGCAGCTCCCAGCCCTGGGCACGGAGCTCCCCCAGCTGTCCCCAGCTCCCTGTCCCTCCTCACCGTCCCGACCCCGACCTGGCGTCCCCAGCGCGGGTTCGCAGCGTTTTGGGACGGGCGCATCCTCCCTTCCTGCTCTCCGGGGAAAACCCCTGCCTGCTCCCGCTTTCCCAGCCCTCGGGCAGCAGCAGAACTCTCCTTTTTTTCTTTCCCCTGCTCATTTTCAAAGGGAAACTGCGAACCAGTCGCCGCTGAAGGGAGCTCGGAGGTGGTTTTGTCACCCCAGGCCGCTCCTGAGCAATTCCCGCCCACGCCGGGGTTGCATCGTTTGTTAACACCCAACTAAATATTCATTTTCCAGCCCAAACTGCTGCCCCGGATTCTGGAAGCCACAGGCAATTAGTGACAGCAGCAGAGCTCAGGTTCCCTGTTTGTATCCCTTTCGGGCTTCCCTTTCCCAGCCCCGGCTTCCTGCCGCGTCCGGGGTGTGCAGAGCATCCCAAACCCGGTTTTCCCCCTGAAAAGAGGGGAAAAGAATGGGGGTTGTTTTGGGTTGGTTGTTTTTAACCCTGGCCTGAGCAGATGTGGACGAGGGCTTTGCTGAGCGCAAAAAAAGGGGAAGTTTTGGTGCTTTTCTGCATGTAAAAGAAGGAGATTTGGGGAGATTTGGGGTGCAGGGTCTTTTGTGGTCTTTCAAAGCTTTTTGGGGTCTTTGCAAGCCTTTGTGGGCCTTTCAAAGCTCTTTGGGGTATTTCAAAGCTTTTTGGGGTATTTTCATGCCTTTTGAGGTCTTTCAAAGCTTTTTGGGGTTTCTCAGCCTCTGGAGGCCTTTGTGGGGCTGCCGGTGTTGGGGCAGCTTGGGGGCCTCCCCTGAGAATAAACCTCAATTCCTGCGGCAAGGGCAGATCTGCCAGGAGGCAAAAGGGGTTTTTGGGGTGCAGCCCTGCTGGGGAGGGATCCTGTGCCAGGCTGGGCAGGGATCCTGTGCCAGGCTGGGGAGGGATCCTGTGCCGGGCTGGGCAGGGATCCGCGTTCATTCCTGGAGCTGCCTCGCGGTTTCCCGGCTGGAGCCGGGCCGGTCCGGGGAGGTCCTTGGGGTTTTTAACCACCGGATCAGGTCGGGAGCTGCTCTGCACGAAGCCGGGCAGCTCCGCCTGCCCTAATTCCCAGGAGCTGAGAGCGATCCCAGCGCTGGGACTGGGGAGCAGCCCCGAATCCCGAGGGCTCTCCCGGAGCCGGGAACGCGGGGATGTTCTCTCCGTGCTCGGGGCTCTGGGGCCGTTCTGCGTCCCCGCTGCAGGGACCGCCCCAGCCCCGGGGAGGGAGGGAGGTGTCCCCCCGGAGCCCCCCGAACTGCCCCGCCGCGCTCAGCCGGTGCCAGCAGGTGCCCGCTCCTGCCCCGGCCTGCCCGGAGCGCGGGGCCCCGGCGGCGATGGGGCACAGCTGGGCAGGGCCGGGGCTTGCGGGGACAGCTGTGGGGCAGCGCGTTTCCTATGGGGCAGGGCCGGGGCTTGCGGGGACAGCTGTGGGGCAGCGCTTTTCCTATGGGACAGCGCGTTTCCTATGGGGCAGAGCCGGGGCTTTATGGTTTTATGGGGAGATCTAGCAGGANAGCGCGTTTCCTATGGGGCAGGGCTGGGACAGAGCCGGGGCTTTATGGCTTCATGGGGAGATCTGTGGGGCAANGGCCGGGGCTTGCGGGGACAGCTGTGGGGCAGCGCGTTTCCTATGGGGCAGGGCCGGGGCTTGCGGGGACAGCTGTGGGGCAGCGCTTTTCCTATGGGACAGCGCGTTTCCTATGGGGCAGAGCCGGGGCTTTATGGTTTTATGGGGAGATCTATCAGGAGATCTATGGGGCAGAGCCGGGGCTTGTGGGGAGATCTATGGGGCAGCGCGTTTCCTATGGGGCAGCATGTTTCCTGTGGGGCAGAGCCGGGGCTTTATGGGGAGATCTATGGGGCAGCGCGTTTCCTGTGGGGCAGAGCTGGGGCTCTATAGGGAGATCTGTGGGGCAGCGCGTTTCCTGTAGGGCAGCGCGTTTCCTATGGGGCAGAGCGTGGGCAGGGCGGGCGTGGGGGGGCCGTGCCCGGCTCCAGCCCCAGGGAAAAGCGCTTTTATGGGATGCCGTGCTCCGGGATGAGCAGGTCTGGAGTCTCCCTGCGGGCAGACGCAGAGCAAAGGCCGGAGCGGGATTTTTGGGGTGCTTTGGCACATTTCCCACCCTCCACACCGACCCCTGCTGGGTTTTCCCAGGGTTTTTCCCGCTCCGCACCAGCCTCGTGCCCTTTTTCCCCGGATTCCAGGCGGGACGGGGGATGCAAGTCCCGGGATGCTGCGGAGCCCACGGAGCAGCCGCAGCTCCGGCTGAGCCCAGCGGGACTCGGTAACTGCTGGGACGTCTCGCCCCGCCGCAGGTCATTAGGCTGACACGGCTCGTAAAGGCTCCTGCCTGTAATTACGCATGTAGGGTAATTAATGAACGAGCTGTAATTATCGGCTTAGGGAGATTATCAAACTTTCCTTGACAGAGTGGTGCTGCAGGATGGGCGAGGAGGAACGCCCCGGAGGGAGCGGGGTGGCGGTGGGGCTGCTGGGGGGGCCGGGTCTGGTTTAAGGGTGGCTTGGAACGGGCTGGGACTGGGGGGAAAGAGGCTGGGACTGGGGAAAAAGGCTGGGATTGGGGAAAGGGGCTGGGATTGGGGAAAGAGGCTGGAATTGGGGAAGGAAAGAAGCTGGGATTTGGGGAAGAGGCTGGAATGAGGGAAGGAAAGAGGCTGGAATTGGGGAAGGAAAGAAGCTGGGATTTGGGGAAGATGCTGGAATGAGGGAAGGAAAGGGGCTGGAATTGGGGAAGGAAAGAAGCTGGGATTTGGGGAAGAGGCTGGAATTGGGGAAGGAAAGAGGCTGGAATTGCGGAAGGCCAAAGCCAGCCCCCCAGAAAAGGCTGCCCAGGCTCCCTGGATGTGACGGACAGGCGGGATCCCGTCCGTCATGTGCCACTTTCCCAGGACAAGGTGTAATTAGGGAGAAGCGCTCGGCTCCGGATGGGCCGGGTGACTCCCGATCCTCCCGTCCCTGAGCGGGACACGTCGGAGCTCACGGCAGGTGGAGGAGGAAGAGGAGGGAGCGCGGGTACCACCCAAAACCTCCAGGTGTTCGGGGTGTTTGGGGCTGAGTGAGCAGCGCAGCGGCTCGGGATGGGCCGGGACCGAGCTGCAGAACCCACCCAGCCCCGAAAGGTTCTGGGGCCGCGTCCCCTCCCGTGCTCGGGGATGTGATCCCGCTGGAGTTTGGGAAGCACGCACGTCCCGGCCGCCTGCTGCTCCCCTCCCTGCGGATCACAGAGCGCCCCGGTCCCGCTCCCCCCGGGCCTTAGGTGTGTTCCTGTCCGGCACTCGGCCCAAACCAGCCGAGCAGGATCGGGGCACAGCCCCAGCCCCATGCCCAGTGCAAACCAGTGCGACCAGCAGCCTCCAGCGGGGAGCCCGGCCTGCGGCTCTGCTGGGGATGATGCTGCCGTGGCCACAGCACCATCCCAGCTCCCAGTTTAGGGATCTGTGGAGGGCTCTGCTCCCCAGGAAGGTCTGGAGAGCCAGCACAGTTCCCGTCAGGAGTGGGGGTGCTGCTGGGCTGTGGAAAACGGGGTTTTATCCCCAGTCTCCAGTGAGGGAGGTCTGGGAGAGCCTGGAAATGCCACTAGGAAATGCTACCAGGAAATGCCACCAGCATTCCCCGCTGGAGCATCCTGGCTGCTCCTCCGGGCTCCTCGAGTTGTTGAGGCTGTTCCCGGGTACGAGACACGGAGCTGGGGGTGCTTGGTACAGTTAAAGGGGGAGGGAGCCCTTCCCGGAGCCCTTTCCCAGAGCCCTTTCCCAGAGCCCTTCCCAGAGCCCCTTCCCAGAGCCCTTTCCCAGAGCCCTTTCCGGAGCCCTTCCTGGAGCCCTTCCTGGAGCCCTTTCCTGGAGCCCTTTCCCGGAGCCCTTTCCCAGAGCCCTTTCCCAGAGCCCTTCCCGGAGCCCTTTCCTGGAGCCCTTCCCCGAGCCCTTTCCTGGAGCCCTTTCCCAGAGCCCTTTCCCGGGGCCCTTCCCCGGAGCCCTTCCCAGAGCCCTTTCCCGGAGCCCTTTCCCAGAGCCCTTTCCCAGAGCCCCTTCCTGGAGCCCTTTCCCGGAGCCCTTTCCTGGGCTCATTCCGGCGGTTTGATCCCACTGGGAATCCGCCGCTCCCCCAGCTGAGCACGGGCAGCTCGGTGCAGAGGTGGGGCCGGCTCCTCTGGGCTCTGCCCGGCTCACCTGGGCCTTTCCCGCTTCTCTCCAAAGGGCTTTGTCCCGTCCCAGCCTCTCCTTCCCATCCCCTGTCCCGAGCACATCCCACCCCATTCCCGGGGGGATGAGCCGTGGGACGCTCTGGAGCTGCTCCCTCCGTCCCCAGCGCGGCAGGGACTCCCTCCCACTGCAGCCGGGGGGATCTGGCCCGCTCTCCTTCCTGACAGGCAGGCAAATCCTCCGGGACGGCCCGGGGAGAGATGGATATCTCCGGCACCGACACCTTCCAGCAGAGCGGATTTTCCTGTGGGATCTCGGCCTAAAACCCCTCAATTCCCCCGAACCTCAAGGTCCGAGTGAACCACGGAGAGCTTTTAATTTCCTCGGGAAGCCTCTCGCTGTTGGCTGTTTTCCCCTTCCCTGCCTGCCCCATAACCAGTTCTCCCTGCCCCGTCCCTCCCGTCCTCGGCATGGTTGGGATGGGAAGGACCGACCTGAGCAAACATTTCCTTTTGTTCGGCTTTACTCGGGCATGGCCCTGCTGCTGCAGCCGAGGCCGTGACTCACCCGCGCAGAGAGAGGCCAGCTGGAAAATTTGGGGTGTTTTCAAGAAAATGCCCGGTTTTAATGACAGCACTGTAATAACCCCAAACAACCACGCCGCGCTGCTGGGGCAGTGGGAACGCTGCCTGCACGAACTGTGGGGTTTGAGATGGAGCTGGGAAGGAACAGAAAGAGGGCAACAACCCCCAAACCCCTGCCGAGGTGCTGTCACCCCCTCCATCCCGCCCCTGTGCCCCGTGTTCCCTCCCCCGAGGCCGCCCCGGGGGCTGCCCTATCTGCTCCATCTCCCCAGCGGGGTGGCGGAGGTGGAGACCAGGGTCCCCTGGCCGAACCCCGTCATCCCGGGAAGGAGGAGTTACATTCCCGTGCCTTTTAATCCAGTCCTGCTGGTTTCCCTACAAAGCCCGGCAGAGCCTCCTTCCCATGCGGCCGTGCCCGGCGCACCATGGCCCCGCGTCAAGTCGTGCAGATGTCCACCAGCCACGCCGCCCACGGCGTCTGCGTGCTGGGCACCGAGGTCTTCCTGGACACGCGCCGGTAAGGCTCGGCACACAGGGCCGCCGGGCTCTGGGGTGGGTTCGCCCTTGGTTCCCAGGAGGAACGGGTGGTGAGGGACTCGGAGCCCGTCAGGAGCTCATCCCGGGGTTCGGGGGGACCGGTCTTGCTGGGTGTGCTCTAGGGGATGGTGTCCCACGGGGAGCTCACCCCAATTTTAAGGGATGATGTCCCACTGGAAGCTCATCCCAAGGTTCTGGTTTTGGGGCTGATGTGCCTCTGGGTGTGCTCTAGGGGATGATGTCCGTAGGGAACTCATCCAAGGTTCTGTTTTAGGGGATGATGTCCCACAGGCAGCTCATTTTGGGGATGAAATCCCACAAGGAACTCATTTTGGGGATGATGCCCCACAGGAAGCTCATTTTGGGGACGAAATCCCACAGGCAGCTCATTTTTGGGGATGAAATCCCACTGGGAGCTCATTTTTGGGATGAAATCCCACAAGGAGCTCATTTTGGAGACGATGCCCCACAGGGAGCTCATTTTGGGATGAAATCCCACAGGGAGCTCCTTTTGGAGACGTTGCCCCACAGGGAGCTCATCCAAAGGAGGGACGTTGGCTCGAGGCGTCACGGCCGAGCCGGGCTGGGAGGGTTTGGAGGCAAAGCCCGAGCACACCCTGGCTAAGCCCGGGTCTATTTCTGGCTCTGAGAACATTGGGCAAGAGCAATTCCAGACGAGCAACCCGGAGCTAAAATGGGAGAAAGAATAAAACGCGTGGCTCAGGCAGAGGAAAATCCAGCAGCGGCCGTGCACGGGCAGGGCCGGGAAAAGGGATTTTTCTGGGATGAAACATGGGGTGGTTTATTGGGCAGATAGGAGGCCGTGCCTACGCTGCTGCTACGGTGTCATTATTTAATAAATCACATTTCTAATGACAGAGAGCACAGCCCCAGCCGGTCGGCATCGCAATTACTGGGATGGTGTCTTGGGGCCGGGCCAGGAGGTGCCGTCGTCCCCCCCAGAGAGCTTTGGCTGCCCTAAAACTGCCCCATTTCCCTCCCTCGTTCAGATGGGAATATAGAAAACCGAATATCTGCAATTTTTTGTCCTCAAAGCCCTCTCAACCCTATTTAAACACGGAGCCAGACCCCCCACATGGGCTAATTTGGTTTCTTGGTAACAAATTTGAGCTGTGCTCCCAAACAGCAGATGATGGAGGCTCTCCCAGCGAAAAAATGGGATCATTTTATTCCCGGGGAGCACCGGCTGGGGGGAATTTAGTGATGGATGCACTGGGTTTTGGGCTGTTTGGGGCAGAACGTGGAACTTGTTGGGGATCTGGCGGCCCCACTGAGGTGGGAGGGCCACAAACCCTCAGCGAGCAGCCCCAAACCCGCCGGGGAATCCCTCATCCCCCGGTGGGAGGCGGATTCGCGGCTCTGTGGGATGTCCCGCACGGGGATGAGATTCGGGGCGAGAAGAGCTCCGTGGGGGAAAGCCCTTCTCAGGTTTGCCAGGAATTATTTAGGAGTTCGCTCAGCCACGGTGGAAACACGTTTTTGTGCCTCCGCCGCCTTTTGGCTTCGTGGAAAACACAACAGTCGATAGGAAATGGGTGAAAACGTAAAATCTGCTATGGAAATGTAAAATCTGCCATGGAAACATAAAATCTGCCATGGAAACGTAAAATCTGCCACCTTGGACAGGTTTGTATGTTTATAGGGACGTCCCTGCTGGGGGGAACCAAGCCAAGCCCAGGCGATGCTTTCATCTCCTCACAAGCCGCTGCAGGCACTGGGGACGCCGCGCCAAGAGCAACACCGGGGCTAGATCTGCCGCGGCGGGGTTTTGATGTTGTGTTTTATGTTCTCGCTGCCAGAGTTTCCCACCTCGCTCCCCTTGGGATGCGGCCGGGGGAGCCGGGAGCAGGTCGGAGCGCTGGCGCTGCCGGGACGTGAGCGGCTCTAATGAGCAGGGAGCAGCACTTCAAAGGCTCCCGAGGATGTCACGGAGCCGGGCGCGGGCGCCCCGTGCCCGGCTCCAGGCTCCGCTCCAGCCCGAGCATCCCTCAGGTCACGGGAGGGTCCCACAACACCCATCCCCACGCATGGCTGGCATTAAAATTATCCCGGCTCATCCCCGGCTGGGGTTTTGTCACGGGACGCTGGAATTTCGGGGATTTCGTTGCCGTTGTGGAGGGAGGTTGGACGTGGGATTGACCACGGCCGGACGTGCCGGAGCTGCAGCGGGAGCTGCGCTTGCTCAACGCCGCCGCGGAGATACCACGTGTGACACTCCGAGGATGCGTTTCATCACCCAGGGATGGTCTCGGAGCCCTTCCCACCCAGTCGTGGCTGGGATTTAATTCCAGGTTGCGGGATTTGGCTCCCGTGGTCTCTGACCCAAGGCCGGTGTGTTCCAGGTCCACCCCCAGGGGTGCCGCGTCCTTTGACGTGCACGCCACGCCGGCGGTGACGGTGCACATGATCCACAGCCCCGCCACAAAGCCCACGGCCGACTCCAGGTGGCCCCTGGATCCCGACATCGAGGTGGTGGTGACCGTCGGCGTCACCAGCAGGACCGTCGATGACAACCAGGTCAGGCGCTTTTCGTGTGCCAAAAGTGGGGGGAAACAAGTGAAATTTCCCAGGAAAACTCGAGGATTTCTCAGTAGAGCTGACACCAGGGTGGTTTTTCGTGGTAAAAACTCGAGCAGAATTGTGTAATTGGCACTGAGGAGAAATGAAACCGAGAAGGAGAAGATCCCACTCGGTGCCCTGACAACGACACCGTGGCGGTTGCAAAAGTCGGTGCCAGGCAGCAAAAAATATCCCAAGCTTGGCTTTTCCCGTGCCCGATTTTGTGCCGAAGCCAGCACAGAGGGTTTGGATGAACTGTGATTAATGGAGAGTGGCTTGGATGAACCTCCCGGATGGTTGGGCAGGCGGGGGTTGGACTCGGTGACCCTTGCGGGGCCCTTCCCAGTCAGCTTATTCCGGGATCCCGCCCGCCCGGCGGGATGTGGCTCACGCTGTGGGGATGTCTTTGCAGGTGAAGATTTCCTACTACAACCGGGAGGGCAACGAGCTGGCGGTGGCTTGGCTGTACCTCACCTGTGTCGGTAGGTGCCCGGTGAAATCCTTGTCTCTCGGGATCTGAGAGATCCGCGAGGTTGGAATTTCTTGGGGGCCACACGCAATAAAGGTTTGGGTGTTCACCGATGCTGACGAGGAAGAGGGAAATAATTAAAACGTGATTGCGCTGCCTTATATGGCGCGAAAGAGACGGAGGCTGGGCCGCGTCCCCACCCGGGGCGCGCACGGAGCATCCTCCTGGGCCTGCCAAGGCCGTTCCTCTGGGAGAAGAGGATCCACGGGAGATCTTCTCACCCAGCCCTGCCCTCCGCGGCAGCGAGGGGAGAGGAATCGGCACCAAAGTGGTGCCTGACCTGTTTTAGAATTCTGTTTCAGGAGTTTGGGATGAGGTGAATCATTCCCTCCAAACGCCTGCTTTCCCCTGCTGACTACAAAGGCAGTCTAGACAACCAGTCTGGGTGCAGAAGCCTCCACGTGGATGGACTAATTATCCTAAATTTGGGATTTTTCTGAAGCGTTCCCGTGACAGTCAGACCTGTGTCCTCGAGTCGTGCCTACGCCTCCCAAAACTGCCCCTGGAGAGGCTGAAGGTTTCCCACGTCCCGTGGCTGATGGGCCCCACTGGAGCCATCTGGGGCCACCACTGGCCACAGGGATTTAGCCTTCCAAATGTTCTTCTCTTGGTTGGGTTTAGAGTTTCCCTTCCAGCTTTCCCATGTCCTCCTCTCTGCACCGAGGAAAGGACGAGCTCTGCCTCAATCCCTGTGTTTTCCACATGTCGTGTGTCCCATCCGGAGGAGTTCTTGGGTTAGGATTGAGATGGGGTTTGGATGAGGTCACTGGCAAATCTCTGCAGCAGAGGCAGGAATTTGGGGCACAAAGAGCTCTGTCAGGGAAAATCCTTCTCAGATTTCCTAGGAATTATTTGGGTGTTCGCTCAGCCACGGTGAAAACACGTTTTTGTGCCTCTGCCACGTTTCGGTTTTGTGGAAAACACGACAGTCTAAAGGAAATCGGTGAAAACGTAAAATCTGCCATGAAAACGTAAAATCTGCCACAAAAACGTAAAATCTGCCATGAAAACGTAAAATCTGCCAAGAAGTGGGGAATGTCCCTGCTGGGGGGAACCCAAATGAGAGGAGACAGCTGGAGATCAGAGAGGGAAAGCCGTTGGGTTGGATTTTCTTTTCATGCTTGGAATTGTTTGGTCTGGAGCAGCTTTGGGGCGCAGAGGTGGGGTTGGTGCAGGGTCACTCGTGGACAGTGCCAAGGAGGAGCCCAAAATGGCACCGAGGGCTCGTCCCCCTGCCCATGGCTCTCTTGCTGTTCCAGAAGTGTCCCTGGACGTGGACTTGAGCCGGAGCGGCCGAGTGAAGAGCAAAGGCAAGGACAAGGTAACGAGAGCTTTGCTGGGAGGGCAGATCCGTTTGTAGCCTCTTCCTGGAACATCTCCAGGAGGGAGAGGGACCTGGGTGGTGTCTGCGTTAGGGCAAAGAACCCAGAAAATCCTCACCCTATCACTGAGGAGGAAAACGCTTTATTTTCCTATTCCACGCTAAAACCTCCTGCAGCTCCAGTCTGACCCCGAGGAGCCCACAGGAGAAAACACTCGGCCTCCCCTCCCCTCCTCTCCTCTCCTCTTTCTTTTTTTCTTCTTTTTCTTTTTCTTTTTTTCTTTTCTATTTTCTTTTCTATTTTCTTTTCTATTTTCTTTTCTATTTTCTTTTCTATTTTCTTTTCTATTTTCTTTTCTATTTTCTTTTTCCTGTTCAGGCCCCAAAGGTGCTGCTAAATGAGTTTAGCAAGCAGCAGGAGATTTCCCCCTTTGGCCACATATCTGCATGAGCCCAGGCACTTAAGCCGGGCTAATTAACCGCAGCCCGATCGGCGGTGCAAATTGGCTATCGAGATGGGCTGAGCTTCCAGAAGCGCTGCAGCCGTGTCCAGGCGAGGCTGGAAGGCGCCTCCAGCCTCGTTGGAAGATAAGATCTCGGAACAGTCCATGCAGGCCCTGCTGGAAGCTGCTGTTGGGAAGTGGAGCGGTTTGGAAGCGGCGCCGGTGTCTCCTCGCTGCATGGTTGGGCTCTCCTCCGAGTCGGTGGGGCTTTCCTCGGCCCGGTATGGGGGAAACGCTGCTCCTGTCCTCTCTTGGTGCTTCTCCTCCAGGCCAAGTGGACGTGGGGCCCGGATGGACAAGGCGCCGTGCTGTTGGTCAACTGTGACCGGGACAGCCCCGGCGCGGGGGGCACGGACAGCGGCCAGGTGGACGTACGGACGCCGGCAGGTAGGGTGTGATCCCGAGGGGCTCCCTGGGGGCTTTCCCGCTTCCATCCCCTCCCTCCGTGCCCCCTGTGTCCCCCAGACCTGCAGGACATGTCCGTGATGCTGCTGCGGACCCAGGGGCCCAGCGCCATCTTTGCCGAGTACCAGGTGGTGCTGCACGTCCCCGAGACCGACGCGGACAAAGTGCGGGTTTTCCACGCCATCCGTGAGTACCTCGGCCTGCCCCCTCTCCCAGGTATCCATGCAGGACCCCAAGGTGAGCCAGCCCCACGGGTTCTGCTCATTGGGGCACCCCAATTTGCTGTAAACGCTCGTTTAGCCCCAAAGCCCCTCTGCTGTTGCACAAGGTGGGGCTGCATGGGAAAAATCAAGGGGGAGAAGGCTCCAAAGAGGCTTTTCCCAACGAGGGTGCTGGAATTCTGGCATTCCCATGGAGCGGGAACCCCCACGCGGCTCCCGGCACTGTTTTGGCTCGGGCAGGGATCCAAGCAGCCAAGCAGCCCATCCCGTTGGGCAGCGCCCTTCGCCTTTGAACAGTCGGATCCCCGGCAGCTCCGCGCCAAAAATCAGGTCAGGGGAGCCAAGGGTATCATTAAATCCTCAGCTGGAGCCACGCACCTTGAAAGGGCTGGACCCGAGGGGACGGAGCCCTCTTTGTCCCGGCGAGATCAAGTGTGCTCCCCAGGGAGGAGGAGGAGGAGGTGGCACGCCCGCTCCTCTGCCACCCTCTGGCACCGGCCACCTCCTCCTCGTGCTGGCCTGTGGGCAGGCTGCTGAACCCGGGCTGGGAATTGGGGCTTTCCCCAGGCGGTGACTCCCACCCGCGCTACAAGCCCGTGCTGGGGCCGGACAAGCTCTCCTACGTGCTGGACCGCGCCGGCCACGGGGACAGCACCTTCTACGTGGAGGGGCTGGCGTTCCCCGACAGGGGCTTCTCTGGCCTCGTGTCCTTCAGCGCCAGCCTGCTGGAGGTGCCCCATAAGGTACGGGAGCTCGGCCCCATCCGTGCCCTACTGAACCCCCCCATGGCGGAGTTCCCGAACTCTATCCTGGCCCCGGCAGGATTCCCCGGGCACGCCGATCTTCACGGACACCGTGGTTTTCCGTGTGGCGCCCTGGATCATGACGCCCAACACCCAGCAGCCGCTGGAGGTGTTTGTGTGCAGGTAGGAGGGGTGTCCCCCCCGACGTCCTGCCCTGGGGGACGCTCCAGGGAGGAGTTCCCGACCCTTGTGGGCTGCGTGGCAGCCGTCGGTGAGCCGGGCTTCGGGCATTCCCTGCTGGGAATATTTGGGAAGGGAGCCAGCTGGCAGCGTGGGAGTCATTTCCATCCCAAGGAGAAAGGCTGGAGGACCTTCTCCAGCTCCATTCCCAGTCAGGAATGTTGCCCAGGGCATTTAAATCCCAAAGAGAAAGGCTGCAGGACCTTCTCCAGGTCCAGGGCATTTAAATCCCAAGGAAAAACGCTGGAGTTCCCTCTTCAGGTCCATTCCCACTCAGGAATGTTGCCCAGGGCATTTAAATCCCAAAGAGAAAGGCTGCAGGACCTTCTCCAGGTCCAGGGCATTTAAATCCCAAGGAAAAACGCTGGAGTTCCCTCTTCAGGTCCATTCCCACTCAGGAATGTTGCCCAGGACATTTAAATCCCAGGGAGCAAGCCTGGAGTTCCCTCTCCAGATCCAGGGTGTTTAAATCCCAGGGAGCAAGCCTGGAGTTCCCTCTCCAGATCCAGGGTGTTTAAATCCCAGGGAGCAAGCCTGGAGTTCCCTCTCTGGGTCCATTCCCACGCGGGAGCGTTGCCTGGGGTGTTCAGGAGCGAGCTGCGGGGCCGGGGCTGTGGGGTCTCCCTGTGATCCCCTCACAGCCCCAGCCCCTCCCTGTCCCCCCAGCATCAAGCAGGGCTCGGACTCCAACGAGGCCTTCATGGAGGGGCTGCGGGCGTTGCTGAGGAAAGCCAGCTGCAAGCTGACCGTGTGCTCGGAGCAGGACACCCGCAGCGACCGCTGGATCCAGGTCAGCCTGCCCGGCCTCACGCGGGGCTCTCGGGGTCACCCCTGTCGCCCAGGAATGCCGGGAGCGAGCCAGGGAACCGGGGCTGAGGCGCGGGGAATGGTGGCACGGACGGGGACAGCGCCCAGGGAGCCTGGCCTGGCACCGGGGACACAGCGGGGCACCGGGAAAGGGACCTCGTCAGGAGAGGGACCCCACTGCAAGGGGGGCCCCAGTGGAGAGTGACCCCTTTGGGGACACTGCAAAAGGGACCCCATTGCGAAAGGGACCCTCTGGGGCTTTCAAAGGGGACCCCATTGCAAAAGGGACCCCATGGGACATTGCATGAGGGACCCCATGGCAAGGGGGACCCCAATGGAGGAGGGGACCCCATGGGACACAGCTTGAGGGACCCCATTGCAAAAGGGACCCCACAGGGCTTTCCAGGAGGGTCCCCACTGCCAGGGGGACCCCAGGAGGACGCCCTGGCTGCGGTGTCACCCCGGGCAGGAGCCTCCCCGCTGGTTTAGGCTGGGCTTTGCCAGGCTCTCCCCATTTCCTGCCCCACCCTCCCCACATCCCTCGTGGAGATTCCTATCGCCCTCCAGAGCCTTCCTCCTCCTCCTCCTCCTTCTCCTCTTTTCCTCCCCACAGGATGAGCTGGAGTTCGGCTACGTGGAAGCTCCTCACAAGAGCTTCCCCGTGGTCTTCGACTCTCCCCGGAACAGAGGCCTGAAGGATTTTGCTTTCAAGAAGATCCTGGTGCGCCCTTGCGTTGAAATCCCCTCTTTCCCCCGCAAAAACCGCCCGCGTGGAAGGTCCTTGGCACCGCTTCCCTCTTTCCCAGGGCCCGGATTTCGGCTACGTGACCCGGGAGCCCCCCGGGAAGAGCGTGACCAGCCTGGATTCCTTCGGGAACCTGGACGTGAGCCCGCCGGTGACGGTGCGGGGCAAGGAGTATCCGCTGGGACGGATCCTCATCGGCAGCCCCCTGCCCTGGTGAGCCGCCCCCTCCCTCCGCAACGCGGGCCGGCCCCCAAAACCCTCCCC
The DNA here is from genome assembly GCA_013399195.1 of Dicrurus megarhynchus. NCBI lineage: Eukaryota > Metazoa > Chordata > Aves > Passeriformes > Dicruridae > Dicrurus > Dicrurus megarhynchus. Next base: position 14,547 of record VXAD01011946.1, on the reverse strand, counting down.
TGAGGAGAAATCCGGGGCCAATCCCCATCCAATCCCAGATTTTACCAGCAAACCCCACGGCCGCTCCTCCCGCCCTAACGAAACCCCCGCCGCCGCTCCCGTTTTCACCCCGTTTTGCCCCAATCCCGCACATCCAGGCTTGGGTTTGTTCCCCTGAAGAGGGCGGCGGGGGAATCCAGGACAGGGTGAAACCCCGAACGAGTGGAAATTGTTGTGCCCGGGGCGGGCGGTGCTTGGCAGCCCCGCGGGAACAAAGCTCCCTCAAAAGCCTCCACAAAGGACGGCATTTTCCGGGAAAAACAACAGCCGGAGCCGCTCCGATCCCGAGTAACCCCCGGGACGCTCCCGTCCCGGCCGGGGCTCGCTCCGCTCCCGGAGGCAGGGAAGCGGTGTTTTCCCAGCTCCTCCGGGGCCCTAATTACCCCTCATTACCAGGAGTTTAATTAATGTCTTCCCAGCCCCGGCTGCCGGCTGCCGTCTGTCTAAGAAAACCTCGCCCCCGCACCGGAGCAAGGAGGGATTCGGGAATCTCGGGGGGGGGAAAAAGCCAAACCCAAAGGTGCCCGAGCAGAGCAGGGCACGGAATGCGCCCATCCCTGTGGGAGGGTAGGGCCCAGAGGTGCATCCGTGGAAAATGTAGGGATAAACCGGGGTATTCGTGGAAAATGTAGGGATAAACCGGGGTATTC
>VXAD01011945.1:120556-130897 GCA_013399195.1 Dicrurus megarhynchus | reverse complement strand
TGTCCCCTGCCCCCCGCAGCCCCCTCAACGCCAGTCCCTGTCACTCGCCGATCTCTCGTCCCCTCACAGTCCCACATGTCGCACCGCAGCCCGTCACCGCCCTTCCCCGTCACTCCCCTCACAGTCCCCCTTGTGCCCCCTCGCTGCCTGCCCCTGTCACTCCTCTCATAGTCCCCCCGTCCCCACTTTGTCACTTCAGTGGCAGCTGCCCGAAAGAGCAAGACTCTCCCACCCTCACAGTAGCCCACGGGCTCAGGATCAAGGATATCTTTAAGGAGGTTTCTCGGGGAAGAACGGCTAATACAAACATTACAGACAGTTGAAGGGGAAAATAGTGGCAAGGTCACGCCAGCCTCGACCAGACAGTGAGGGCAGAGGGAGGGGGAAACCAGACCCCCAGATGGCTGCAGAGGTGTTTTGGGGAACAGGAGCCACTTGTGTGTTCCCCTATGGTTGGCATCATCAACTCTTCTTCCTATTAGTGCCTGGTGCTCACCGAGATACACCTTTGAAAATTGGGGACACATCTCATTGGGGCTGCAACATGCCCTGGACACCTTCCTCAGGTGGGGAACAGCAGGGACCCTTTGCATGGACAGGTGGGGCTTTTGGCCTTCTGGATCCTGCATCAGCTCCAGGGCTGAGTGGGTGCCACAGAAGTGCACCAATTCCCTTCTCCCCCCCGGAAAGGCATGAGATGGGAGGAGGATTTAAATTAAGCCAGGGATTATATTAATACTGACCTCGGTGATCTGTCAGAAGAGATGGGGAACAAGGGAAGCCTAGGGAGGTGAGGAGGGGGTGGGCAGCACAAGGGCCCAAGGTCGAGGGTGTTGGCAGTCGGGGACCAAGGGAGCCTGGGGAAAATGGGGTAGCTCCAGGGGTGTGCATTTGGGGCACCATTGAACACAGCAGCACCAGGGCAGAAGCGCAGGATTGCTGCTGGTACCAGTGGCAGACCCAGCCAGCACCACCCACTGGGAGATCCCTCCAAACCAGTCCAGGTCCCCATGCCAGCTCTGTCAGGACCATACATTGCTGGAGCGAGCTTCTGAGCATGGCACACTTGCCCCTGCCAAGTTCCCTTTGCCTGGCAACCGTTCAATCCTGTTATATGCCAGTATTTATTGATTAGGGATCTGATTTAGCATGTAAGGGGTGAGCCCTGATCCTGAACAAGAAAGAGCCACCACGACAGATCCTGCCAAGGCAACAGGGGCATGGTGCTCTGCTGCAGCACTATACCACGGTCTGCCTTCCTGCACCATCCCTGTCAGGCCTGGCAGACACCTAATCCTCAGGGGATGCTGCCTGCAGGGTTTAGGGAGGGCAGCACGTCCCTGCAGCTCAGCCAAAGACGCCACATGGCCAGTGACCCCAGCTGACCGTGCTTGCGCTGGAGGGGCCCCCATGTTCCTCCAGGGTAATCCGTGGGTGCTGGCAGCTGTTGGAGTCGCTTGCCCACCTGAGCAGGGATGTGCCTGGTCTGGTTTGACTCCCAGTGGCTGTGCAGTCTGGTTGTCTTGCTGAGCTGGACAACAACCTGTTTGGCATCTGTGGTGGACACCAGGTACCTGTCAAGCTGCTCTATCATTCTCCTCCTCAGCAGGATAGGGCAGGGAGTAAGTAAGATGGAAAAAACTTGTGGGTCAAGATAAAGGTAGATTAATAAAGAAAAAGCTGCATGCAGCTAAGGAAAGGATTTATTCTCTACTTCCCATCAGCAGGTGATGTTCAGCTGCTTTCTGGGAAGTAGGGCTTAAGCACTCATAATGGTTGCTCTGAAAGATGGTTGCCTTCTTGTGTCTCTACAGCAATTACATTGGCAGCCTCCTTGGGATTTCCTCCTCTTAACAGCTCTCTTCCCTCTCACGTCTCATAAATGGGCTTCCAACTTAAAGCTGAGTTCACCATCCCACTGCTTGTTGCCCTCCCCTGGTCAGGCAAGAACCAGAGTGCAGCACATGCACCTGGGGCTCACTCTCCCTCTGACCAGGGCAGGAGGGGACTGACTTCTCAGGGTGCCCCTGACCGCCAAGGCACTGGTTTATAGGGATGAGGAAGGACAGATATTTCTTCAAAGTTCTGGAGCCAAGAAGATATTTTGTTCATAGATGGTGTTTTCATATCTGGACAATACGTTGCTGCTAAGCTGTCAGAATGACACTGGGGCACTCTGAATCACCTTCCTCCACACAGTCTGTGCGCACAGGACACCCTCTGGATCTTTGGAGATGTCATCATTGTCTAGATCACTGCAGATGACCTCCAGCACCACTTAATTCTCTCAGGTGCTGGATACCTTCACCTGTGCTGGTCCACTTTCCTGAGCAGTTCACAAGATCTTCCCTGAATAGATATCTTGCCCTCACACTTGAGAGGAGCTTCCTGCAGAGAATGTAAATTGCTGCCACAAACACCCAGTTGTTAATTACTAGTTTTAAACAGCCCATGTAAGGGTGAGCAGGGACCTCGTGAGCCTACACAATAATGCCACCACATCAGCTCTGGGTGAGGAGAGGAAGATGTATTCCCTGATCCTCTCCACAAGGCAGCTCCCCCAGCAGAGCAAGGCCAGCAGTGCCAGGGCAAAGCACAGAGCCATGGTTTGTACCAACATGTTCCCAAAGCCCAGCAAAGTAAAGAGATAAGAAATGCAGCCAACAAACACTGTGACCCAACAGGAGCTGCCTACTTAGTAACTACTATGACTAAAGCACACATAGCACAAGTTAAGGAACGGGCTTATCTGGACATGACCTTGTGCTGGTGGGAACCCGCTGAGAGCAGCACTGCCCTGGCCCCATGGGCAGGATGGGACCCTGCCTGTGGGTTCTGGGCACCAGGGGGATTTGTTTGGAGATGGGGACATGGCCCAGGAGCCATGTGCTGGATGAACAGTACCAGGGCTGCGGGAGCTGCACCGGGGCAGCAGGGCAGGGACTCTGTAGGGTGCAGGGCTCCTTCAGCATGAGAGGTTTTACTCCCCTGGCTCAGCTGCATCCCTGCGCAGAGAGACTGCAGCACGTGTGCAGCTGCTTGGCTCTCACTGCCAGCTCTGGAAGTTATGGCAAACAATAGGAAGCTGGTGCCAAGGTGAGAAGCCCTGATCCAGCTTCGACCCCCTGCCAGCCCGTGGTCACACAATGCTGCCAGCTCATGCCCCGATTAATTCATCACACGTCCTGTACTGCAGCTGGGGCTTGGGCCTCTGCCTTTGTTCCAGCCCCGGTGCATGGCTCTGCAGCTGCTTCTCCAGGCATGTACCTGGCAGCAGCTCCAGCCCATGGCATCTGCTCTGAAGCACTTTGCAGCACAGGAACCCCCTGAGCAGTCCTGGCACCCCTAGCCTTGGCCACCCCCATTTGCCCTGAGCCTACAGCTCTGAGCAGTGATTGCCAGGTACACCATCATCCATTTACCTCCCCAGGAAGGAGCTCCATAGCTGGAGGAAAGCTGGGGAAGACCCCATCATTCATCCTCCTCTACCCCACACAGCTCAACCTGCCCTAAAGAAGTGACCTGTGTTGTTTTTGTGAGCTGGTCTGAGGCAGCAGGGAGGGGGACATGCCTGGGCTGTAGAGCTGCATCTCAGACACAACACTGCAGGCAGGGGCTTGTCCCAGCCTCAGTGCAACCGCAGACCTGGCAGTGGCTGAGCCACACACCACTGCCCTCACCTCCCCACCCATCCCCAGCTCTTCCCCAGAACCCCTTGGCTGGTTTTTAGGGACATGTTAAATGACAAGGTGACAGAGCAGGTAACACCATAGGAGGCAGCACCAGACATAGTTCTACCCTGACGTAGGTGCGCAGACAGGATGGGCCTTCTGGAGACAGCACAAGGCATCTGTTGCAACATGCTTATCTGCTGCCCATAGCTCCGGAGCTGGTTCCTGGAAAACCACAGAGGAGTCTGTCAGGCACTGGCTCGCAGCTGGGGGGAAGGGAATTCAGCCTGTGCTGCCACAGACTCTGCTCTGGGACCCACAGGAAAGGCACATGGCAGCAGGGACAGAGGAGGGGGACAGGGGGCACATGGTACCCTGGCTGTCACTTGGCAAGGAAAGCGCCTGGACAGAGGGACAGAGAGAAGCTGCTCCTGCTGTGGCTCTGGAGGTGCCTCTACCCTGCCTGAAGGTGATTCTGGGGGGAGTGGCAAAGGATCATACTCCCAAGCTGACCTCCCAGTTTGTACCCTGCATCCCACCCACTGTGCCTGGCTTGTACCCTGCACCATGCTGTGCCCAGCCTGGCCCCAGGTTCCCTGTGGGAAGCAGGACATTCCCGTACAGGTTCATCCAGGCAGGTTTGGGGCTGTGCCACCAGCAGTGGCAGTGGGGCACCCAGGCTTGGGGACAGCAGTGTCCTTGGCAAGAGGACACTGATTTCTGCCCTGTCCAGACAGAGTGAGGTGACATTGCCTTACAGGTGACACTCACTGTGGAAGGGCTTTGATTTTGTTTTTCTGCCCCTCACATCATGAAGGTGCATGAGCAGTCTCAGGCACCCCTGGCAAACTCCTGCCAGCTGTGCCATGACTGGGGCACTGGGTACATCCCTGCTGCCATCACTGCCATGGGTTCGAACCCCCACCTTATTTCCCCCCCCACTTCCTGGGATGTCATACCCCAGCTGTTGCCTGTGGAGAGGAATAAATCATGGAGAGGGGCCTATGCATTGGGAACAAGGGAACAAAATGGCTTTTCATGCCATAATCCTTTGTAATAAAACACCAGAGGCAAGAAAGATGATAAACAATGTCTCCTGTGTAAGCCAGCTGCTTCCTAAAATAAAGCGCTCCTCTGCTCCGTCAGCTGCCCCGGCTCGGGTGCAAGTGCGGGCGCTGCCGCAGACACCGGAGCCGCGTTCCCGCAGGAGCACATGCTGCCGCAGCTCCGGGCACGGCCCCTCGGGCCCGCGGGAATCTGCAGAATGCAACCGGGGGGGGGGACCAGAAGTGAGCTCTGAGTTCCGGCCGCTGTCAGGAGCGGGCTGGGAGCCCCGCAGGGCTCGGCATCCCCAGCGCCAGCAGCGCGCGTGTCGCCCGGCCAAGGCACGCAGCCGGGCTGCTGCCACCTGCGCCTCGTGCCGGAGACAGCCCCGGCAAATGCGGGCAGCGCGGGGCTGCAGGGGGGCTCAGTGCGTGACTTCCCGGCTTTGTTTAGAGCCAGGTACTAGTAGGAGCCTGGTTCTGAGCAGGAAGCTCTGCGTGCTCCCGGTTCATCACTACTCATGCTGAGCCCTCGCTGGCAGGGGATGAATAAGCTCCTGCTGGTAAACCTGACCTCCAGGGCGTTATTTCAAGAGCAGCAATAACTTTTGCACTGCTGGGGAAGGTGTTGGGTTGTGCTGAGTGTGTGCAGCCCACAGGCCAGTTTGCCAGTGCAGGTGTCCAAAGGTTCCTGGCTTGCTGTGGGGGTGCCTTTGCACCCACTGGTCAGGGACAGTGGCTTTCCCTCCCTGTGTCCATGGGGGTTCTCCAGCACAGTGCTGCTCCCCACCACAGGATGGGGACAGTTTGTCTATCCATCCTTCCACTGTGTCACCAAGTGACACCCCTTCACACACAACTCTTGCACATTATGGTGGCCTACTATCAACTGCTTTGCCAAAGATCCGTGGTCACTAGGCCACACAACACTTTCATTTCCCCACTATTGCTCCTTCTCTTCTGCTTTCCTCTTTTACAGCCACGTGCTTTCCTCTTTAACTATCCCCATGCATGCACGCACAGATCCTCCCCAAGCACTCCCAGCAGAGGTTTTCCCTGGCAGCTCATGCTTGCTGCCCCTCGCTTCCCCTCTCAACCCCTGCCACCATGGGGTGGTTTGAGCTCTGTGCTTGGCAATGTGTCCATGCAGGCAGCAGAGACCTGGCAACCCAGAGAAAGGCCAACCCAGGTGACACAGAGGTGGTGACATGTTTTCCCCAGGGATGCAGGGAGCAGGGAGGTGGGGGTGGGCAGGATCCACCCACTGGGGAGCTGCAGCATCCACCTGTCTGTGCAGCCTGGCTTCACCTTATCCTGTTTGCTCTGGTGCCAAACACACACCTTCCAAGGGAGGTTTGCTTGGACCAACTGCGGTTCAGGTTGAGGTTGGCAATTTCCTGCCATGCAGGAGCTGTCACAGGCCTTGGTCGCTGACACCTCTTGGCTCTCACCACTTTCTTCCACAGCTCTGAGGGCTGCCAGGTGATGAGTGGCAAAGGGAAAACCTCAGCTGTCAGAGTGCAAAAGCCTCCCTTGCCCTGGGTGAGTGGTGCTACAAACCAGTGTGGTGCTGCGGCACATGAGTAAGGTGCCACAGACTGGCAGCGAGCAGTGGGGCACAGGGGAGCCCAGTGCAGGGCCATGCACAGGCTGACTCAGGCACCTCCTGCCAGAAATGGGGTTATTATGATCCTCCACACATGTGTGTGTTGGGCCAAATCCTCTCCTGTCTGAGTCAGAGGGGATGGAGCAGTGGCAGGGGCAGACACCCATCCCAGCCGCAAGCCCTAATCTGAATTCACCTCACGCCGCTGGTCACCAGGTATTTGCCCAAATTCCTCCTGATGGTGACTCAGCCTTCTCCTCCCTCCTCTGCTGTGAGGCCACAGCTCACCATCTCACTGAGCATGGGAGGAAACCGCCCAGAAGCAGTGGGATGGGCCTCAGATGGGAGAGGCACGGATTATATTCTCCTGGCATTGCCAAGAGGGGCTGACATGAGTAACTCACCTGGTGCCCAGCGAGGGAAGGGTCATAGAGCCCTGCCTGGAAGGCCCAGCTCTTGGGATGGCATTTTCTGTGCGTGGGTGGCTGCTTGGGCAGCCCATGCTGCTGAAGCCACCACATTTCTAGGGAACATCAGCCTGGCACGTGTCCTGGCCTCCCACACCACTGGCAGCTGTGTGCCAGGGTGAGAAGGGGAAGGTCTGGGGTAGGGAGGGAAAGTGTTGATATAAAAAGCTTTTCTGTAATGGTTCTCCCCTTACTGGCTCACACTCTGCTGGCAACAGGGACGTTTTGGACACTGGTTAGCAAAATAGGTAACCCTTTACCCTCAGTCTTGAGGATAGGGCATTTAGGCAACTTGTTCTGGTACTTCCTGTGCACCATTCTGGCAGGAATGTGATTGGGAGAAGTGCCTGGACTGCCCTCATTTTAGGTGAACACAGCCACGTTGGCCATAAAACACATGGAGGTGTGTTTGCTGAGCAGCTGCTCCCAGCTCCAGCTGATGTCCCTGGGTCCAGGCTGAGACTGCCAGCCCCACTCCCCACAAGGAGTGGCTTCCTTGGGGCACAGACCTGGCTGTGCCAGCACTTAACCCCGTGTCTAAATCTGTATCGCTACACCCCTGGGCTGGCTGCAGTGAAAAAGCAACCTAAACCCAGATGCATCAACACCCCTACAGCTCCCCAGGATGCATGGGGGTCCCGTGGGCTGCTTCCACAGACTCAGGGTCAACGCTGGAGCATCGCCAGCTTCTGGCACCAGCCACCCTGCCACATGGAGCAACCCAGAGCCCTGGCCCTGGCTGGCAAACCAGCTGGCTCTGTAGGATTGGGGTGCCCAGCACCCCTGGCAGGCTCTGCTGCCTGTGTGCACAGCACAGGGTGAGGGGGAAGTTACTGTAAGCACAGTGGTGCCAGGGAAGGGACACTCCTACTGTGGCCTTGCAGACGTCCATGTGACTCAGGAAGAGATAAGTACCCTGGTGCTTTAGCCTGGTGCTTTTCCATGCCCGCAGAGGGGCCCGTTGCAGCGCGTAGCAGGGAGAGGCACTGGGGCGGTGTCAGGAGCAGCCAAGTGCTCTGGGCAGCCACTGGGACCTCCCTATCCCCAAAAGTAGCCCTGAGGAGGGGAGATCAGCACTGCCACTTTGTGTTTCCATCCCAAAAGCTTCACTTGGTTCAACTCAGGCTCTGGCTCAGAGGGATCTGGAAAGGGTTCAGGCTGGCTTTACCTGCCTGCCCCTGCTCCCTGAGAAAAACCAGCCCTGAGCAGGGACACATTGTCACCCTGACAAACCACCTGCCAGTTGGCACTGGGAAAAGATTCCCACATCCAGGATAGGGTTCTGTCCTGGAGACTTCAGGGTGCTGAAGGGGCACAGCCACGCTGGCATGTGCTGGGCATCCCAGTACTCAGCCCAACACAGCAGCAGCCCCAGCTGGGCCTCTGCATTGCTCCCCACTGCCCTCACCCCACGGAAAACCCCACACACTGCCCCGACGGCACACAAACACCAAACTCTTACCTGCAGCTCTTTCAATTCTGCTTTTTAAGGGGTGGAGGCAGGGGCAACCACACAGGCAGTGTTATTTGCAGTCCTTGGCAGGCAGCGTGGGTGGAGGCACCAGGCAGATAGGCACCATGTCCAGACAGGCGCAACAGCCCCATGTTTGTCCCCAGCTGACCAGGCTCATTAGGAACACTGACCAAAACTGTTGGCTGGCAAGTTTTGGCTAGTCTGCCTCCACCTCCTCCATCAGTGGCCTGGTCTGTTCAGTGACCCTGCAGGCCACATGTAGCCAGGAAGCCTCAGCATAGAGCTGGAGGCACTGTCAGAGCTCACCCACACTGTGCTGGCAGCCAACTGCAGGGCCCAGGGATCTCCACCCCTGCAAGGCAGGGCTGGGATCAGCCCAGAGAGTATCCAAGGGATTTACTGCATTAAAACCCATCCTTACAGGGCTGCAAAAACCACCTTCAGTCAAGGGTAGGGGCGGAGGTTGGCTCAAGGGGAACAGAAGGGCAGTGCCAGGCAGTGACGGGAGAACTGTGCTCCAAGAACTGGGTGGGCAGAGCTGGCCTGGCCAGCACAGCAGCAGGACCCAGGCCAGCATCTCCACTGCCAGCACCTCCAGCCACGCTGACAAGGCACCAGCCCAGCTCCACAAGGTTTTAGGCAGGGGACACCAAGCTTTCCAAGGCAGGAGGCTCAGCCTTCACATGGGCAGCAAAGCCTAGGTTAGCCTCTACTTTTTAAGATGCACCAAGAAACCACAATGGTGGTGGAGCACAGTGGCCATGGTCATGCCAGCAATGCTCCCAGTTCCTCCAGGAACCGATCCCCAAGCAAACACCAACCTGGATTCACCCTGCAGGGAACCATCCCACATCACCCTCTGAGCAATGCTGAACACCAGGCAGAGACCTCCCCACCCTCCAAGGCAAGCTACAGCCAGTGAAGAAGCCACGAGCCATAGGTAGATCATAACAATTTTTTATTTTATAATAAACTTCTCATTTTTCCCCCAAGGAAGACAAAAAACTGTGAGTGAGGCTACAGAACACTGTCAGTGAAGAATATGCAAGACAGACCCAGGCCAGAGGTGAGGCCAGAAAGGTTCCCCACTCCCCTAGGCAGAAGGGGTCCATCTCCAGAAGCCTCCATGGCCCTTGCTCATCTCCCCACTGCATCAGAGCAAGATCAGTGCTGTCATAGGAGGCAGCTGGGCAGCAGAGATGGCATCGGGTCAGGCTACTGATGGACTGAGAGGACCACGCTTTGTCCCCCCACCTGCCAAAGCTGCCAGCAAAGTGGGACAGTGTGTTAGGTGATACAGCTGTTTTCTATACATGTACGTGACGTAAATTTAAAAAAACCCACATGATTCATTTCAAAGCAAAATAATTGAGTAGTCGCTCTTCCTGCCAGGCAATCTCTGTCTAGGAAGACTTCACACATTCCTTCTCCTGCTCAATAGCTGCAAGAGAATAGAGGCCCATTAGTCTATAGTGCTTTTTCTTTTGTGGAAGCAGAACCGGAGAAGGTTTCAGAGGATTCACTCAGGCCCTGGTGCCCAGTTTTGTGATTTGACCCCAAGTGGGGTGGTTTAACAGTCAAGTTAGAAAATGACAAGCCACACGCGTGCGTGGCAGCAAGTCGGGCACCTGTCTGCGTCCGTCCGCAGGAAAGTGATGCCCTGAGGCATCAGTTTGCCGCAACAGCCCTCTCCGAGTGCCCATGCCCGCTGCCCCGGGCTGCACACACCTCTGCCCGTGGCTTTCTCGGGGCCAGAGCCCTGCCGCCCCAAACCGCCCCTCTCCCCCGGATGCCTCGGCGGCGAGACCGGCCCCNGCACTCCCTCTCCTTGGAGGGCAGCGTGTTCTTCTCCTCCGTGTTGGTTTTCTTCAGCTTCTTCTTGTCGAATTTCTCCACCTCCGAGAGGTCTGGTTTGTCGCACATTTTGCCTGCGAGACCCCCGCCGCAGTCAGCCGAGGGATGGGGACGGGAAGACAAAGGCGGCCCCGGCTCCCCCCCGGCCCCCGCCGCGGACAATAGCGCAGGGCGGGGCGCGCCGCCGCCCCGGGCACCGCGCCGCTCCCTGGGCCCGGGCAGCCGT
>VXAD01011945.1:104063-120542 GCA_013399195.1 Dicrurus megarhynchus | reverse complement strand
CCCGCCAGGGGGCGGCCGCTCCCGCCGCGCCGCGCGACGGGGGCGCGAGCGGGACCGAGCGTGAGGGGCGTGAGGGAGACGGGGAGTGAGGGGACAACGAGAAAGGGAGACACCGAATGAGGGGGGCACCGGGGACGGGGACACGGGTCACACACCTCCTCACAGCACGCACGGACAGGGGTCACACAGCCCCTCACGCGCGCGGGGACACAGCTCCCGCTGCCCCCACACACGGGCAGGGTTCCCACTGCCCCTCTTGTGCGCACACGCACCTGGGTGCCAGATGTGAGGGGCAGCAGGCCGGTTCCCATGAGACCAGATGACTCCAAAGCCACTGTCCCAGCCCTACCCTCCCTCCCTTCCGCCAGAAGCAGGTTCCCCGCAGCAACGGAGGCAGCTGTGGCCCGTGTGTGCGTCCAGGGATGCTCCCGCTGCTGAAGCAGAATTTTAATAAAGGAAGCCTTGGGCTAAACCCAGCACCCTATTCTCACACCTCTGAGAGGTGCTTGGCCACTGTACCCAGCTCATGTCTACCCTGTCTTTGGCCACAGCACTTCCTGCGGAGATCTGGTCACTAAAGAAGCAGCATGGGTGGGGCAAGAAGCTGACCAGACCCACAGGCTCTTGCGTGGCTGCAGCAAGCCTGGGGAGCAGCTCAAACTGTGCAAATGGGCTGGTGTGCAATTGGAAGAAACACTTTTGGTGGGAAAAAGCCAAGGGGCAGTGCAGGCAGCCTATCTGATCCCAGCAGGAAGGATAGTGGCAGTCTGGGGGGCACCTGCATGCTGGTCACCAGGATAGAAAGGGGGTAGAGGGCCAGGAGGGTCCTGTAGGTGCTGAAGGGAATGGCCTGAAGGGGAGGAGGCAAAAGAAAAAGTATCCTGACTGCAGATGAGGCTTGCCAAAATCTTTCTGCAGAGGTCTTGGTGCCATGGTGAGCAGGAACCTGTTAGAGAGCACAAGGGGTAGCAGCTGTGCTGCAGCAGCTCTCACCTCCACCTCCTCCTGGCCTGCCAGCCTCTGGGTTTCGCTCAGGGCTTATTGGAGATTTTGTGGAGAAAATCCCCAGCAATCCGGAGGAAACACTTGCTTTGTGTTCTTTAACAAGACGACTGCCGTCTTGGCAGGAGGGACTGGTGCTATCCAGCGACAGCAGGTCATGGCTGGAGGTGGCCCTTTGCCACAAGCCCTGAGGCACCTTCTCGCTCCAGCCAGAATATGGGCTCTGAACTCAAGAGGTGCCAAGAGTTGGCAAATGCTGAAAAGGCAAAGGCCAAGATCTAAGGCCAGGTTGCTTCTCCGAGAGGAGTCTGGATGGCAAACAGCCTCCCATCCCTGTGCCTGGGGGAGGGAGGGAGAGGCTGCAGGCAAAGCTCCAGGCCAGGCTGCTCCCAGAGCAGCTCTGATTTGGTGGTGTGGCTCCCAGCAGGGCCAGGTTTGGAGAGTGCCACAGAGCCAGGCGCTGCAAGCCCAGGCAGGGCCGCCTTCACGAGCATCCTTCAAACCCACCCTGCAGAGCCTGCATCACACAGCCCAGCCCCGGTGAAAAAAGGCTCATCTTTCCTGCATAGCCAGCAAGAACCAAAGCATCCATGCAGTTTCAAAATGAATGCAGGAAATCCTTTTTGCCTTCATGCAAATAGTCAGACAAGTGTTCTACCATGTGTTTACTCTCTGGCTGTGCTTACCTTCCCCTCAGCTTCCCCCTTTGCTTGCCTGTTCTCCACATGCTTCTCCTTTGTGGATGCTGCAGTCTGACGTAGCTTTTGTCCCTGGCAGGCAGCGAGTGCGAAAGAACCCGATCCCCACCCTGCCTGTGCACAGCCCCTCGCCAGCACCAGCTGCACCCAAAAACCTGGTCACCATCCTCCCAGCCCCTCAGCAAAACCAGCTGCACCTGCCACAGGCAAGGCACAGCCCCTGGGCAATGTGTTGCATCTCCTAACGCTGCAACCCCCGGGTCTTTGTCTGGGCACAAAGCCACCACGGTGGCCACGCAGGCAGGGGAAGGGGAACTCCCCCTTCCTCAAGCCGCACAGGCACCACCACACTCACACAAACCACAGCCTGAGCAGCTTTAAAGCCAACCCTGTGTGCTGCCAGCAGGGGAGAGGTGGGGCTGCTGCTGGGGAGCTGCTAAAACCCATCTTGCACAAAGAACAAGAAAGGAGCTTATATCCCAGCAAGAGCTTTTCCCCCTGACAAATTAGCAAAGCCTCCCGTAACTGCACAACCAGCTTCTTTCTTATGTCTTTTGGCATTTCTGCTTTCAATAATTTATAACAAAAGAACTGAGACATCAACAGATAGGGAGAAAGCAAAACCAGCCCTGACCTGAAATAGCACAGACTGACTGCCAGCCATTTTAGATGGGTTTTAAATCTCGCACAGAACAAGGCTGTCAGGGCTGATACAGCCTCCCTGATGGCCATTTCCAGGAATGCTTTATTCTCCAGTACAGGAAGGAGGCAGGAAGTTTTCTACGATCAGACATTTTTCTCAGCCTCCTGACCCATCTGCCTGCAGGGCACCACCATGACAGCTGCCAGGGCCAGAGCACTTTCTCCTGTTTTTACCCCAGCCTCCTGCCACAACCCTTCACATCCGTTAGGGCAGGAGCAGAGCCCTGGGAAGGCAGCAACTGGGGCTGTTCTGTCTTACAGGGCTCATTCCTCCTGTGGAAGTTGCTGCAGTTTACAGAAGAGCTTGCTAACCATTTTCCCCTTGCCCAACAGCAGCAAGACAAGGTGCTGCTTTCTTTAGATCACAGAAACACCAGCTCCAGGAGACCTCCTTACATCAGGAAGGCAGGAGGGAGCTGCCAGCAAATTATTTTGAGATGTGTCTCATTTTGCTTTAAACAGTGGACACATCCTGCTACCTGCAAGGCACACCTGGTAAGCTCAGCTCCCACCCTGTGCATTAGTTTCAGGCACCCAGGCAGGTGAGCAGGGCTGATACAGGACTAGTGACTGATGTGTTCCTTGCTCCTGCTGAATTAACAGCAGGCAGCAGACAGGCATGAGATGCCTACTGGCACCAATACCAGCATCCTCACACCTGCAGTCACACTGCAGCTGTACCTGTGGCAGAGGGAGCTGCTGGAGCTCTGTCCTGCTCTTCCACACCTCCAGCTGCAGGAGCACAGCAAATGACTGTTGAGATTTTCTCCTAGTGAATAACTTGTTTTCTAAAGTAGTAACTCAGGCAGCTGTGAGGAAAACTCACCTCCAGACTATGGTAAAGACCCCATCCCTTCTTATCTGAAGGTTTCAGAGCAGAGTAACTTCACACAGGTATGAGAACTGTCCCAAGGAGGTATCTCCCATCCTTTTTAAAAGCTACAATGTCATAGAGCATATTAAGCCTGTGCCCTCTCCCAACCTGAACCCCCGGTTCTATTAAAGTAACTAAGAAAACATTGTATACACCAATAGCAATGGTCTCCTTTGTACAAATGGTTGTGAAGCTCTGTTCTGTTCTTCTATCAAAGGAGGGTGAAATTTGCTACATCATCTTGACAAGACCCACAGCACCCACCCTGCTATTTGGGGAAAAAAAAAACCATTCCACTGGCCAGTACTACAAGACATTTTAACAGATGGACAACAACTGTGATCCTCAGCAAATGTCTGCCTGAGGCCATGGTCATGTTCAGTCTAGGCCTGGAAGTCTATTTGTAATACCAAAGACCTTTCTCTAGAACTGCCATCTCATCCTTCTGACTTCATTTATACTTTCCCATCTGCAACATACAATGAGAAAGAATCAGGGTTTAGTTAGAACAAGTGCTTCTCAGGACATATCTTGCTGTCTCTGATCATCAGCTGTGTGCAAGACACTTACAAATTCTTCATTTGTACTTGTTAAAATATTCAAGCTTCCCCCACCTGAACATTATGTGAACAAATCTGCTCAGATATATAATTGAACAGTACAAGAGAAGCTGCACTATCACCTCTAACAATTAAGTCCAGGAAATCAAATATGGACAAAAGCAATTGCTCAGTGCTTGGTCCCATGCTTTTCTTTCCATGCAATGTGAGCAGAGCCAAGCTGAACCTCGCAGCTGGCCACATGCACAAGGGTTAAACCAGATGACCTTCCAAGGCCCTTTCCAAATAAAATTACTTCATGACCTGCCTTAAAATGACCCAACTCAGAAGATTCATGTCACTTAAGATATTTAGAAGCACTTACAGGCAGAGGCCGTGGTTTTTAAATAAAAGTTTAATTCCTTCATCAGGTCTTAACTTTAAACACAAATGCTGCTGAAAATCCTCCCAGCGCTGCTCTGATGTCCTGGCTTTTGGCTCTCAGAGCAGCAGCAGGATGGCAGCAGGGGCTCCCATACAGGAGGTGGGATCACAGACTCTCAGGAGAGCTCAGTGCAGGATTCAAAGCAAAGAAGCAAGAGATACATAGTTTCCAGACAAACACCAATTCTTATACAAAAAGAAAAGCTCTACACTAATAGAAGTGTTAACGTTGCCACAGGACAGGAGTTTAGGAAGGGAGAGAAGTCTTCAGTAAAAGGCACAACTAAAGAAGTACTTCCCTAGATTTTAAACACATCTTTCAGTTAGTTCCACTTATACCCCAGCCCCCAGCCTCTCAAAGCCATGCTGGTTACTCCAGAAAGTAATTTCAAGTTCCTTCTTTTCCCTTTTTCCCTTCCTCCAGCTCAAAAACAAATAAAAGAGGAGTGCTTTTTTTAAAAAAAAAAAAAAAACACAAACAAAAAAGCCAACCCAAAAACCAAACCAAAACCAGAATAAAACAGTTTGGTCTATAAACCGTAAGAGTTCAAGAGAGACTTAGCAGTTTACCTTACGATTGTCTGGTACATTTTCTAAGTATTCAAGTTTCAGATGATACTTCTTACATCCAAGAGCCTCAGCCAGCTCTAGTTTTTGTATTTTTCTTTCAGGCACTTTGTGGCCTGTCAGGTTGGTTTTAAATCTGCCGTTTTCCCAGTACTACGGATCACCAGCCTCTTCAACCCATTGCCATAAACACTCCTGAGAAGCATCAGACCCACTCCAAGGGTTCCTTCAGGTTTTGTTGTCCTGCAACCTGCCGTGCTCTTTAGCTTAAGGTATTCTGCAAGAAGCAACGCTTTCAAGGAAAGGCAGACAATTGAGCAGGACAAATGATGTGTCAGTAACCTACAGGACTGTTAACAGGCAATGAATGAGAGGCTAAGCCAGCTGGACACAAAGCTGTTGTGTTTCAGGTCACCCCGGCATCTGAGCAGGCACTTGCTAGATGCAACAATCCTGCTGCTGTTGGATAAAGAGACTCTGTTTACTACTGTACTGGTAAAAAAAAAAGGGTCAGGGGGTTGCACAGCAGGTCAAGGTGCAGCTGCAGTACATGACAGCAGTCCTCTAGTTAGCTAGCAAGGCTAACAGGAAGCTGTGAAATTGAGAAGCTGGTTTTAGCCTGCACTAGAAACCAAAGCACACAACCATCATAAGTTCCCTAAGTCAAGAGTTTTTGGAAAAGAACACTTGTCCAGGATGCACCTTCCCCACTAAGCTAACACAGCACTGCACAGACGCTGCTCTCATCCTCACTTTGCTGTGTAGCACACTAAAGAGCATTTACTTTCATCAACAATTAAGAGGAATTCAAGGTTGCAAGCTACACTAATCTCCTTTCATGGGAGGAAGCTGTAGCGGAACCACCTCCGAGGCGTCCCCTAGGGCTTCACCAAGGGTCAAGCTTGGCCAAGACACAAGCCTTCCCCAGCACTCTCCAAGGGCTCTGTCAGGTACAGAGTGGTAAGACAGCCAGCAGTCTCTTGGGCTCTTGCTGTAGATCCAGATCAACATGTCCTAGGGAGCTCTACTTCCCAAACAATTTAGGGTGCGCATGCCAGATCATCTAACCCTGCCCACAGACAAACCCTCTCCCTCCCCCCCTCAAAATAATTGTGGCAATTAGCCATGTGTCAGTCCCGCTCTCCACAGACCTGCAGAATTGAGTCAGTGCTACTGATCAGCTCCATGCACAGGGGTGCTGGTGGAGTTGGCTGTTACAGAGATGAGCTTTCCCCCTCCAGCCTCCCAGTGTTGGGAACAGAGCCAGTAAGCCTGACTTAAGCAGGAGCCGTGGAGAACTGCACTGGAACAAGCAGAGTCTTCTACTGAACTTTACAACAAGCTGAACAACTTTTGGTTTTAAAAAAAAAAGCCATACAAGCAGCAGCTGACATCTGTTGTTATAAAGGGACATGGCTGAATAGGTAGGAAACAGATTCCCCATTATGAGTCCTCCTGATGGCCTCTGCAAGGATCATTGAGATGTCAATCACCTGGAAGGGAAGAAAGATGCATCAGTGCCATTGAGAAAAGGCATCAAGCTTGAAAGACCGGCTGGGAAGTCAGGGAGAACCTAAAGAATAAACTCATCACCCACATTTATAACATGCCAGATGCAGACAAATTACTTCTACACAGGATTAGGATTTAATTACATATAAGCCTGAAGATACTCTACAAATAGCACTACAAATACTGTAGTTGGTCTGTCAGTGTACCATCGCCTTGCTTTGCTCAGACTCCCTAGGCTCAGCCTGTTTACCACAGGACTCTTATTCACTTTGTGCAGAGAAGTTAGGGCAGTCTAAATCAAGATAAAATCACTTCCCTTGAGCCAAGAGGTTTTACCACTGCTGCCAGCAGCCTGAGAGATGAAGCTGCTGTACTGCAGCTCAGCTCCCAGACGCTGTGCTGGCTCCATCTGGTGGGGTCAGACAGGTACCAGGAGGGAAAGTCGAGTCTCAGCCAAATCCCAGCTCTGAATCCCCACAGCTAAAGCATTTCAATATATGTAGTCTAGTAAGAACCACCATATTCATGGTGCATTAAGGAAACCAAGTGAAAATCATACTTAATATTTTTTATCTTCTGTATAAGTTTGTTTCTGAAGGGAAGAAAAAAACAGCAAGCTGCAGAGTAAAGCCTGTGACTTGTGACAAATCCTTTAGCTCTGTGTTCTTCAACATCAAATATCAGTGTGTAGAAGTGAGGTATTTAAGAAGAGCCTGGAAAACCACTCCACTGCAATCTTTGGCTACAGCTCTTTACACAGAGGTTGCCAGTTTAACATTTTTGCCTACACCAGCTGCAGTGTGGAGCTTGGAAACAAAGTAAAGCACCAGACATGTTTTAGATGTTGCAGGAGTATCATCCAGAAGTTAGTGCTGAAAGAAATGCAACCCAACAGCAGTTTGCAATCAGCTTATAACATATTTCCAAAAGCAGCATAAAATTGACTGCTGTTCAGCTTCCCTTTCACCAGCAGCCCAGTAGTGGGGAAGCTTCTACACTCACACCACAGTATTGGTTGAGTCTGAGCAGTGTCAGAACTTCTCCAGATGCCTGCGTCCTAGATATTTGTGCTGTGAAGCCAAGGCCCATCTGGAATTAAATCTGGCCAAGGATGTCAGGGACAAGAATGTTTTCCTTTTGTTACTGATGTATTTGGCTTGTTACTAAAGGGAAGGGGGACCCTGGTGACAGAGGATGCAGAGAAGGCAGTTAGTGACCACCTTCTTTGTATCAGTCTGCACTGACAAGCAGGAGACCAGGGTAAGGATATGTTAGGAGGAGGACTTTTCCTTAGTTAGGGAGGATTGGGTTAGAGGACACTTGGGCAGACTTGATATCCACAAGTTCATGGGCCCTGATGGGATACATCCATGAGTATTGAGAGAGCTGGCAGACATCACAGCCAGGCACTCATGATCAACCTTGAAAGGTTCTGGAGATCAGCAAAGGTGCCTGAGGACTGGAAGAAAGCAAAGCCAACCCAGAATTACTGGCCAGTCAGCCTCACCTCAATCCCTGGAGAGGTGATGGAGCACTTTATTCTGGAGGGCATCTCTATGCACATGGATGACACGAACATGATCAGGAACAGTCAGTATGGATTCACCAAAGGTAAATCAGGCTCGAACCAACCTAATCACCTTCTATGATGAAGCAACTGCCTGGATGGGTGAGGGGGGAGCTATGGATATTGTTGACTTCAGCAAGGCTTTTGACACTCTCTTGTGAAATCCTCACAGGCAAACTCAAGAAGAGTACACTGGATGAGTGGATTGACAACTGGCTGAACAGCAGATTCTGGGACTCATGATCAGCTTTTAGCTTTCATATGGATGGCAAAGGCTGGGCATAAAGCGACAGATACACAACAAAGCTGTCAGCTTCTGATGTACCAACATCAGAAGTCCCTGTCTACCTCTGTTTCAGCATTGCACATCATCAGCACATCACTCCTCCAAAGGGCACACATCCAACTACTTGCCTCCATCGTGGCCCCATTAAATCAGACACCTGATCTAGGTAAAACAAGCCCTGAAAAAAAGATCCTTTAGTGAACTGTTTGAGATGAGCTGGAACAGAAGCTGTTTTATATCAGTGTAACATGTCTGTTACCCTACAGCAATAGGGCCAAGAGAACTAGTCAACACTGATGGCAGTACCAACAGAACCACTGTCAGCACTACACAGTATTTACTGTGGGGTTTTCACCCCCAACAGGTGAACAGACAAGGCTACTGCCTGCCAGGTGTGACAGAAAATAGATGCTCACTTGGATTTTAGGGCACTGCTTCATCTTGTCCTCCTGGGGTATTGTGTTTGTGACTACAACTGCCTCAAAACAGGCATTGTTGATCCGGGAAATTGCTGGCCCAGAAAAGATCCCATGAGTTAAGATGGCATAAACTTTGGTGGCTCCAGCTGACACAAGCCTGCAAGGGAGTAGTAAAAGAGAAGGATGAGTAATTCTCAGCAAGTATTAAGCTGACATTAGTGCAGGGCACATGGTAAGAATGACAGGACACAGCACTATGTGCTTAGGGGACAGGCTACCTTTGATTCCCTCTCTCTATTGACCTGGGGGAAGGAAACAGTTTTATAGGTCCCATGAAATCCACCACAGGCAAAGCACACACTGAAAAAACCCCTTTGTTCTTAGCTCAGGAATATTTGGAACAGATCATACAAATCACCTTCTGTAATTTTTGCCTACACAAGGTAGCAGATATTTAATACTGTGTTAATACTTTAATACTGTATTTAATACAGTATGAAACACTGTGCAAATATTTAATACTGTATTTCATAGTTAACAGTCTTGCATATGTTGGTGTTTCTAGTGTAAAAGGCATGAATGATCAAAGTTTGAAAAGCTTATTTCTAATACAAAATCAGCTGATGGACCAGACAACACTTAGTTCTACCTGGCATGGTCAGTGATGGTCCATTTTCAACACAGACATTTTTCAAATGAAAAAAAAAAAAGACACTATGGTCTTCTACCTACTCCCACTGTGAGAACTTTAACTGGGTTTTCTTCCAGTATTTTGTATGACATGAATAATCAAGAAACTACAGGAGACCTTATAAAACTCAACATGCAAATAATCTGCTTAACTCATTCCACAGTGTTCAGTAAGAGCAGGTTCCTGGATTAGGAAGGCAGCAGTCAGCCCCACTCACTTGTCTGCAGCGTGGCAGATGGTGCCACACGTGTCTGCCATGTCATCTACCAGGATGGCCACTCTGTCCTTGACGTCCCCCACCAGCACCATGCGATCGACCTCGTTGGCCTTCTTGCGCTCCTTGTGAATGAGGGCAAAGTCTACATTCAACCGATCTGCAATGGAGGTCACTCTGAAGAGAGAACAAGTTTCCAAACAACACTTAACTCCACTCAGCAGCTTCAAAGCTCTTTCAATATCAAGCACGCTGCACTAAGAGGAGCTGTCACCACATCTGCTACTGCTCCCAAGCAATTAATAAAAGGCACTCTGCCACCTCAGTTTCCCTTCAAGCAGCTGAACTGCAATCTCTGATCTAATCTCTCTCAGTGACAGCATATAGAGCTCATCTTTCATCATGACCACTGTAAACTAGTCTGCATTTAAGATAAAAACAAACCTGAACCAGCAAGGTCAGCAAACCTGAAGTGATCCAAACATTTGGACAGTTGTCATCTTTGTAACACTACACTGGAAAGGCTTAAGTAGTGCTAAGACAGGGCTCTACTTTCACTCTTGTAAGCACTCAATCATCATGCACACAAGCACTGGCACGGATTGTGGCGGGATTACACATCCAGCAAATGCAAATACACCACCTCACATTTATTTCCACTAAGGTGACTGCAGAACAACCTTACTAGAGGGATCTTAACTTTATATATTGATACTGATGAATAGTAAAGAGTTTAAAAGCATCAAGAGAGGAAGGAGTAAAACATGCATGCCCCCAAGAAATTCTACACTTGAGATAAGTAGACTCTTAGCCCCACTAGATCAGACTTATCATCCTGGGGGTCCTACACAAGACTGTTAAACTAAACTGACGTATTTAGCTTTGCATATCTCCATAAAATACTGCACCAGCCAAGATCAACACATTTCAGTGCAAGAGGCTTTTGAGCAGATTTTTTAATGAGTCAGATTACATCTAGCTGGTTTGGTATTTCATATACTGTGTTATGCAACCAGCTACAGAAATAGCTGAATATACAGAAGGTCCTGCCCAATACACGGACCACAGCAAAGTTACAGAAGACATACAGTGACTACAGTGTGTCTCCTGGCTGTTTGTAACACATCACTTAAAACATTCTGAGGCACGTGAATCAGATCAGCACATACCAACATTTTGGTGTGACGATCCTTGATTAAAGAATACATCTGTGTCCCTTCACTGTTCACACGTAGCCCTCAGACAGAAGCATCAAAGAACTGCCTAGTTTCTCCTAAAAAGCACCTGAGAACAATCTGAGCTGCCCACAAACCGGTATGTTTGTCTGCAGGGAGATGGGAGATTGCCAGGCTATCAAAATAGAAACGTGCTATAACATATGCTGCTGCTTTTTGGAAAGGAACCATCTATCTTCCTCACTCTCGGGGAAGATGAAGAGCAGCAGCAGGCTTAAATCACAGCTAAATATTCAAATCCAGAGTAATAAAGTAAGAAAATGCCACAACAGACTAAGCTTATTTCTGCAAAGAAAGCAGCCTGGATAAAATATATATCATCAATCAGCAGCAGTAACTTTCCTTAGCATAGGGGTGTAAGCTACGCTATTTCCTCCTTGGCATAAATACTCTTGTACAAACTGGTTTAGTCCAAGGGATGTAGTTGTTGTGCAATTCCTACCTATGCAGCTGTGATTCCAGAAGCTATTTAATCCTCCATGCAGCCCAAGAAACCTTCTAAACACTCCCTAGGAAGAATATCTGACCACTCTTCACCAGCTGTCCCAGACTGTCTGAGAGAAGGCAGACTGGCAGAAAGAACATGTTTTAAAAATAGGGTCACGAGTATTCTTAGGAACTGAAGTAGACACAGAAGCAGCATCTCAAGCTACCTGTCTGACAGCTCACCTCTTGGCTCCACCAGCATCTGGTGAAACAATGGTACAGTTCTTCCACTCTGGAATATTCTCTTTGATCCATTTCAGTACAGCAGGCTCAGCATATAAATTATCAACAGGGATATCAAAAAAACCCTGCAAGGAAGACAACAGGAACAGATGTAGCTCAAAGTCACATTCCAGAAACAATTGCAAGAAGCCTTCTATATGATCAGGCATGCAGTCATCACCTTTCCACAACTTTCAGCTTTCCTTTTTACTTCCCTTGATGTAAGGGCAGTAGTCTTTGGGATACACAGAATAGTAATGTAAGAAGTCTTCAGAGCCAGAAATAGTTCAACAGCATAAATAACACTTTACATCTAACACCTCCACAAAATGAAACTAATTCTGTCCTAAGGGGTGCAGAAAGCCTGCATCAAATGCACTCATTTCCAGAGCAGCTGGCTGCCTGTTTACAGTCAGTCTTTAAAGCTCATTACCCTAACTGTTCCCATCTACAAAATAGGCTTGAGTAACATCTGTCTTTAAACTAATGCAGCTGATTCCATAACTTTACAGTGACCCTGCAGACTTCTCCAGGCAAACCTCAAAGGTCACTAAATGCCAGAAGTTAACCCTGGAGTAGCAATCAGGAGAGTGGGGGGCCAGCTACTCCTGAGGAATGCTTCAGGTATAGGGGTAACAGACCCTTTTCACTGTCATTCCTTCTGTGCTCAGCAACACAGCAGCTACAAGAACCAGGCTGAAACCAGGCAGATGCTGGAAGCACATATGCACAAATTATCCCATTAAATCTCATCACTGCTGCTGCTGCAAGGTCAGCCCTATGGCACATGTCAACTCCAAGCTCTTAAGGAAGAGGGGGACCCCCTTGGGCTCAGTTATTTCATGCTCTTTCTGACACTCTTCTCAGCTGTGCCACCGCAGATTTTTTTTCATCTGAGGCAGTATTTCTGGGCAAATCATACTGAAGTGTGAATGACTGCACTTCCAACTGGTAAAATGACAGCCAGCCACTTACTTCACCAGGCAGTAGCTACCTTACCCTTTGCAGCAATACAAAAGACAGCCTTCCCTCTGTCACACCCCTCTCAGTTGCACTGAGTTGGTTTCTTGGTCTTGAACACTTGCTCAAGGTAGACACAAACAAAATCAAATACAGCTTGCAGCCCCTCCTCTCCCTGGCAAATATTCTTGCCAGTTTTCTTACACAGCCCAGGTCGAGACTTTAGTTGCTCTGTGAGATATTCTGTTCATAAGCCAACAAAGCCTATGAATGATTTTCAATTCACCACCAGCATGGGAGAGAACCAAAACCAGCTTATCTGGGAAGGTAGCACTGAATGGATACAAGTGGGATTGCCTGTCTCGCCAGAGGCAAGCTATCAGATCACTGTCCTGGTCAGCTAAACCCATAACAGCAGCTGTGCCAGGACACCTGAGGGCAGAACTAACTGCTCACTTCTCCAAGACAACACCCTAAGTATCAGAAAGCTCTACTCAGAATTTAAAGGCACTCTCCATCTCACATTCCTCAAAGGTCTAGTGAAGAAGACGCAGTGTCACTGTGTGGCAACAAAGCTGTAGTGATCATTTGCTAGCTCATTTACACAAGACTCAATACACTCAGTATGATCAAGAACAACTATACTTTCACTTACAGGTTAACCTGTTACCCACCTCCCTGAAACTGGTTAAGTCCTTTCCTGATTTTTGCTCCTACCTGAATCTGAGATGCATGCAGGTCCATGGTGATTATATGATCTGCACCTGCCACAGACAGCATGTTTGCAACCAACTTGGCAGAGATTGGAGCTCGACTCTAGTACAGGAAAAAAAAGACAGTATAAGACAAGTTCAACTCCTTCATCAAGATGTCAGCCTTCTGCTTCCAGGCAGTGATTCACAAGCAGTTACTAAAAGGAGCACTCATTAACATTGCATCTTTGCATCAGCTAGTGATTAGACTTGAGTATATTTTCAGGAAGAACTACATCTTTATGAAAAGATCATTTTGCAGTCCAATGTCCTGAAGTTTAAAGAACTGAAAAGAAGTTGCATATGCAGAGGAGGCAACAAAACTGCATTTAGATCTTCTCCAGCAGTCAGGACTTTAAAGGTGTGCATTTAACTTCCCTGTAGAAACCTATGCCACATCCCTTACCTTGTCCTTTTTGTCCTGCCGAGCATAAGGGAAACAGGGGATGACAGCTGTGACTCTGCTGGCTGAGGCAATCTTACAGGCATTTATCATGATGAGGAGCTCCATCAGATTGTCATTGATTTCCCCACAGCCACTCTGCACAATGTAGACATCCTCCCCACGAACACTCTCGCCTATTTCCACGCTGGAAACAGATGAGAACAGAGCTGTAGCCAAACACAAATTATAGCACAGCCATTACCTGTGCCTGCAGAGCAACCAAGGCACTGCACTCCCAAGGGTCTGTGGGTGACAGTGCCACATAATCAAGGCTGTTGAGCAGGAACACTGCTGTTTATTTGCTCAGTGGCTATTTTACAGCACTCACTGATCAGATTTAATGGTCCAGCCAGTAAAGCTAAAAGCTCTCAGCCTGTACTCTCCATCTCAATGCAAGCTGAGCATGTAAACACCCCAGAGCAGGCCTTGTTCCCCTGGAATCACAAGCACGGCCACCTCTAAAAGCAGCAGTGTACAAAGGAGCAAGGACCATGACCAGTCACCAGACAGAGCTGGGTCAAACTGCTACCAAAGCAACACCGCAGACAATTATCAGATTGAGAGTCATAACAGCCATTCACTGGCTCCAGCAGAGAAGCACTCCAGCACTTCAGTCTGGAAAGGCTTTTGGGGTTAATTTCCTCCTGGATGCAATGCATGCTAATCCCTGCTGATGAAGGGCCTGAATACAAGCCAAAGGTCCTGTTTGCCAGCAGCAAAATGCCAGCTCTAGTGCACGTATGGAGACACCTGCACCATAAACAGTGAGAAAGAAACCATTTCACTTATACAGACCCGCAGGGTAAGCTCTGATTTTATTATTTCCTTCTCTGACCTTTCCGATCTTTTCTTCAAACTTTTTTTGATGACTGTTATCTATTTATAGCCTTACTGCTCAATATCCATCAGCGAGCTGCTGTCATCTTTACTGCACACTGACTTACAGGATGCATCCATCTCTCATGCAGAGTTTCAGTCAATGAGAACTCTCTGCTGGGTAAGTGTCTGGTTAACAGCAGTTAGCCCACAAGTGTCATCTCCAATATTAGGGTGATTTAAGACATCTATGGTACAAAAATGTCTATGAATTATTCTGTTAAAACAGTCTTACTCTTTTGAGGAAGGACCAACTGTCAGTTTATTGGGGTAAATAAGATGTCTTTTAAGTCTTCAAGTCGAATTACCTGCTGACATAGGAACCTGCTGGCCAGCCAACTAGATGGGTAAGAGCAGTTAATAAAGAACAATGAGAACAGTGCAAGGGCTGTAAATCAAATGGAACTTTTTGTAACTCCTCTACAACTCTTTGTACTACCACTGAGGTTTTACAATCAATACCCATGCAAGAGAAACATAATACTGTACGCCACATGTACATCCTGGATTTTCGTGGAAAAAAAATTACTGTTTCCAGAAGGAGTGGGTTGGAGCAATCAAGGTTCTTCATATTATACTCTGTGGTGTATACACGGTTAGTGTCTTCACTAAAATAAGCTTCAGGAGCTCTGAACAACTTAAAACCTCCTTTTTAGCTTTACGTAGGATGGCAGCAAGATTTTTAAAGCATAGATCCATAACACAAGGCGTTTCAGAGCTTCAGGGAAACAGACTGCGTGACTGCAAACGCGTCGTGGGATGCACGGAGGTGGGAGCCTCTTCTCTTTCCTCAAGAATTCGATCAATACTTTTTAAGCCTCTGAAAGTCCTCAGAGTAGTTTAAAGGTACCAGCTACATACTAAGCACAAAAATATCAAGCCTCAAGTCATCACGGTTTAGTTCTAAGCACGAGAAAGCCTAATCAGTGTAGGTGTAACTCCGAGAGGTGCCGTCCCATCAGCTCGTCGCGACTTTAGGGTGGAAGGGGCAAGGTCCTGGTGGCGAATTCCACCGCTCCAACACTTGCCACAGCGGCCAAGTCACACAAATTCTCCAAGTTCAGGAACCCCGCGTGCGGGGGAAGCCCCAGACGCGGCGGTGGGAGCCCGCGTGGGGCCGGCGCCGTGCAGCGGGGACCGCTGGAGGCACGGCCCGGGCCGCACATGGCTGCCGGGGCGCACCGCGGCCGGGCCGAGCCCCGCACCGACACCCGGCTCTGCCCGCGGGGGACGTGCGCGATGCACCCGAGAGCTCTGGGGCAGCAGGGGCCCGGGGGAGCGCTCCGGGGGTGTTTCCGAGCGCGGCTCCGCTGCTGGGCCCGACCGCACGGCCCCCGAACTACAACCCCCATCACCCCCCGCGCGGAGACCGCGCGGTGCCCAGCGCCGCAGCGCCGCGAGGCCTGCCGGGAGCTGTAGTGCGGCCGCGCCCCGCCCCGACTCACCATGTTTCCTGGTTGCTGAACTTCTTGGTGACCACCTTGCCCAGCTCCAGGCCCAGACGGTCGGCGATCTTCTGGGACAGGTCCTGGTGTGAGCTCCCGCTGAAGATCTTGATGTTGGGCATGGCGGCGGCTGCGGCAGCGGCGCCCTTTTCCCCCTCCTCCTCGTCGCTCCGCCACGCAGTGCCCGCGGCTGCCGCGCGGGGACCCGCCCGCCTCCTGCGAGGACGCGGTACGGTAGGTACAGGTCACACCAGTCGCCCCTACGCCGCCATCTTACCCCTTCCCGCCTGCCGCACCAACCCTTTATAGCCTCTCCGCCCGAGGACACGCCCCCACTCGCTTCCCATTGGCTTCCCCGCTGCAGGGGGCGGAGCCCCGCTCGCCCGCACAGCAGTGGTGGGCGTGGCTTGGGGCATCTCCCTCTCCTTGAGGGCGAGGGGAGGTGCGCGCGGCCACCCGCTGGGGGCGGGGCCTAGAGTAGGAGACGGCCTGCGATTGGTCGCTGCCCGGTGGCCTCGGCTGCGATTGGCCAGAACGGCCTCG
>VXAD01011945.1:38167-104058 GCA_013399195.1 Dicrurus megarhynchus | reverse complement strand
TGGCCAGGACCGCCCCGGCCGGGGCCCGCGCCCGGCCCTGCCCCACGTGGCCGCGGCGGCGGCAGCCTCCCCCCCCTGCGGCCATGATGGCGCCCACCGCGCCGGGGGGAAGGCGGTAGGCAATTGCCCCGCTGCTGCCTCAGGGCGCCGCNGCGCCCCGGGACGGGCCGTGCGGGCACCGCCTGGCCGCGCCGGGGTCGCCGAGCCCAGCGCTGCGGAGGCCCCGGCCGTGCCCTTCTAAGGTTGTTTTGATTTTGGATCCGCGCTGCAACCCGAGTGGGGGCTGTTTTAACAGGGCGATTAATTTCTGAGGGGTTTTTTACGTTTATAGTCGGGATTTTGTAGTCAATTCCGTACCAAATTATATATTGATACATATATATATATATAGATACATATACAGATGTGTGCATATCTTGTGTATCTTTTTTATAATTATATAGGTAACTTACTATAGACTAATACCAAATTAGTCTTTTGTGAACTAGCTGCTGGTATGTGACTGCATTATGCACAGTAATTTATTTTTAGCGAAAATAAACATTGTGCTTAAGGGTTTTTAACCTTTAAACCTGGATTGTTAACCTTTAACCTGGATATCATTGAATCATAGAATATCCTGGTTTGGAAGGGAATCACAAGGGTTGTCAAAGTCCTGCCTCCTGGCCCTGCACAGGACACCCCCAAAAATCCTAACAATGTGATTTTTGTAGTGGTTTATTCTAATTCTGAATTTCTGATTCAGTCTCTATTCATAGTTAATAGGCCAATATAGTCCTGTCCTTTTTTTAAAACTTAATTATCTGAAATTACCCTTCACCATTTTGAAGGAAATGATACTGAAATTTTAGCTTGTATGTATTATTATAAACACTTCAACAAAAAGGCCCTGTGGTTCAACACAGAAAATGCAGGAATTGATAATTGCTCACATTTCTGTGTTTCTGTCAGACACAGAACAACCAGCAAGTCCAGTGTAATGATTACATCAAATCAGTGACTCTGCACTCCCTGTCTGTGCTTATTTTCCCCACACAGTGAAGGAGGAAGATTGACATGTATATATAAATATACAAAAAAAAAAAAAAAAAAGAAGATAAGCCACAGCCAGCTTCTTCAGAATTTTCATGCAATTGTGTAATTCCTGTTCGTGTTATCTGACTGAGAGACAATAAACATCTGCAGTGAATTTGACATTGATTTGCTTCCAGTCCTTGAGAATTCAACCAGGAGAAATCATCCACAATCAAGGGGGGGGCTGGCCACGTTTTCTTTATTTCACCTTACAGCTGTCCTGGCCCCAGATGCTGCTGCCATTACCCCCAAAGACCCGTAAATTAATGACTACAAAACCATACTTTGAGGAAGTTTTTCCGTAACACTTTGTACAGTGTCGGGATTCATCTGGATTAAAATAGATGCTGATTCCCATACTTTGCATTGATGGAACTGTAATATCAATATATGGTAATTTTGATTATTTTCTGGTGCAGCTGTAGCAGTTGTGAGATGCTGTGACACACAACAAATCCAGGGAATGAGGAAGAAAGAAGAAAGCCCTTTGCTTCTAATTTGTTGCTAATCATTGCTCATCTTAACAAACAAAATTAATCTTAGCAGTGAAGAAAACTTCACTGATGGGCGGCTACCTGATGGTTCAAGTGATGGGATTTGTGGATACCTCCCAAATTTCTAGCAGCCACATTCTTGCCCCAAATCCACATCGCTGTGTCCATTCACCACTGACTCCTGGACTTTGGTCTGGGGCACACCTTGGTTTTGAAGTATTTGCTTCACTCTTGTTTTAAAATTCTTTTTTTCTGAATACAGAATGAGCCCCAACATCGCAGGCTCCCCTCAGTTTATTTGTGAAGCAGGCACTGGGAACCGGAGCCTGAAGGCAGCTGAGGGTATATTTAAACATGCAAATTACGCCTCTCATTGATGAGCCCTTCCTGGCTTTCCCTACACAGGACTTTGGAAGTAGCTTTCCTATCAGGCTCCCCCTGGCATCACAGAGATGCAATTTGCAGGAGTGAAAAATCGGACCCAAAAAAAAAAAAAAAAAAAAAAAAGGAATTAGTTCCTTAATCCTAAAACCAGGAACTGGCAACATGTTATGTGTAAAATCAGAGATATTTTTTTCCCCTTTCTGAGCTGGCGGCCAGGTGTGTTTTCACACCCACCTGCTTCCCTCAGTGTTTCAGCCTTTGTAGATTAGACAGCGCTTTGTTCCTGAGGACAAAAGTCCACCTCCACTAACGACTCACGAAGCTCTTGGAACAGGATAACCTCAGGGATTTGATTAAGGAGAAGCTCTTAATGCACCAAAGTCTAAGTTAAACAAAGTTAAAAACTCGCTCAGGAGGTTCCTCAGCCACAGCTTGTCTAGCAGCAGTTTGCTTTGCCATGCAGGGACAAGGAGAAGCAACTTTGAAGAGTGAGAGGTTTATCTGCTTCTTGGGATGAAAGGAGACTGTGTGGTTGCATCCATTGAAAACCAAACTCGCGCTGGCTTGGGAGTCAGGTTTTCTGTCAAAGGATGCTCAGGGAAATGATCACAGAAAGTGCATTGGAGTGTCTGAACTCCTGTGTGGATGCCCGTATTCAGAATTAAAGCACCTCATTCCAGCTGGCTGGCTTCGTTCTGAAACCAAAATACAATAAATTGAATTATTTACTTTCAATCTAAAGAATTTTATTTAATTTTCCTGTTGTTTACAGTAAGGACAAGCACAAGCTGGCCTGGACAAGCTCCTGGCCTGAGGTGCTGTGTTCCATCGAGTTCTGTAAACTGTGAATTAAATTACCGTCTTACTAAGGAGAACCTGAAAACACACAAAGAGCAAAAAAAACTTTTTTACTTACCTGATTCTAAGGAGATGCAATTAATCAGAGATACCTTCATGTGTCACAAGCTGAGAATGCATTTTCCAGGAAGTTTTAAGCAGCACATTAATAGCATCGAATTTCATGGCCACGTCAATCAAGACAAGTAGCCCATGTCCCCCTCTTGGCACTTTGCTGCATACAGTTGCCACTCAATTACCACCAGCCACTAATCAAGAGCACATTTTCATGCAAAAAGCCGGCGGCTGAGGGTTGTTATTTTTTTCTGTTGCCTTGTGACTTCGCTGCCTCACAGCCGGTTCTGTTAATGAATGGCACTCAATGGAAATAACACTGGGCTCTACCCTTTTGCCTTGGTGGCTGAAAGTCGGAGCCGGCAAAGAGTGGAGGTCAAAAAAAGTAAAGAAAAGTAGAGGCAGAGATAGGGTGGGAGGATGGATAAGAAAGTAGAGGCTG
Source organism: Dicrurus megarhynchus (assembly GCA_013399195.1). NCBI lineage: Eukaryota > Metazoa > Chordata > Aves > Passeriformes > Dicruridae > Dicrurus > Dicrurus megarhynchus. The sequence continues at coordinate 100,752 of VXAD01011945.1, read as the reverse complement.
AGAACAAAATTAATGCCAAAATGTTGAAGGAAGGCTGAAAAGTAGAGGCTAAAAAGGGGTGGGAGGCTGAAAGCTGATGCCAAAAAGGGGTGAGAGACCGGCGTGAGGGCAGAAGAAGAGGCTGGCGGAGAGGGGGGAAGTGTTCAGGAATGGTGCTCACCCTTAGCACTGTAAATATTACCAGAGTTACACACCCACCAAGGAAAAGCACACCATTTGTCAGGAAGAGGCGAAAACGCTTGGAAATAAATGTTACTGTCAAGTCTTCACTAGAAACAATACAGACGTAGAGATCTCAGAGATCGTTTTTAAAGGATCCTGACTGGTTCCCTTTGTGTTCCTGATCTTTCCACTCAGCGTTTTTACTGTGCCTTTCTAAGGAGCCCAGGTAAAAGTTTGAGGAATGAGCTGTCTTGCCTTAGGAAGAGGTGAATATTCATTAGATTTAGAAGTATTTCCAAGGTGCTTTTTGAAAGTGGGATTTAGTAAAGCATTGTGAAGTGTCCTGACCTGGTGCATGTTCCCAGCCCTTTCATCTTCTCACCAGCCCTTGGTATGGGCAACAAACCTTAGAGGGGCAGCACTGGAATTTCTGCCACTTCGGGCATGGTGTGTTTGGTTTTTAATAACTTTAATATTGCAGCTGCAGAAAACCCCCTCCATCCATTCTATACGTGGGGGACACGTGGCAGCAAGGGGCACCATCTCTGCTGGCCTGGGAGGTTGTGCAGCAGCTGCAGTGGAATGAGGTGTCTGCTCATGCTCTGACATGGAATTACATAGCCTGACACAAAAACCTTTGGAAAAGTTTCCTATCAAGTGTACAGGCTGTTTTCATGTACATTAGAGATGTTTGGGTGCTGTAAATAGGCTGAGATACCTGTGTTCCCTGGCAGACTTCTCCCACACCCGCATAAAGCCATAGGTGTCCTGCCCAGCCCCACTGTGACTGGCCATGTGAGGAATTTGTTAGGATATTTCACACAGGAATTCAGACACTGTGCTTTAAATGAGGATAAAATTTAGACATTACTCATTTCCATTTGACTGTCAGCTCCCTTGGGCATGATGAAAGCAGCAGTGGGTCCCAGCTATTCAGCTCGCTCTGCTGTTGTATCTGGGGCTCCTGCAAGTCCTGTGTAGTGTTGCCAAGACCTTGGAGAGGATGGAAATCCCGACAGGAGAATGCGTCTGCTCCGCCATGGGGATTAGAGTTCAAAGTGCTCTCAACCACGGTGCCCAGTTGTTGTCTCCAGCTGACAATGACCAGCAAAGTCCATGGAGACACAAAACCTATCTTGGGACTGCTGCTTGAGGCCTGCTGATTTTCCAGCCTCTGCCTTTGACACTTTAACCCCTGACAGCCAGGTAGTGAGGTTTAACCTCAGCTGGCAAAGCAGCACCACACAGCTGAACAGATAAACCAAAAGCTGCACAAGCAAGCAAAGCAAAACCAGGAATTCATCCACTGCCTCCCATGGCAGGCAGGTGTTCCAGGAAGGCCGGGCTCCATCCCGTGTAACAGTGACTTGGGAATACAAACTGAGAATGTCTTCCCTTCCTCCTTCTCCCCCAGCTGCATGTGCTGATGGTGGTGCTGTATGGTCTGGGATATCCCTGGGGTCAGTTGGGATCAGCTGTCCTGGCCGTGTCCCCCCCAGCTCCTTGTGCCCCCCAACCTCCTCACGGGTGAGGGTGAGGAGCAGGAAAGGCCCTGGCTGTGTGTAATCCCTGCTCAGCGATAACTCAAACATCCCTGTGTTATCAGCTCTGTTGCCAGCACAGAGCCAAACCCCAGCCCCACAGCAGCTGCTGTGAAGGAAATTAACTCTACCCCAACCAAAACCAGCACACCGGGTCTTCTTTTGGTCTCCTGAGCATTAGAGGGACCAGCAGAGGCCCAAATTCTATCCATCATCACTGATAGAGCCTTGGTGAGAAGTCCTTGAGAGCAGACATAGATCAGAGGAGATTAAGGGAGGGAGCAGACTGTGGGGGTGCAGGGACATCAGATGGCCAGGAGTGCATGCTGTGGCTGAGCCATGCTCCCGGGAGCTGGGCAGGTCCTGGAGGAAATCTGCACCGGCTGTGAGGCTACAGCAAAACACGCGGGGTGAAGGCAGCGTGAGAAGGGCAGGTACTGCTGGCGCTGCTCTGAGAAGGTGCTGAAGGGCAGCAAACACAACCTGCCACTCTCAGGCAGATTGCTCTGGTGGGAGGGGATGCAGAAAAATTGGTTTATCTTTGTGCACACACACCTGAAAACAACACAGCATTTAAACTTGCTTTGACTTCCTGGGGCACAGTGGCTTTGAAGTGAGGAAGTGCTGATGCTAAATGAGAACCAGTCTGCGGGGAGATAAACTAGATGGGCAGCGAAATGGGAACTAAATTTGGGGGGAAAAAAACACTTTTAATTCTCTGTGCTCTGTTACTGAGGTGCAGTTTTTTGAAATATCTGTGATTCAGAACCATTAACAAGAACGTTTTACCTGGATTATTTCCTTTGAGAGTATTTACAAGTCCCTAACAAGTTCAGGGACTGCACCTAAGAGACGAGTACAGCAACATCATCCTCCGGGGTATGCACCAGTCCAGCTGCTCTGTTCACACAGGGGCATTTGGCTGCTCCTGGATAATATCCCTGTACAAATAACAACATTCAGATGGTGTGCTTCTTGCCCTCTAGGTGGTACTAAGCACCGAGTCTGAAATCGCTGATTAAACCGCCTGCTGCCAATAACATTTTCGGGCTCTGGGGGTTGTTAGCAAACCTCTTGGCTTTTCCATGTTTTTGATCCATATCCAGCTTTATAAATAGGTGGGTTTTGTCCCATTCAGTGTCATCGTTAGTTCAGCATGGGAAATGGTGTGATGCAGATTAAAATAACGAGCCTGGAGGCACAGAGAACGTGTGTGAGTCTCAAGTGCTGCCGCCTTTGCTTTAGACAACACATTCAACCCCCGTACAGAGAATGACCCAGTTCCTGTTGGGGTTTTTTTTGTGTTGGATCCTTATTAGACTTGGCTTTTATAATTCCTGCAGGCCTTGGGATGTATAGAGGGAACACACATCAACTCCTTCCTCCCTGATAAACAGAGAGCAGTTCATGGTGCCAGGCAAAAACGTGTAAATTGGATATCATCTGTAGCTAGGAAATTGTTTGCCTGACTCAGATTTCTCCCCAGGTGTGGCATTCTGCTTTGCTGGGCTTTCCCCTGCAGACACAGCTGCCCACAGGGCAGCAAAACCATCAGGCCACTGATGGCAGGTCCACACTGTCACCTCTTCCCAGGCAGGAGAGCCAGGGAAAGGCTGGGGTGAAAACACAGACTGGAGCTGGTCAGTGGGTGCTCACCTTGGCTCAGCTGAAGGGGATCAGGCAGGGCTTTGTTAAAGCACCCCTTTCTCCCCTGCTTTAGGGCAGGAGGGTGTCCCAGCATGGCCACAGCGCCCAGTGCCAGCGCTGAAGGGGTGACTGCTGCTGCCTTCCCCTTCTGGGGGAGAATTAAGCCAAAACAGCCATTAACAAAACAAAAGCGACCTTGGCAAGTCAAAGAGTTCATTTCAGACTTGTGTGAGATATCTGTATTTCTACAGCAACAATAATAGGAGGTTTTGCTTACAAACAGTGTCTTGTACATCTGAGAATAGCCACATTTCCACTGAGTTTTTAAAAAAAGACACAAATGCTAGTTTGGATATTAAGATTAATATATTTAATCTTTCTTGTTTGTAAAACAAGACATAAATTTGTGTATAGATATAATTTATATATTTTTTTTATTTATATATACTATATACAGACAATAAAAAAATTTTCCTCTGTATTAGACTGAGAGATTTATGGAGGAATGATACAGGCATAACGGGGAGCTTTGAAGAAACTCAGAGTTTCATAGTAGGTAATTCCTAGGGAAAAGGAAAACACGTCTCCCTGTCAGCCTTCAGCACTGTAACAGGCCTTGCCCACCACGGACTGAAGTCCCAATTGGCTCTTCCACTGGATATTTGCTACATGGTTCTTGAAATCAGGAGGCTGTCCCCACAGCAGGATCCTCTGTGCCTTGCTGACAGCCACGGCCCCAGTCCAGGACAGCCATGGGCCAGGGGAGGTTATTGCACTCCAAGGATGCACACGTTAAAAGCACATTTGTGCATTTCCATAGCTCCTATGGAAGAACAAGACATTTCGAATGTGCATATCTGTAAAAAATAATAGAGATGGGAAGCGACTGCTCGCACGGAGATCCCTGATCATCCCCAAGGGCCGGGGGGAGCTGGCTGGGTTGGACAACTGCCCTCACTCCCGTGAGGCCGATGCTGTGACCTCCTGCCCGGCTGGAGAGGGTGTGACTGATGGGGACAGGCACCGGGATCCCGGCGGGACGTGAAGTGCAGTGGGTGGCAGGGTGAGAGCAATGCAATGTGTGACCTTGCATTTCTCTCCTTGCTCTGTTTTGGAGGGCAGGTGGCTGCAGGGAAACACCAATTAAGGCCATCTCATTGATTATGTCTATTACCAGACTGGGAGGAGGAGGGGAACACAAATAGGAATCATTTTACCATTCACCTAGGAATGAAAAAAACAAACAAACCCAAAACAATCAAAAAAACCCCAACTCTAAGTAAATAACCACCTCACAGAACTAAATAATGCTTCTTATGGCAGTCAGCCTGGTGAAGACAGAAAAAGAACCCCAAGACTCTGGCAAGGAGGACAGCCCCTGCCTGGCTCACAGTCAAAGCTGATCTGGGGCTCCTCTCTGATGGTCACAGTGAAAAGAAATAGGAGAGGGTTTGGGCTGAGCCTTAGGGGCATGAACCTGACCTCTGGAGAATGGTGTGAAAGTTGTCTCCCCGTAGCTGCTAGCCCAGCTTCTGGCTTGCAGTGGTCAAAGATCAACCAACCTGGGTTCCTTGCAGGGTCTCTAGCATGGATTCAGCCAACCAGAAGGGGAACATAGAATCGTTTAGGTTGGAAAAGACCTCTAAGATCATTGAGTCCAACCATTCCCCCAGCACTGCCAAGCCCACCACTAAACCATGTCCCCAAATGCCATAAATGGCTTTTAAACAGCTCCAGGGATGGTGACTCCACCACTTCCCTGGGCAGCCTGTTCCAAAACCTGACCACCCTTCCAGTGAAGACATTTTTCTTACATCCAATCTAAACCTCCCCTGGCACAACTTGAAACCTTTTCCTCTCATCCTGTCACTTGTTACGTAGGGGAAGAGACCAATCCCCACCTGGCTGCGCCCTCCTATCAGGGAGTTGTAGAGAGTGATAAGGACACCCCTGAGCCTTCTTTTCTCCAGGCTGAGCCCCCCCAGCTCCCTCAGCTGCTCCCCATCAGCCTTGTGCTCCAGACCCTTCCCCAGCTCCGTTCCCTTCTCTGGACACGCTCCAGCCCCTCAATGTCTGTCTTGTCGTGAGGGGCCCAGAGCTGGACACAGGATTTGAGGAGTGGCCTCACCAGTGCCCAGTCAGGGGGGCGGTCACTGTCCTGGTCCTGCTGGTCACACCATGGCTGGGACAGGCCGGGTGCCATTGGCCTCTTGCCCACCTGGGCACACCTGGCTCATGTTCAGCTGCTGTTGACCAGCACCCCCAGGGCCTTTCCCACCGGACACTTTCCAGCCCCTCTGCCCCAGCCTGGAGCTGCAGGGGTTGTTGTGACCCAGGGGCAGGACTCGGCACTTGGCCTGGCTGACCCTCACACAATTGGCCTGAGCCCATGGACCCAGCCTGTCCAGACCCCTCTGCAGAGCCTTCCTGCCCTCCAGCAGGTCAACACCCCCACCCAAACTGGTGTCATCTGCACACTGACTGAGGGTGCCCTTGAAAAATACTAAACAGGACTGGCCTCAGCACTGAGGAACACCACTGGTGATGGCTCCAGCTGGATTTAACTCCATTCCCCACCACTCTCTGGGCCCATCCATCCATCCAGTTTCTCCAGGAGAATGCTGTGGGACACGTGTCAAAGGCTTTACTAAAGCCTAGGCAGACAACATCCCCAGCCTTTCCTTCACCCACTGAGTCACCCTTGTCATAGAAGAAGATCAGGCTGGTCAAGCAGCACTTGCCTTTCCCCTGTGCTGGCTGGGCCTGATCCCCTTGTCCTGTACGTGTGATGGCACTCAAGATCATCTGCTCCATGGCTTTCTCGGCACTGAGGTCAGACTGACAGGCCTGCAGTTCCCTGGATCCTCCCCACTTGCAGGCATTAAGCCCTTGCCTTTGGCACAGGCAGTGCCTGTGCTCAGGACTAGAGCACTGGTGCCTAAGCTGTGAGAGTAGAGCCCAGTAGGGTGCCCTAGCTCTGTCTCAGGATTATGGCAACCTGCCCATGCTAGGACTGCTTCCCAAGCCCTAGCATAGCAGCAGGGACTTGCACCCCGGAGATCCCTTCTGCTGCTAATTATGTTGTGTTTGTGGGCCAGGAAGATCCTGGAGGCAGAAGAGTTGTTTACGTGGCAAGACACAGGTTTGGCTCCAGACTGCCCAAGTGAAGCCAGCAGATCTCAGCTCAGCTCCTGGTAACTCACTGGCCCACCACAAACTGTGACAAAGGTCTTTGCACGAGTGAGGCCCAGAACCCCATGGAACCAAACTAGTGTGGAGATGGGGTGCCTGTGCCTCCCAAATACCATCACCAACAAGCCAGAGTGGGAGAACAAGCAGAGAAGCTGCTTGAGCCCTTTGACCAGCTGATTGCACAGCTCGTGACAGGGCATGAATTCACCCTTCAAACCCATCACCAACACAACCATCCGTTCTGCAGAGATCAAAGAGTGTCTTGGCTACCGCAAACCCCGGTAAACGTGGGCCTGCAGACATCGCATCCTCACCAGACCTGTGAGATTTGAGAGCACGGCCTGGCACACACACTGGCTTGTTGGTCTTCACAGCTGGCTTTACTTATTGATCAACGTCTTTAGGGAGCGTGTGAGAGTGCTCATGACAGTGGCAACCGTGGCTGACTGGCGGGCGAGCTGCTCCACAGTCTGCTGGTGGCTCAGCATCCTGGCCGTGGACTCCTCGGCAGCCTTCAGGAGGAAGGTGTAGTTTCTCACCACCTCCTCCACCTTCGTCAGCAGCTCTTGGCGCTGGGACTCCGAGCGCACGACGTACACCAGCCTCACAAAGGTCTCGATGAGGCTGCTTAGCACCTGGAAGCTGCTCGTGATGGCGGAGAGCATGTGGGTGGGACTCTTGTCGACGGCGGCCACGCGGCGGCAGGACGCCCGGAACTCCTTGAACTTGAGGGCCAGCTCCTGCTTGTACTCAGCCAGCTGGGAGATGTAGGGTTTGCAGTCCCGGACCTCAGGGCTCAGCACACACTGCCTCAGGATGGTCAGGAGCTCGTTGGTGTCCAGCTGCACTTGCAGAAACCCATTGGGGAAGCTGTAGGCATGGCCTCGAAGGGTGTTGATCTTCGCCAAGCTCCCCTCAAAACTGGAGGTCCTTAAATCTATTTCCTGGGTCTGGCTTTCATTGGGACTGCTGCAGGCTGTTGCGTCTAGGACCTGAAGAGTCCTGCTCATGACTGGGACCATCTGATTGTCCAGCTTCATTCCCGGGAGTATCTGCATGGGGATGGAATAGGACAGCTCATCCTTCTCGCTCCCATCATCCGCAACATCGCATTTTCTGTAGTAGAAGCAGTACCGGATGGAGCAGCACTTCTCATCCTCCACGTCTTCATCCCGCAGCTCAGCAGGACTTGGGTACATCTCCTCCTGGACAGAGAACACTGCTGGACCCTTCTGGTTCTTTTTGTCCTGTGCCATCTGGACATAGGAGGGGTCAGCCACCCCCGAGGCTTCCTGGATTTTGCTCTTCGGAACAGGACAGAGGATGCTGGGCTCAGGCTCTTTCTGGGGGCCTTTCTGCTTGGTTGTGTAGATGTTTTGGTAGATGTCAGAGGACAAGGACGTCCTATCAGTCTTATCTATTTCACTGACGCTGTAGCGACGCAGGAGCTTCCTGTAGTGGGGTGCACCCATGCACTCCCCTCGGGAGGTGCACGTTGTCAAACAGGACATGCCGTTCTCTGGATCTGACCGGTAGTCTCTGGACTCTAAACTTGTGGAGCGTATCCGTTTGCCTTTGGAAGGGCTGCTCATGCTTGCCAGCCTAATGGCTTCTGCCTGCTTCTGGTCATCTGCAACTTTATCCCTGCCTCGCCTCTCCAGTTCTGGCATCACCAGCTGGTTGGGGGGTGGCCTCATTCCCCTGCAAATCCGCTTGCAGTCACAGCTGCGCCTTTGCTCCCTGGACATCCCTGGGACTTTTTGCACAGGACTGCTCCTCAGCTGGCAGCTGCAGCGCCCAGGGGCGGGTGGGTGCAGATATTCCTGTGGCGGGAGGTCACCTTTGCTCTTTGGCTTGAGCAGCTCTTCAAGGAATTCCAGCTCATACTGCTTCACCTTCTGCAGCTGGGCCTGCCGCTCGTCCGTCTCCTTCTTCAGCCGGGTGGGAAATGTTGCAGAGAACAGGTTCCTAAGCCTGAAGGGAGCTTTTGGGGCTTTGGGTTTAGCTGGGACATCAGCATCTTGTTGGGTCACCTCCAGGACTTTTTCTACTTTTTTGGAAGGCACAGTGCTAATCTGCAGGCTCTCGGATCTGGGCATCAGCTGGATTGGCCCTTTGGCTTCCTCACTGGTGCTCCTGAAAGTGCTACCAGGTGCTGGAGAGTGCACATTGCTGCTCTCAGCTTTTAAGATTTTGGCCGAGCTTTCCTGTTGTATTTTCTGTCCTTGGTTTGAAGGAGCTGTGTGTTTCTGCAAGACGAGGCTTGTGGCTTCCCCACCTGCCTTCTGACCTGTCTCTCCGCTTGCAGCTTTTCCTAGAGCATCTCTACTCACTTTTTGCTGGTAGCTTTTAGAGGCAAAAGTCTTACTGGACGTAATTTCCTCACCTGCTGAGGCGAGGTGGAAAGCTTCAGCCTGACTGCTAGGAGCTTCTTTAGGACTTGGAGAAACTTCACAGTGCTGCTGCGGAGAGAGCTGCTGCTGCTGCTGCTGCTGACAGTTGCATAATGTCTCTGCAGTTTGTGGACCTCCTTTAAGTGTCAAAGGCTTGCTGCTGGCTGGTGCACAGCTGCTGGTACCATTCATGTTCTGGTCTTCTTTTAAGGCTGATACCACTTGGGGAGCTGAGGCTTTTGCATTTGCCACCTGCTGCAGAGCAGCTGAAACGATGGCTGGAGTTACACCGCTTTTCTGATCCAGGAGGAGCTTGGAGCTTGGCTGCACCTCTTTGGGCATCTTCTCTTGCAGATCCTGTGTCTGCTCCTTGCTCGGGGCTGCTGTAGCATGCAGAGATACCTCAAAGGCAGCTTTTGTGTGACCTGCACCTTTGCACTCAGAGCTTGGCACAGAAGCCCCCTTGCTCTGCTCACTCAGCTGGGGGGTCAGCCCTGGCTGGGCAGCCGAGGTGCAGCTCCGCTCCCCGTGCTGCTGCTCCTGTTTGCTCTTGCAGTTGGTAAGGCTGGGACTTTGGGTAGAGAAGGCTGGCTTCAGTGAAGGGCTCGGGTCCTGGCGGCTCAGGGGGTGGGGTGAGGTGAGAACAGCCTGGGCAGCACAGCTCTGGATTCGGAAAGGCAAGTCCTTCCTGGCCAGGAGGTTTTCTTTGTTGATGTGTTGAGTGAGGAAGTAGGCTGCGTTCTGATGCTGCTTCATAGCAGAGACCATCTCCGAGACATCGGTCAGCTCTGAGGAGTTCGTTTCGTGGCCAGAGTCCAAGGATGACTCAGGAGTGATGGCAGCCAGGACAATAAGACCTGAGGAGGGACACAAAGAAAACCCCACAACAACCCTCACACCACAGTGCTGTGTGGAGGAGAGGGGAACTCCTTGCAGCAGGAGGGTCCCAGGAATGCAGGGCACATTGGAGAAACTTCAGTGACGTCTCACAACTAAGAGTTAAGGCTTGTAAGGGAGATCCCTTGTCAGCATTGAGCTGGCTCAATAGCTCAATTCAGCAAGAGCTTCTGGCCCAGGAAAAGATCCTGTGAAGCTTTCCATTGTTGGTGGTAGCAGAGCTATAGGGACGTGTCTGGCATAGGAAGGAACATTGGGCAACAGGTACTCTGCCATACTGAGTAGGGCAACCAAGGAGGGAAGAGGGACAAAGGACTGTGCTGCCAGCAGGCTGGTCCCAGAGTCACCCATAGGGCAGCTGGTTTGCCTTGTGAAGGGCTCACACACTGCAAAACCTGGGTGGGAACCTGCAAAGATTGATGGGCAAAGGTCCCAGCTGAGTGGGGTCACAGCGGGGAGGAACTCATGCTCACAGAACTGGTTTGTTAGTGACTCGCCCCAGCATTGTGGCATGTGGACTGTGGCAGATATGGGATGACCAAGAGACTCCTTCAGCTACTGTCAGGGAGAGGAGTCCCACCTCAGCTTCTCAGAAATCTTCTGAGCAGCAACTTGGCTGCTCCTGCTAGAGCCTGTTGCCACCACTTAGTTTTTACTAGAAGCTGCTTCACAGTCACTTACAGGACGGGAGGAGACTAAAGGGAGGGATGTACAATAGGAAAGAAAGGCTACAGGGAAAAAAAGGGATTCACAGCCACTGAAATACCTGCTGTCTGCTGTGGTGGGGGATGTGGACAATCCTCTGAAGCAGCCAGGGCTTCCAGCGCCTGCAGGGTGGACACCAGGGCATCATCCAGCTCTTGGGCATGATCTCGGACCGTCCGTGGCTGCACGTTGTCAATCAGCGTGACCGGGATCTCGTCATAGAGGATGCCACAGAGGTGCCGGCCCTGCTCCTGGCTCTGGGCAGCTGCCCGGCGCTTGGGGTCATCCTCGTCGGAGCTGTTGTCTCGGAAGCCGGGAGGGGGGGCGGCGATGGCGGGGAGCAGGGACGTTGTCTCGTCTTCTTCCTCATCGTTGCCGGGAGGGGGAAGCGACATCAAGTCCACCATGTTGTCACGGGTGCTGCCAGGCTTGCCCCCCGTGCCCGAGGCCAGCCGGCTCTTGATCTTGGCCTGGCAGGACTCGCAGTACAAGTGGGAGGCGTCGCTGCGCAGGTGGGTGTCGATGGTGTGTGCCCTGGCCCTGCTCGCGTGCCTGTCTTGCTCAAGGCCATCCGGGTCGTACTCCTTGGCTGCTCCGTTGTAGCCTTGGCCAGAGCTTTTGGAAGTGGGGTCAGATTTGGTCCTGGGACGAGTTTCCTCAAAAAAAATCAGGTTTTCATTGATATCCGTCCCGCTCTCTCTTTCCTTCCTCTGCTCTCGCATGTGCAGGTAGCAGAAGCGGATGAGCTCCGAGTCCGAAGCCCTGGTGGCAGAAGCCCCGGCTGCTCCAGTGACAGTGGCAGAGCCACCCACCAGCCCATTCTCTTTCTTTCCCATGTGCCCTGCCGTGGCAGGCCGGTGGAAGTTGTGTGCGTTGATGTAATCTAAACCAAAACCACAACAGGCACATTAGCAGCAGCACCCGGACGAAGGGAAAACAGCCTGGGGAAGCTCCTGCTCACCCTGGAGGAGCAGCCGTGTGCTCTCTGCCCTCCAGCCCTCAGCACACTGGACTGCAGTGGGACACCCCTGTTCCCTGCAGCATTCAGGCCACCTGGCTGGTCCTTTGGAAAACCTGCTGGGCCTGTCTGCCAGGAATGAGGGTAGAAGAAATGTCCTGCACCACAGAAGGGGTTGGAAGGGACGTTTAAAGGCCACCTGGTCCAATCCCCCTGCAATGAGCAGGGACATCTTCAACTGGATCAGGTTGCTGAGAGCCATGTCCAACGTTCAAGGAAACCTGGAATATTTCCCGAGATGGGAACCTGTGCCTATACCTCACCACCCTCATCATAAAACCCTTCCTTCCTGTAACTAATCTGAACCTACTCCCTTTCAATCTAAAACCATTGCCCCTTGTCCTATAGCTACAAACCCTATTAAAAAGTCTCCCTGGAGCCTTCTCTTCTCAAGACTAAAACCTCCAACTCTCTCACCTAGGAGAGGTGCTCCAGCCCTCTGATCATCTTCATGGCCTCCTCTGGACTCGCTCCAACAGATCCTTGTCCTTCCTGTGCTGAGGACCCCAGAGCTGGAGGCAGCACTGCAGGTGGGGTCTCACCAGAGTGGAGCAGAGGGGCAGAATCCCCTCCCTCCCCTGCTGCCCACAGGGCTTCTGCTGCAGCCCAGGACACACTTGGCTTTCTGGGCTGTGAGTGCCCATGGCTGGGTCATGTCCAGCCTCTCCTCCACCAGCACCCCCAAGTCCTTCTCTGCAGGGCTGCTCTCCATGTGTTCATCCCCCATCCTGGATTGGTACTGGGGCTGCCCTGCCCCAGGTGCAGCACCTTGTACTTGGCCTTGTTGAACCTGATGAGATTCCCATGGGCCACTGCTCAAGCTTGTCCAGGTCCCTCTGGATGTCACTCTGTCCCTCAGGCATTTCAACTGCACGACTCAGCTTGGTGTCATCTGCAAACTTGTTGAGGGTGCTCTTGATCCACTGTGTCCTTGATGAAGACATTAAACAGTCCTGGTCACAGGACAGGCCCCTGAGCTTGATCCCTCTGCTGGGGGCAGAGCTGGGCAGAACCAGAGCAGGGCTGGCCAGCACAGCTGACACTGAGACACAGGGATGTGGGTGCTGCATCAGTGATCCACCAGCTGTATCCAGAGGGCAGCAGGAGCAGCCTGGCTGCTCCAACAAGGACCTCCAGCCTCAGCCTGCCAGCTCACACGTTGCACGGCAAGAAGGAATTGTTGCCATTTTTGGGTAACGTTGGCCACACCAAGCAGTGTTCCTCAGGAGACTACGAAAAGTGAAGCAATATTGCCTTTTGGGGAGACATCCACTGTAGTTTGGCTGTGTTCAAGAGACAGCCACCCCCCAGCCCCTTGTCCTTTGCTGCCCATGATCCATCCATGTGTTATTTCTGTCTGGCTGACAGCTCTATTGGATCAGGCTGGCTACAACAGAGCCTGTTGCTCTTGCTGTTAAGCATCTCCCAGTGACAGCCTCCCCTTGTTCCCTTGTGCAAGGAAAGTGGCTGAAATACTGCTTGGATTTCTGGCCAGTGGTCCATCCCTCAGGAGAGGCATCTGTCTGCATTGCAGGTTGGATTGTGAAGCTGTGCTGAGAGCGGCTGCCGGGGGACGCAGGTTCTGTCTTACCAAGGATAAATTAAGTCACATAAATCCTAATTAAATTCATTAGCTCAACAAATTGGACAATTTGTCTCCCCAAACACATGTTTGTGTTATACTGTTCATCACCTGCAATGCTAAAATCCCAATAAAAACAAAATCTCTTTCATTCCTGGCCGTGGCAGCGCTCAGAAATGACAGCTGTGTGAGGGAGCACAAGGCTGCCCGAGCTGGGCATGTGTGGGCTGTGGCAGGGTGGCAAGGGCTGAGGCAGAGCTGGCTGCACACGCCAAGCCAAGGCCTGCTGCTGAATGGGGCCAAGCCCCTAAAATCCAAAATCCAGCTGCTGGATGCTCTGGGAGAAAACTTCCTGACAAAGAGCTGAGAGAGCAACTAAGGGCACAGAGCTGATGATGGCAGACGGTGAGAAGAAGGGACAGGGAGGTGAATCACCTGTGCAGCTCCAGCATGGCACAATGGAGGGCAAGGCTGTGGCACATGGCTCCGCAGGGAAATGCAGGGAGATGGATCTAACTGACAACATTCGGACGGCGCGTGCATTTCTGAAAATGTCTGCTGTTCAGCAGGAGGCTCTAATGGGCCTCAGGGAAGATGGATGTGCTCCTCTTCTAGGTAAAAGCATGGGCCAAGGCTGCATTTTACATTTAAGATTCTGGCACAGTCTGCCTGCAGCCTGGGAAGTCTGGGCTAACTTAATTCATCCCAGTGGGGCTTTCTCCTGCAAGGATCTGCTAATGATCAGCAGCCGCTGCTCCCTGTGATCCGCCCAGCTCCTGACAGCTCAGCCTGCAGCCCTGTGGAGACCAGAACTGTGAGCAGACTGTTTCCTCAATACACGCTAAATTCACTCCTTCTGAAGGGTGCCCGAGCAGCCAGGCTGAGTGCACTGGGTCTGCAGGGAAACTGCTCCACTCCACTGGTCACAGAGGTTTCACTGCATCCAGGAGGACAGACCAGGCCATCCAGAGAGGGGCTGGCACAAATCCATTGCTCCATTGCTGTCCTGCCCACCCTGCGACTCCCTCTCACTCTCCCTCCTGCCCCTGCAGAGTTACATTGGTTTCTTGAGACTGTCAAGATCAGGGCAGGAGCTACAGCCCTTTTTTGGGAGAGGTTTGGACCATGGCCCTGAAGCAAAATCTCAGGAAAAAAATTCTGGCTGTTGTCACAGTAGCTGGAGTGTGGGAAAACACCGCTTGCACACGCTGAGACATCCCCTGAGAGACCAGGAACTGTGGGTGCTGCCAGCCTCCTTCCAAGCCCTTGGGTATGGGATGCTCTCCACTTCTCTGACTCCCCACAGCCACGTGCCCCATGTGTCCCTGTAGCCCAGGTAGGGTGACACAAGCCAGGGAAGGACCACCCTGATGACAGTTAAACCAGTTAACTTGCAAACACCCTCTGCTGGCAGCAAAATGTGACTAAATACATTTCCATAGGGCACCCAGGGCAGAGCACAGCAACAGCTGTCAGTCAGAGGCACAGGGGGAGAAGGGAGAGGAAACTGCTCATACTTACACCAAAATCACCTGCCCGGCCTTTTCTGGATTCACTGAGGTTGCTGCAGATGCTTTCCTGATCCCTCTTGTGAGTGTGTCCTCCCACAGGTGCCAAATCCAGGTTCAGGTGCCTTCCTCAAAGGCACCAAGTGCTTTCCCAAGGACCCTGCGAGCTCTCTGCACTCCTCCCACCTCCCCAAGCCAGGCCCATCTTGAGAAGGGAGTTTTAACACTGCCAGCTCCTGGGCGGACTCGTCACAGCTCTCTGGAGATGCAGTGTCACTTGGGAGGTCTGGGAATGACCTTCCAGAGGCAGCTGGGTTGGGATTTTGCCCATCTCCAGTCACTGAACCCGTATTTTGTATTTCCCTATACAAAATATATTGGATGTGAACACCTGCATGGAACAGCAGCATGTAGTTCATGGTTGGCTCTTGTTCGAAATCACTCTTGAGAATCATTGCTCTTTTTGGAGGTTGACTCACACCTGCAATCCATCCTCAAGGAGAAGCATTGGTGCCTGTTGGGATGGAAGCTCCTGCTGTGTCCAGACCAACCTTCTGCTCCCTGAAAAGCTGGGACAGCAAAGTTGCCTTCCTGATTTAGGAAATCAGCACAGCAGCCAAGCTCGCAGGGCTGCCCGTGAGGCTCAGAGCCCCAGGACGGAGGCAGCAGTGTCCAGAGGCAGCAGGAATGCATTCCCCTGAGTTCACACGCTCACTCACGTTGGTCTCCAGAGCAGGATGCCAGCCAGGGAATGTGTGCTGCATCCCTGCAGCAGTGCACAGGCTGCTCTGTGCTCTGCTTGGCTGGTAGCTTTACAGGTCTTCTCAAACAGCACCTCCAGGTGCCACAACAACACTCACAGTGAGGGTTTAGGGCCTGAGCTGATACCACAAGTCATTTTGGCTGATCCAAAATGAGAACCTCTCTCCCTGCTCCTTGCTTTCTGGTTAAAGAGGGAGTCTGCTGGTTCTCAGGGTGAATGGGAGCAGAGGGGAGACGTCAGAGAAACCCTTCACCTTCCTAATGCTGCAGAGCCCTGAGCGGAGCGAGGGGAGGGAGGCTGGGGAAGGGGCTGGCACAGAAAGCAGAGGCTGAAACGTACCTGCCTTGATAATCTGAGGTGGGGGCGGCTGGCTGGGGGCCCTGGACAGGATCATCTTCTTGGAGTCCACCAGGAGACGGCAGTAGCCTGCGATGAGGCAGGCGAAGTTGGTGGCTTCAGGCCACTCCATCAGCAACACCAGCGGCTGGAAGGCAAGAGAGGCAAAGCTCGTGAGGGCGGCTGGCTCAGCTGAGGGGGAGCAGAGCCCCACGCTGGGCCCTGCACTGGTGGAACTGGTGAGCTGCCGGCACTCCCAGCACTCCCACAGGAAAAACCAGCCGGGTGCACAGCCTTGCTCCAGCTCACCCAACAAAGTGCCTGGCTGCAGCTGCGATTCCTGCTTGCTGACTGCCCCAGGGATGAGGGAAGAGCTGCAGCCCCGCAGGGCACGGGCTGTGCGTGGCAGGGCCCCACACAACGTCCTTCTGATCCTTGGTCTGCAGGTCAGAGCTCCGAGCCCACCTGCGAGCACCTGTTCAACCATCAGGGCCTCGGAGTTTGTGGAGCCTCCAGCTGCCAGAACCCCTCTTTCCTGGCAGGCACCGTGTCTCCCTCACGTAAATTAAAACATCTGTTTCCCTCAAGATGCCAAAGGGACCAAACCCCATCGCAGGTTCCCCCAGCTACCACTCTGAGACTGTGGATCTTATTTAAAGCTAACCCTTTGGAAAATTAAATTTGTGCTTCAGAGCAGATGGTGCCTTCCCTTTTAGGAGAGCATTTATCTGCATGCTAAAAAAGATCTTTGCTTCAAAGAGAGATAAAACTCAGACATGGTCTGTGTGACACATACAACCTCACAGCACAACCTAGCAGTAGACAGTGCAACTCCCAGTTCCCAGATTGTCCCAAGGAGAAGATTAGCTAGCCCAGGGAAGCTGTGGGGGTGGGATTCACTCCTACCCACCCAGTGAGGCCCTGTGCACTGATGGGACCAGGCTGGGCAGAGCAGCCGGTGCCAGCACAGCTCAGCTGGGAGGTCCATGCTTGCTCTGAGCCCCCAGCATTGCTCAAGACAGACCTGTGAGATGGAAAAAAAATTGACAGTGCCTTCAATAGTTATGGCAAAGGCAGCTCCTGCCCTCACCTACCCCTTGCACAAAGCACCTCTACCTAAAGGACCTTTGTACCCCGGTACAGGGTGTATCTGAGCCAGCTGGGGGATGCTGAACTGCTGCTGTCTCAGGCTGCCTGTCCTGCCACATTCAGCCTCTTGCACACTGGGAGCCCTCCAGAACTCAGAAGAACTCATTTACCACATTCAGGGAACACCAAGGCTGTTTAAAAAAAAACCACTTAAGCCTACACAGTGTGGAAAGCATTAAAGCTATTTTGGTTTTCTTGTTTTATAACCACAAGAGGTTCCTGGTACCCACTGGCCAGTTTTGTGCTCTGCTTAATATTTGCTGTTGTAAGCCACCAAGACAATTCTGGCAAAGGAAGGCCCAGCTGAGGCCAGAGTGTCATGCTCTGGAGCATACAAGACACTTGGGTGTGAAGCCACCAGCCCTGGGCAGAGCTGCACACGATCCCCAAGCCCTGCCAGCCCCTGGCAGGGGCAGATTTCTCCCAGGACCAAGGTAAAGAAGCTCCCTCTTTGGCTGCTGTGCAGGAAGATAAAGGAAAAGAAATAACTTGATGTGGAAGAGAAACAGCCTGACAAGTGAACGTCCTCTGCTGAGAGGCTCTGCCCCTGCCTGCTTGACAAGGCTCCTTCTGCATCTTGGAAAATAAACCTGAGATGACACAGATCAAAGGCGAAGTATCAAGCCAGAGAGAGAGAGAGAGGAGTGAAGAGATTCTCAACATAGCTCGAAGGAGGCAGGCATGCAGTGGTGAGGGGTTGACACCTCTTAGCCCAGCTCCAGTCTTGACATAAGTGATGAAAGAAAACCACGTGTTCTGCGTATGAAGCGTCCTTAAAACAAGTGTCTTCTGCACAGGGCTAAGCCCTCCTGGGCTTTTCAAGCCATCTGTTGAATGAGGACATTTTTGTGCATTTTCCCTGCTCTCTTCTGCAGGGTTTGGAGCGTCAGCAGCAAACCCCAGTGGGAGGGAGGCAATGGCTGATAAACACCCACTGCTGGGAGATTAAACCCAGAGGCCAAGGTGGGCTGAGAATCCCCTTCCAGAAGGGAAACTAGGGGACAGTTTCCACCATGTGTGAATCCCACCAAGGCAGAGTGGCACAGGGTTGTGAACCTTCACTGCCTCCCTGCCAGTGCAGTCCCCAGGACAGCCCCCGTGGCCCAGATGGGGACCAGTATCTCCGAGACCCATTTCCATCTTTGCTCAGCTCCCTCTGCCTCAGGATGCTCCCATCCATCCAGAGATGGGACTGTAGGTTCTTGCTGGCAAGAGGCAGCCCCTGGATCAGTCCTGAAGGGTGGCAGGACTGAGGTACAACAACCCTGACTGATGTTTCTCGACTACAAATGAAGCACCAGGGTGCTGTGAGCTCCCCACCAGGTCTCCAAGCCTCCAGAATGGCTTCCAGCAATAGATGCATGGCATGCTGGGGTTAACTGTGGCATTTTTGCTCTGAAAAAGAGGAATCTTAAACCTGATTAATATTACAGATCAGAAAAGATTACCCTGATATACTGACAGGGAAGCTGTGTGAGTTCTTCAATTGTCAAGCATTCAAATATGGCCATTAGGGATTAAATCACTTCAGGTGCAGCTTGGAGCCATCCAGCTGTGCTGTCAGCAGCACTCTGGTGATCTCCCCATGGCCTGGGAGCCCACAGTGCCATGGGGCTCTGTCCTGCCCATGGATTATGAGCTGTTTACAAGGACAGTGATTGTGAGCAAAGCTGCTGCAGTCAGGCTGTGCATCTCCCTTGGCCTTGGTGGCTTCTCTGCTGCTCACTAACAGAGGTCTGGCACAGGATCTGAGCCTTTCCCACACGGGGTTACAAGACTGAGTCTCTCTCTTCCACTCCACTAGGTAGTTTTGCTGAGATTGCAACAGCTCAGCTGCCTTTGAGATGTCCACCCTGCTGCCACATTCCCCCGAAAGAGACCAGCTGATCTGAAAGTGATTTATGGGGTCAAGAGGCAAAGAGACAGCATGGTTGCAGCAGCCCTGTTCTGTTGGGAAATCGTTCCACAAAGAGGAGGTATCAGGGGTGGCAGCTCATGGAGGTGTTATTTTTAGGCATTGGCAACCTTGGTCACCCTGTTCCATGTGGGCAAGGCAAATGAGATGGTGTGGAGACAGCCAGGCACGGGCGAGCTGAGCAAATATTGACTTTGTGAACAGGTGCATGAAACATTTCCAGCTCGTGGTGCTGAGGGATGGCGAATTCGGGGCGGCTTTGCAGGGAGCTGCTCTAAATAAGAACAACTTATGACTGCAGCCTGTGCTTTGGGCCTCTTTGTGGCTTCTGGCAAATGGGATTCACCTCCTTTTCCCTGGAAACAACCTGCAAGAGGCAATGAGGGCTCGTGCCTGTGGTCAGGAGTGGCCTGGTGCCCACAGGGCTGGGGCTCATTGCGCCATCCCTGTGTCTCCCTGCAGCTTTTTCACCTCGCTGCTCAATCTCAACCCGACCTGACAAAAAGGCAGCAGCAACCTGAAAGAGCATGAATCTTCCTAAGTTTTCTAAACCCAGTGGTGCAGTAGGGCAGAGACTCCCGTGGGCAGCCAGAAGGCAGGGAGGGATGCAGCAGGGGCAGAAGCAGTGCTGTTCCTCTCAACCCTGCTCCCTGCCCTGGCAGCTCTGTGGCCACAACGTGCAGAACCCTCTTTCCCAGCCCAGCAGCTAATCAGGAGATGATGTTGATCACTGGTGGGGAACAAGTTGTCAACCTGGATAACCCCTGGCTGTCCTCCCACCAGCCCATCCACTTCCTCATTCTCACAGGCACATTCTTGCTGCTACAGCACCTCGGTGTTCCCCAGGGCTCTGCTTCCTTGGGAGGACAAAGCAGAAATGCCTGTCTGTGTTCTGTCAGAGCAGCAGCAGCTTTAGGATGAAAACTCTAAGTTGTACGCAGAAGCAAACTTACTGGGATAATCCTACTGCTCTAAAAATGCCAAACATCCAGATTCCCAGTGGGGTGCCCAGTAAAGGTTCATCTCTGACCTGTAATGTGCCAACATGTAAAGAAGTAAATTTTAACAAGGATGCTCTTTCTACATCTAAATGGGTAATACCAGCCTGAAATTATTGATGGTTTGATCTTTCACTCATAAGGGTTTCCTAGATTTTCTAGGCCTCACGAGGAAAGGACACCTTTTCATTCAAAGTTTCCTGCTTGGCAACCAGTTTCCAAAGTTTCCAACCAGTCTCTTTGGAAAGTAAAACAAAATACATTTATACTGGATAGAAGAAATGACTTTTGCATTTGCTTATTAATGGTAAAGTGATTTTTCTATCATGCCCTGCCTTTAAATCAGACATCAGTGTCCTTCTGGAGGGTATTTTCTTGTTCAGATAAAGGTCTGGAGGAAATTTTCTGGTCAGGGTTATGCTAGATGGATTTAACAGTCCTCGTATTGAAATTAATTTATGACCCAATCTATTCATACTATAACCTCTAAGCTTATATGCATTTCCTTTTAATCTCCCCCCTTTATAATGTACTTTGGGTCTTACCTTGCTTCCCTTAATGCAGTGCAGCAGAAAGATGGGAGATGAATTTACATAATTTATGTTCCTTGGTTTACTTGAGGTGCACTGCCAAGTTTTTATTTAATAATACAAGCACCCGGGCCTAACAAGGCAGCAGTCAATTTTTCACTTCTACATTGACCTTTCCTTCTCTCCCCTTAAGCATTATTAACTCAGCTCTATCAATACCAGGCTGCTTGTGACTAGGACCACTGTTTCCCACTTGTTGATCAATAAGGGGCTTGCCTTGGTTAGACCTGCAGGTCTCTCCTTCCTTAGAGGGCTGCTTTTTTTTGGTTGGGTTTGGGGTTTCTTCTCCTCTTTTTCCTTTTTAAAATATTTTAACCTTTTTTTTTTTTTTTTAAATGAACAGATCAAATTTGACTTTGCAGGCTTGGAAACTCATCCTCTGCACATGTTGTCTGCCTCTCAGGTTCTGGCTGGCTCCTGTCCTGGGTGCCCACAGGCAGCGCTTGGGGTGGCACTGGAGATGGGAAGTGCTTTGCTTTACATCCCATTCCTTTGCTTTACATCCCATTCCCTCGCTTTACATCCCATTCCTTTGCTTTACATCCCATTCCCTCTCTTTACATCCCACTGCAAGCAGGGATCTGTGTCTGTCCCTCCCACCCAGGTACTGAGCCAAAGGAATTCTCCATCCCTCCATCCCTCCCTCCCTCCCAGGAGATGACAGCGTTTCAGAGTGGCTTAATGCAAATAAAGATTAATTCGGTGTAAGGAACCAGAGCCTGTGGGCCTGTCTCACTCCAAAGCCTCGCTCTTCCTGTAGGAGAAATCTCAGGGGCTTCAGTCAGTGCTTGCAGGAGCAGGAGGAATGTCAGCCTCGCCTGCCCTTGTGACTTTGATGGGGCTCCACGCTGTTTTCAGACTAGAATTTGGCAAATCCACATCGGTTACTCGCCTCAGCACCACGGGACAGCCCTGCCACGGCCAGCTCAGGGGAGCACAGCCAGGCCTGGGGCTGGCTCCTGCAGGGAAGGCTCAGAGGGGTCCCCATCCCATCACCTGTGAGAGGAAGGGGCTCCTTGGCTCCTTCCTTGGGGAGAGGAGAGGGCTGAACCCCAGCTGTGCATGGTGAGCTTTTTTTCCATGGCAGGCTGGAAACACGCCAGTGGGGCTGCGGGACATCAACATCAGCACCCAGATTCCAGGCACAGCAGCAGCCAGGGACCTTCCTGAATTAATTTTTCCTTTGCTTTCCTCTGTCAAGTCTTGATCTCGGCTTAAGCACTGGCTGGCTGCAGGCCCTGCTGGGAGACCGAAGTCAATTACCCCGATGCCTTTGATTGAATTGCGGCTGGCGAGCAGCCAGCGCCGTGGGCTCCTGCCCGGCAGAGGGACAGGGCACAGCCCGGGACAGCTCCTCCGTCCAGGCTCCGGTGCTCCGGCTGTCCCCCATGCATTCTTTCATTCGCATTCAGAGTGCTTCAGCAGCCTTTTTTCCAATGTCAAGGCTGGTAATAACAAAAAGCCCAGCGCTGTGCAGCTGTGTAAATCAGAAAGGAGAAATGCTCCATTGGAAAAGGCATTTCAGGAAGAACAAACCCTTGGTTCCGGTGGGAGCTGCGGGGCCGCACAGCCAGGGGAGCCTGGAGCTGAGCAGCTCCCCCCACACCTCCTGCACTGGGGAACCCGGGGGAGCAGTCACCCACCCCCCTGTGCCCCCTCGGGGCTGCCAGGCTTGTCCAGGTGCCAGGCAGGAGATGCTGACATTGTTCTTCCTGGGATACTGGGAGGTAGAAGAGGATTTTGCAGTGCTGCGCTGGGGAGGAAGGGAGATGCACGCCTGAAGCTCGATTCTGAGCTGGCTCAGAAGCATTGGCCACTCTCAAATGCTGGTCCCAGCAGGAGGGGGAAGCCCCTGGGAGATGCAGGGCCCCCCGAACGTGGCGAGCTGCACTTAATGCATAAAGATCACGGGAAGCACCTTGTGCCACCTCCCTGCCCCCAGCAAATCTGTGAGCTCCAGAATCAGTGCCCAAACACGAGGAGGAAGAATGGAGAAGCAACAGCCCCAGCAGAAAGGAGGCTTTGTCAGGTGAGGATGACCACGGGAACCTGCAGAATGACCACCTGCACCACTGCAGTGCAGCTGGGACACATGGTCCTGCCCCCAGCCGTGGGCTGGCAACTTTCTTAGCATTCCCAAGCAAAACTGCCTCACTTCCTCCGTGACTGTTGAGGCAAAACCTGCTCTTGTCCTCCCAGCAGCTCTCACAGACCTTGCAGGGAACAAAAATCCTTGGAACCAGCAGCAGAGGCCTGCAGGTTTTCGTTCTTCTGTCCCGAGGTTGTGCAGTTCCTCTGTGAGGGGTTCTGTCAGCATTTGTCCCCCTCTTGCCACACTCACAGTGGCAAAAAACTAAAGAAGGCAAAGCAGAGGTACCAGCCCTGGGTTTGTATCCCAAATGGGCTGTTTGAAACAGAAATTGAAGCCCAGGATGGAAAAGCTCCAAAACAAACCAGTTAACTACCTAGTGAATAATTCATAAGACAAACAGTATTTCTTTTCCGCCCGAAATAAATGCAAATGGTTTACGATCTCCTCAAGCCTGTTTGTTACCTGAAAATCTCCCCCAGCTCCTTCCTGGCAGCTGAGTCTGGGCTGTGGCTGCAGGTCAGCAGCAGATAAGGATGTCTGGACTGTGCTGGCTGGTTTGGTCAGGGTGTTCAGACCTCCCAGCCGAGGGCTACTCCATGACCTGAACCCATCGTTTTAACTACACTTGGAAATTCAAGATGGTCTTTCTACACAAAACCCTAAACCAGCACTGACCATCTGTGTTTCCACAGTAACTCAGCGAGCACCTCCTACAGATTCAGGCTGGGAGCTGCCCCAGCACCAGCATCCCATGACAGCAACAGTGCCAGGCACTGGGATGAGATAGCCCGGGGGAACATCCCCTCCCACACTGCAGTCCATGGAGCTCTGACAGGCTCCCAAGGGTGATTTGGATTTGGCAGGTCCCCAGAGCAGTCAGGACACCACTTTGAGCCCTCTAATGGTTTGCAGCCCACAGCAGAAACAGATTGATTTGCAACCTAGGGCTTTAGCCAGTGACACGTTCAGTGAAATAGAATAATTGCAGAGAGCAGATTAGCGCTGTGAGGTAATGATCTCTTTGCCTGCTTTTCTTAGCCTGCCTCATCCATCGCTGTCCTGCGTAGGATTAGCATATGCCTCATTTTGGAGCAGACATTCTGGCTTTAAAACCCAGCCCTCTGGATAATGGCTAAATGAAGACAGATAACAGCAGCCTCTGCCCTGGCACGGTGCTGTTGAGCCTGCTGAGATCCACTAGTGGGGTGCTCGCTCCACTCCAGGCAGGCAGAGGGGCTTGTGGTGGCCAGAGGCAGCTGCCTGGAATTTCTCACAGAGATAAAGCCATCGTGCATGCGGACGTGCTCACGGCAAGTATGTGAGCTGGCTTACTCCAGTGAGCTGGCTCTTCTCCAGCAATTGGGGGGCTGGATAGCAGGGTCACAGGAGAAAGTCTGCTCCTGCAGCAGGAAAGGGCTGCTGGTGCTACAGAGTGGATTTTTGCTGCGGAGGATGGCTGTGGGGAGCAGCACTGCGGGAGCTGTGGACGAGCTGCGTGGGAATTGCCACCTAATCTAAGCAGATGGATGCCAGCATCACCTAAGCCTCCAGAGCATCTGTCCCTCCTGTGGCTGGGGGGAACAGTGCCCCCTTCCACGCCAGGGAGGGGACAGCAGCACCCCAAGAGCCCAGTGCCGTGAAGCTAGGTGACAGTGGGGACAGCCATGCTCAGAGCACTCACAGTGAGCCATGAGCAGTAACAGGGTCATGACCAGCCTATTATTAATGCATTAATATGGTGATTTTATACACACAAATCCGAGGGGCGTGGGCAGCAGGAGGAACCAGCAGGGTTACTCATGGTGCAGACAATATCCCTTGGTTATTCCTGCTCTGTAAGAAGTAAATCGCTGGATTCCTGCACAGCCCAGGCAGCTGGAAGGGCTGGGCAAGGAGGGCTTCCACCTGCCCGGGAGGCAGCAGGGGAAGGTGAGGGCTTTGGAGGGTTGGGACAGGCACAGCAGGACACCAAGGCTTTAACTGCACAACTGACCTCGGTGGGATGCAGAAGAGGGAATGTTAAAAATGTTACAGTTGACCAAATACCCACTGAATGATGAAGGCAAAGAAAGGGCTTCACTGATGAGGCCGTTGGAGGGGAGAGCTGAAGCAGAGGGGATGAGGATTAACACGGCTCTGGCAGAGGCTGCTGGGCTGTTACTGCAGGTTAGCAGAGCTACTGGACCAGGCACAGCAGCAGCAGGAAAACAGACTTGGAGGAGTTAATGAGCCTGGTGGGAGAAAGTGCTAAAATCCACCAGGACAGGAGGCAGCAGGAGAATCCTAAACAAATCCACCACGGTTACATCTGTGAGACTACGACTGAAACGGTGCAAGGAAAGGACTGCAGGGAGGGCTGAGGCTTAGAGACCTTGCAGGAGATGAGGAAACACAGAGCCAGCTGGCAAAGCAGCTCAGCTCCATCAGTCTCAGGGGAAAAAGGGATGAATGCAGGGGCAGGAAAGCTGACCCACAGCCAAAGGCTCAGAGAGCTTGTGCAGATACACCCGTGGGCTGTGCAGCAGCACCTCCACACCCCACAGAGTCCTGGCTCCACCGTGCCAGACAGTCTCTGCCAAGTACTGCTCCTGACTAACTTACCCAAACTCAATCCTAACTCTGTCCTGTTGAATTCAAAGTGGGAGGAGAGGAGGCTTGGCATTTTATCTGTGAGATCTCTGCCTCTCAGCTGTCCTTCCCCATGGGGCAGGGGAGAGCTGGGTGCAGGGAGGCAGTGACACCGAGGATGCCCTGGAGCAAGCACACAGCTCTCTGCCTTTGAGTCTGCCAGGACGTGTCCCAGCTCGTTAAAAACCTGAGCAAAGGCCAGTGCAAGATGTCCTTAGGATCCTGTGGCTGCTGGACCAGGCACCAAAGAAGTAAATAAAGCTCTTACTGTACTGCTGACAGTTTTCCTGGAGGGTTTGGGACCCATGGGGGGTGACAGGGCCTGACCATGGGATTGACTATCAGAACCAGCTCTACACCACACAACAACCAGCAGGGGATGGGGGGTGATAACACACAGGGCTCAGGAGGATGTGTATGCCAAGGAGTGCTCTGGGGGCTTAAAGGGAGGATAATGGGGGCAGCTGGCAAGATACCCAGGGGGTGGCTACTGGGCCAGGGACACACAGTGAACTGTTCTCACACTGAGCCTGACACCCCCTGCCCATCATTTCCACTTTATTCAACAATCCTGCCTGGCTGGAGATGCATGATACCGCCCAGTCCCCTTCAAAAGCTGCACCCAGCTCAGGTATGGCCGTGTACTGCTCCTCGCCAGCCCTGAGCAAAGCTGAGGTGCTGTCCTGCCTCCAAAGGGTCCTGCTACCTGCCTGGCCTGTGACACCCCTATCTGCCCCGAGGACCCTGCCTGAACCATTAGATAGGTGTTTGGCTCATGGCCAGAGTGCCACCATGCCTGCCCTGTGGCCCTCGGCAGCAATCCTGCCTGTGTGGAACAAGGAGTCCACACAGACCAGCAGGGGAGATGCTGCAGTTCCCAGTGGGAGAGGAGCTTTGGAGTCTCTAGGAATCCCCAAGCAGATTCTCCAGCACACACTCGTGACCTGAATCCCCACAAAGGCTGGCCCCAAACCCCCAAGCTCATCTCCACCCCTCTCTCCGGTGTCTGCCTCCACGGCGCCCATGCCTACCTTGGCATCCAGGATGCTCGTCTCCACCCGGGCCACCCCCTGGTTCTCCCTGAACAGCTGGATCTTGCTGACCTTGCTGAACTCTGACAGCACCGTGGTGAGGTTGGTCTTCAGGTCGATGACGTGGCTGATGCCGTGCCGGGGTCCCACCAGCAGGGTGGTGGCTGGCTGCTTCTCGTCCTGGCGGCACAGGCACATGGAGAGAGAGAGAGACAGACAGACAGACAAGGGTGAACAAACACACCCCGGGGCTGCGCAGGCTGCACCTGGCTCTCTCCATGGAGCCCAGCCTCAATGCTGGCAGTTTGGTCAGGCCCAGGATGGCTTTTGCAGAGCAGTAGGTAAGGCTGGTGCCATCAACCTGCCTCCCTGAGCCCCTCTGCAGAGCTGGGAGTGGTGTGCAGGATGCCAAGGCTATTTAAAAGTGAAGCTCTGAACTGACTGTCCACGTGAAATATTCAGGCTCACTGGTGTCACTACACTAAAGTAAGAGTGTGTTACAAACCTGTCTGATCTGACATTGCCTCCGAGAGAAGGAAGCAAAGGAGGGAGTGAATGTATTTCAGGAAAGAAGAAAGGCCTAAGCCTTGACTGGAAATTGGGATGTTTCTTGCTCTGGTCTAAAAGGATGCTTCAAGCCAGGTGTTGAGGAGAAGAGGAGCTGGGCAGACCATCGCAGAAGACAATAAGGGAATACTTTTTACCACTTCAGCACAGTTCAACTCACAGGCTGGGTCAGAGGCATTGCTTTGGTGTCAGAGATAAAAAAAAATGCTGTTACTCAGGCAGTGTCAGGAGCAGGCTCTGACTGCTCTGCCATGGCACCAACCACACCCCATGAGGTTGTGCCTGCACTGATCTCCTGCAAGCAGCCCTTTGGGCTGTGAGCTGAGGGGGCAGAGCAGACCGCAGGCTGCCAGAGATGGAGCCCAGCAGGCAAAGCATGGGAAGCCAGGGAAGTGCTGAGACCATGGGTGGGGGTAAAGGGAAGCATGGCAGAGAGGTGACACCTACATGGGGGCTCCTGGGCAGGAGGTGGAGTGAGAGGGATGAAGGGGTGAGCCAGTGGGGAGCCTTTGTGGGTCCTGTTTGGCTGCTGGCTTTCATCCTGCTGTGGAGAAGGTGAGGTGGCTTGGGTGAGCAGAGGAGATGAAGGGTCACTGTGGCAGTGATCAGGCTGGACCACCTGTGACAGAGGCAGCAAGCCCAGCCAGGGCTGTGTGGGCAAGCAGAGAACATGGTGCCCTTTGCCAGGAGTGCCCCTCCTCTGGGACGGACGGCAGGATGTCCCAGGGCACGGTGGAGTTACAAACACGTGCCTGAAACTACTCCAACTTCACTGAGCAAGTCATCTTGTTGCCCACCAGGCTGGCAAGAACAGAGCAGATCCTGACCCTGCAGAGCTGAAGATCCGACCCACTGAGAGCAGAGGCTCCCAAGGCTTTTCTGGGTGGGCTTGGAGCTCAGCAGGGCAGAGCAGGAGACTGAGGGAAGTTGTGTCTGTGGGAGCCACATGTCCCCTGGCTCCCCCTCAGCACACACTCAGGAGCAGGCACCTCCCAGCCCAGCCTGAATTACCGTACCAGTCCCACTGTGTTGAAGAGAACCCCAGCAAAGGTCGGCAGCTCGTTCAGGATCCTCAGGTACTGCAGCTTTGCCTGGGCTGTGGAGACCTGACAAAACACATCACATCACAGGGGTGATCACCGTGAGCACAGGGGGAAGAGATGCAAGAGGCTGGGGTGGACGTGGGGGCTCTCAAGTAGGGGTGCACAGCAAGTTGTCAGGCAGCTCTGGGCATGGGCTGTGCTGGCAGCGAGGCTGAGTCGTGGGTGAGGGGGGTCTCCACTTCCCTGCCATCCTGGGCAGCTGTTGGGAGGTAACTCAGAGCAGAGGCACAGCCTGGAAGGAGGCCCAGTGCTCGATGTGAAACTCCCCTGAGATGTACAACCCTCCCTCCTTCCCTGTGAAGGCTGCAGGGACCAAGGCAGTGGCTCAGCAGCCGCCTCCAGAGCTTTCCGAGCCCAGAAGCAGAGATAACAATGAACTGATGTGTGCCACTGCAGCCGAGCCTCAGCTGATCTCATCCCTGATCCTCGCTGCACTCCCTGCAATCCAGATCAGCTCGTGAAAGCGGATTCGGGAGAGAGAGAGAATGTCTACCTGGCTCTCCGGGATTGATCTCCCATCCCAGGGGATTTAAGAACAAGAGTTCCCAAGCAGCTGGGGACAACAGGCTGGTGTGGAGGGCAGCACTGAACAGGGGCTGTGTGGGCTGGGCTCACCTTGGTGCCGCCAGGCTGGTGCTGGTGGGCTTTGAGCTGCTGCGAGAGGGATTTCCGGAGGCTCTTCTCTTTGATGAGCTGCAGGAGCGAGGGGGGCAGGAAGGGCTCCAGGCCCCACTCCTTCCTGTGGGGAGGGAAGCCTGCATGAGCTGCCAGGTCGGAGACACTGCCGGCGGGCAGAGAGGGACAGAAACTGTCCCAGAGCATTCTCTTGCCGTCAGAGGGAGCTGGAGCCACAGCCGTGCTTCCTTGGTGCCACAGCCGGAGCAGCAGCAGCCCCCAGACGGGGTCCCCAAGGGGATGGGACCCTGGGCTGGTGTCACAGCTCCCCAGCATCAGGCTGGGGAACAGCAGTGCCAGGCTCTGCAGCAGACCCCAGCTCCCACTCACCCTCATGTAAGCTTAGGGGATGCAGGACAAATTCCCAATCCTCTTTTGGGGTCCTCCCAGGGTGACCCCTCCCTCTTCCTCCCTGTGCCGAGTAGGCAAGGCCAACCTGCACACGTGGGCTGGGTATGGGTCTAGGTCCTCCAGGAGCCGCGGGAGGGCTGAGCCAGGGCTGCACAGCCTGGTGACAGGCTGAGCTTACACAGCCACAGAGCCTTCTCCTCGCCTTGGATGCAGGCGGAAAATCAGCCGGGGTTCCCATGGAAATGATCCTGGGCTCACAGCGAATGTCCCCAGGCCTGGCTGCTGCATGCAGGTGGATGTCAGTGGGAGGGGGTCTTATAGAACCCCAGGGGCTGTGTGTCACTGCTGCCAAGCCCCTGAGCCAGCACCCAGCCCAGGGGGGGCTCTCAGGGCATCTCATGCTCCGCACCCCAAAATGTTGCTGGGAGCGCCCCAGGGGCACAAGGGAGGGACACGAGGGAGGGACACGAGGAAGCCTGGGGACAGGGAGGAGGACTCACTCCACGTTCTTGAGGGAGACCTTCTGGCTGGGGCGGGTGGCTGAGACGGTGATGTAGATGTGGAGGGCAGCCAGCCCCAGCAGCATCTCTGGCTTGGGGTCTGTGCCGAAGCGCTCTCTGATCACATCGTTGCGGCTCTGCGGGAGGGAGAAGAGGTGTCCTCAGACAGCCACAGGGACAGGGCACTGCTGCCTGAGGGGTGCTGCCACAGGGCCCAGCCTTGGCAGACGTGTGGGCCACGGGCACCACCAGCTCCCTGCCCCCTACCTGGATGTATAGGTACTCGAAAGCTGCGGGATCCCGGCGCAGCAGCTCCACTGGGTCCTTGGGGAAGAAGCTCACACGGAAGAGGCATCTCATGCCGTGGTAGTGTGTTCTTTGCACAACCTGTGGCAGGAGCAGAGGGGAGCAGTGAGCCCAGGAACCATTGGCTGCAGGGCATGAGATGCCCTCTCCTCTCTTCTGGGGTGATATTTGATTCCTCTCCTCCGTGCACCACCTTTCATCCCAGGAACATCCCAGCCTTCCTTGGTGTGACAGCTTTGCCTGGTGCTGTAGGATTTATGGCACTCAGGCTATTGTTTGCTCCATGATCCCCATTTTATCCCTGGTTCTGTGCAGCACCAGCTTCCTGGATCTCCCCGCCAAGGATGGTCATGAGTGCTGTCTGCAGCTGCCCAGGCTGGAGCACAGAGCAGCTCCATGGTGCTGTCAGTGTGGGATGGGTAAAACCCTGATTGTCTCCCTCTTTGGCCACCCTTTTCACCCCCGAGCCTGCAGGACCACGCCAAAGGCAAGGAGAGGCTGTGCCACCCCACAGCGCAACCCCAGCCAAGCCTCACACTGGGGGAAGAAGGGGCTCTCTGTGCCCAGCCCCTCACCACGGCCATCCCAACACCCCCCCACGCCCCGCAGCTCACGTGGGCCAGCGGCTGCTTGTCCTGGAGCAGCAGGAAGCGGTGGCTCTGCTCCGGGCTGGAATACTCCAGGACCAGGGCAAAGTGCTCGATGTGCCGCAGCGACAGGCGGTCCTGCAATGTCACCATCACGTCCTGCAAACGCCACGGACAGGCTTGGGTGCGAGGCACTGGCTGCTTCCCGAGGGGGAGCTGGGACCTCACGGAGAGCCCACCCCTCCCTGGCAACCGGGGCAGTGCTGACAGGGGATGGTACCCAGTGACCTTGCAGCGGGAGGTGACCGGCAGCCAGGCCCCCAGCACCTCAGGTAACACCGTGGCGGTGCTGAGGGGGGCTGCAGGGAGCTGGCCCCTGGCAGGGGGACTCGCAGGAGCATCCACCCTGGCTGGAGGGCAGGCTGAGAGCAAGGAGAGAAGTCAGGAGAGGGAGGGAGCCAGCAAAGCCCCATCCCTGCCAGCTGCAAAGCGTGTTGCCTGGGGAGGCAGACGGGCCATCCATCACGCCAGAGTGGCTCGCAGCCAGCCCAGGGCTGCTGCGGTGTTCGTGCATGGGAAGCAGGAGAGGAAANTGAAGGATTTGATCTGCCCGTTCTCCAGGAAAACCTTCAGCACGTTGGGAATGAGGAGGAGAGCTTCTTTCTTCAACATGTCCTGGCATGTGGGGCCGGCACAGGGGGAGGCGAGGAGGGTGGGGGGGCACGGAGAGACGGAGGGAAGGCGGGCAGAGAGAAGGAGTGTCAGTGATGGAGTGCTCGTAGCATCCTCTGCTGCTCTGGGCTTTTGTGCTAAAAAGCACATTTCCCCCAAAAACCCAGCATTCTGTTGAGCCATCAAGAAGCGCAGAGCTGAGGCAATTCAGAGCTGCCTGACAGATTCACCTCCTCAGCTCCCAGCAGCTGCAGTGGGAGCAGAGCATCCTGCTCTGTCCAGCATATCCCAGTGCCCATGCCTGGCAGCCTGTCCCGCTCCCCAGCTGGTGTCCCAGAGGGGAGGTATGGCTGGGGTGGCTCAGAGCTGATCCCCCTTTCCTGACCCTTACCCCAAGCCTATCCCCCCTTAACCCTGCATATCCCCTCTGCAGGAAGTTGGGGAGAAGGCTGATTTTATTTAGTGAGAAGCATTTCAATCAGATAATTACCTAATTGATTTTGCTTAAAAATAGAACGTGCTAGAAGCGCTTTAAAGGGGTTTTTTTTCTCAGTTTTGTTTTGTTGTTAATAAAACCTTTCTGCAATTAAGAGATAAAAGCACTGGGCTGGAACTCTTCAACTTCCACAGCCATGCAGCAGTGCCCTGGTCACCCTGCCCCACATACAGGCACTCCAAAGCCTTTGGCACGGGGCTGGAAGCCACAGACCTTCCTTAGGGCAGGCACTGGCATTGCCTGGATGCCTCCCCTGGGTGCCCAGGGGGACTCAGTTGAGACCAGGTTTCTAAGGCCAGTTTTTGGGCCTCCATCAGAGGGACAGGGGAGGACCACAGAAAGTCCCCCCAGCAGTGGCCCACCACACTGACTGTGCCCAAGGGCATCTGCCCCGTGGGGCTCCCCAGGCCAGACAGCTGCTCTCGCCTGCAGAGCCCAAATCAGGGAAGAGGAGCCCTGTGGCCCCCAACCACCTCACACCCCATGGCCCTGGGGACACCTCAGGGGGGTGAAGCACGGAGGAAGGCAGGGCAGGACTTACTGGGTCTGTCTCGCCGACTGTCACCTGCTCCGAAAATCGGACTTTGGCCGGGTTGGACCTTAGCTTCGCCTTCTTGGCTGCGCTGATGAAAGCAGATTTGGGAGACTGGAAAGAGAGCACTGGGTAAATCACCTGCCTGCCCTCAGAGCCGTGATGTGGGGAAAGCCAGACACAGGCCCCAGAGGAAACCCCTCTGGAGCCAGCGTGATGATGGGGAGTGGGCAACAAACCATGAAATGGGGAGGGTGGAAAGCAAGTCCCCTTGGCTGTGGTTACACAGCGCTGCAGGCAGGGCCAGCACGATGAGCAGCAGCCCCTGAAGTCACACCAGCAGCATCAGTGTGACAGGGAGGCTGCAACCCAGTGAGCACCTGTGCCTGGCACCCCTGCGCAGGCTGAGCTGCAGCAGATGTCAGCCAGGTCTTGCTTGGAGGCGCTGGCACCAGTTGGGTGGGAGGAATGAACCCCTTGGATGTGGGTTTGCAGCCACAGGGAGATGGCAGGACCCCAGGCATCCCTGCAGGATGATCTGGTGGCAGTGCCTGCACACACTCCAGCACGGAGACAGTCGTGCCACAGAGCTGTGTGTGTCTGAGGGTGCCAGCACCAGCTGCCTATCCTGACTGGTGGCCAAGAGGAAAAAAGCTTTTTTGGAGCATGGCACACATCCCTGCTCCTGGAGCAGTGCTGGGTGGGGGCATCTCCTTCCCGGAGAGGAGGGGAGCACAGGGGAGCTCTCACACTTCTCTCCTTCCCCGACATCAAAGGGCTCAGTGAAGCACGAACGGTGCCTCGGGGGTGACAGTTCACTCTGCCCCAGTGCCACGGGCGCCGAGCCCCAGTGCACCAGCAGCACCTCCAGCCCTCCTGCAGCCCGGCCCTCCCAGCTCCCCAGGGACTCCCGAGCCAGCTGCGGCCCCTCCCTGCCACCTCTGGCACGATGGGTTACTCCATCAGACACAGGCGATGCCCTCAGCAAACCGTACGGCTTTGGGGGTATTTCTCCTCCCTCCCTCCTGGTGACAAGGACAGGGAGATGGCTGCACGGCCACTGACCCCAAGGGGCTGCGGCAGCTCTCAGACCCGACAGCTTGGAAGAGCCTTGGGGTGGTGGGACAGGGGTCACAAATCAGCTGAGCTGCCTGAGTGGTCTCCCGGGGTCTCCAGGGACCCCGCCTCGGTCTACAAAAGGGCTTTTCACCCCTGTCCTGGCTCCCCTGGAGCTGGCCATGGCCCTGCCAGTCTCACCTGGTGGGTGTGCAGGACCGTGAGGATGATGAAGTCCTTGGCCTTCCTGTGACAGAAAGGAGAGATGAAGGTGGATGGGACCTTATGGTGATGGACCTCAACACGTGCAACTGGCTACCGAGAGCACATCCCACCCTTCCCAGCCCAGTGGTGGCCGGGACCTTTGTGGGCTCCTTGGGGTGCCTGACAACATGGCTGTGGATACTTTCCCACTTCTTGGCCAGCTGGGAATGGCTGTGGCACTTGCTCCGAGGCGCTTCCCCTGCTCAGGCTGAGAATTCCCCACCCCAGCAGTGACCACTGGTGACACGGGTGTGCACTGACACCCCAAGGCTTTGGTACGGGCACAGCAGCCTGGCATGAGCCCCTCCCCAGAGGCGATGAGGGACAAGTGTTGTCCTCACCTGACAAGCTCGATGAATCTCTCTCTGGGGGCTTCACTCACATCCTCATCGTTGATGGCCAAGATCTGGTCTCCTGGCAGGAGTTTATCCTCAGAGGGGCCGCCTGCCAGGAGAGAGGGTCAGGGCCAACCCAGGCATCCCGGAGCTGCGGGGTGGAGGGGAAGCAGGAGGGTCCCGAGCACCCCCAAAGCGTTTGCCCACGTACGTGGCTGCGGAGGACGCCCTGCAGGCCCACCAGAGGGGACAGGAGAGGACAGGAGCCCAGGGAGGGGTCCCACCAGGGGGAAGCGCCACTGTGTTTCCTGGCACGCTGCAGCTGTGTCCAGGAGCACCCCCACACACACCCTACCTGCTGCCACCGACCGCACCACCACTGGCCTCTCGCTGCCAGCCACAAAGCCGAATCCGTAGAGGGGGTGGCGCTGGACCGTCACCTGTCGGAGCGTGTCCGAAGGCAGCTGCCCACATTCCATATCATCGCCACCGCGCTCCTCCGGCATCACATGGCTGCGCTGGAATCACAGGGACAGGCTGTGAGGCACCCCGCCACGCAGCCCTGCCCGTCACACCGAGCCCTCGGGGAGCTGGAGGACAGCCCCACTCCGCCTGCGGCGCTCCCAGCGCTCCCAGTCCCCTCCTGGGACAGGCACAGCCCCGTCCTCCCGTTCGGAGCGGTGCTGCTCAGTGCCTGTCCCTGCCACAGCACCAGCAGCTCAGGCAGGGGGACGTTCATGGCGATGCCACAGCAGGGTAAATCACACCATCCTCTCCCAGCACCTCACTGTCCCATCCCTGCACTTCAGTAGATGTGTGGGATAAACTACTGGTGGTGTGGCTCTGGCCATTCCCTGAGGGCTGGCACCGCCGTGAGGGTCAGGGGAGACAGTGGCCCTGGCACAGCCAGAGAGCTCTCTCTGTTGTTCTGCAGGGCTTTAACAGCAAACTCAAGGGCTGGAGACAGCGGCCCTGGCACAGCCAGAGAGAGCTCTCTTTGTTGTTCTGCAGGGCTTTAACAGCAAACTCGAGGGCTGGCTTCTTCATGCTGTGTAACACAGCTTAACAATATCAGAGATAAGTGAAAACAAGTCTAGCCAGTCTAAAAACTGGGATTAAGGCAGGCTCAGCTGTGCTACTACAACCAAATCTCCACCCTCAGCCCAGGGACTCCTTGGAGTGGAGACAACCAGAAAATGGGGAGATCCAGCCCAGGGCAAGGTCGTGTCAAAGCTGCCCTTGGCATCCCGGAGCAATGCCAGCCGTGGCTCCAGGCTGCTGGGCAGGGCTGTGAGCCTGCTACGGGGGAGCAATCCCAGCACCACGGGATGGCCACGGAGCACAGCACAGATGGCAGCACGCACAGCCCAGCCAGAAAAACAAAGTGGTGAACGTGCTGCTCATTGCTTGTTCCTGTCCAGCCTATTTAGTCTCTTTAAAAGAGATCCTTCCCGGCCTTTTGACAACACACCAATTGTTCCATCTCTTATCAGTTTAGGATTTGATGCCTCATCCATCTAATGCTATCTGTCTGCATTTCTGACACCCCCACCCACTCCCAGCGCCGCGTTGGGCACCTGCTGCAGAGCCGAGAGGGACAGCACGTGGGGCTGGAAGGGGACAGGAGCTCCTGGCAGCTCCACACCAGCACACACAGCTTGGGGCTTGAGGACATCACTGTGCCGAGCCTCATCCCCAGGTAACCACCCAAAATCCTCTAAGGGAGGATGCCACGTCTGCCATGGGAGCCAGGAGAGCTCTGAGCACCAGGTGAGTCTGCCCAGGGTCAGGGATACAGCGCTGGCCGTGGGTGAGCTGCGCTCTGTGGTGATGGGATGTCACCAGGTGATGGGATGTCACCGCAGCCGGGTGACCCATTCCCAGTGCCCAGCCGGATGGGTGCTCGTGGCTTTCCCCTCCCTCACGCAGCAGCACGTGGCTGGAGAAGGAAACAGTGAGGCCTGGGGAAGGGAACTGGTGAGGAGCAGAAGGGTCTGGGCACCCCCGTGAGCACGGGAATGCCGCACCCACCAGCGCTCCCAGCAGGAGCAGAGCCAGCTCCATCGCCAGGAGAGTGCAGCTGCAGGGAAGTACAGGCGAGACCATCTCCCCAGCGACCGTCTCTGCGCCGCCTCATTAGCTGCTCTGCTACTCCCATGAGCATTTAAAAGAACAACAGTAACCACTACAACAAAAGGAATCACGCGATTCAACCAATTTTCTCAAACAAACGTTATCCAAGGCCACTGCGTGCAGCTGGAAGGGCGGCTGAATGCAGCACTGCGTCTCCACACGCCCGGCACGGCCAGGGAGAACGCCAGAGACGGAGCTGGCGGCCACGAGGCAGCAGTCACCGAGCTGCTGGCTTCCCAGGGGACACTCCTCCTTTCATCCCACCCATGCTGTCCATTCCAGCCCCCCCCGATCCACGAGCCCCCGCAGCAGATGAACAGGAGGATGCCTCAGAGATGCGGCTGAGCTCAGTGCGGTGGCTCCGGGGGAAACAGAGGCAGGGGTTTGCTCACCAAGTCACAGCAAAGTGGATGGCGAGTCCCAGACCAGAGCTGCCCCGTCAGAGCTGGTGTGTGCCCAGATCTGTCCTTCTGTGTGCAGTCTGGGAGTCGGTGTCAGCCTCACTGCTCCCCGCGGCTGAGCCACAGACGGTGACCGCCCAGGGACCAGGGACAGCAGCCGAATTACCATCAGAATTGGTTGGCCGGGAAATCTTTGCGGCTTTAACAGACAAAAGGAAAAGAAAGCACACCTCACTTCAGCCACAACCAGCCTGCCATCCAGCGTCAAAGGGAAGAGGGGAATAAAGAGATGGATACTGACAATAAAAACTCCTTTACCGGGCTCTTAAGCTGCTCCTCTCCTGATAAGACTCGGACGCTGCAGAAGCATTACCAGGAAATTAAATAAAAGAGGATGAGTGTCCTTGTAAGCAGGACTTATCCACTGCTGGAGAAGCAGTAATATGCTCAGCAGCAGGTACAACATGCCTTCTCCAGGCTGAGGCTCTGAACGTCCTTCCTGCGGCAGCTCTCCCATGCCGGGCTTGGGGAATAACGTGTGCTCACCCCGGACCAGAGTGAGAGGTCAGAGAAAACCAGCAGAAGCGCTGGGTAAGGTAACTCTCTCCCAACTCTGGTAATTGGCTGCACCTCAGGAGCCATCACTTCCCTGGAGCCCGATTTTTTTGTGCTGCTTCTTTTAATTTCTGGGCAGAGAGGTGCGCTGGGCTGCAAAGCTCTCGGCTTTGCTCTCGCAGCGGGGAGCTGAGGCTATGAAACAACCCCAGGGGCTCAGCAGCTCTGTGCCATCAACAGCACCCAAACCCAGCCTCACCCTGGGGCCTCACTGCTTGGGGAACACCCACCACCCCCTTGGTGGGCACAGAGCAGCACTGACCCCATCCCACTGCAGGGAGCAGATGGCTGTTTATGTCCTTGTCCATGTCCCCACCCTGCCTGCTGTGTACTTACCTGCCTGCTGCCCACCCTTAGCCCAAGAGCCCGCTCTGCATCCCCTCGTGCCCTCGGGGACCACCATGGCACAATGCCACCGAGGCACAAAGTCACTGCAAAACAGCTCAGCACAAAGGAAAAGGACTCATCAGGAGAACCCCCCCTGTGCCCAGCAGCAGCAGGAGCCCACCACAGACGTACCCCTGTGGGAGCACCTGGCTCTTCACGGCACCTCGACTGACGTGGCATGAAGATATCCCACTGCTGAGGCTTGGACACTCATCTGCTGTGCTCAGGGCTGACGCTGATCTGGTCACACTCTGCCACCCAAGGTAAGAGAGACATCAGCTCCCTCCAGCCACTGCCCATCGTGATACACTGCCAAGGGATGTGCCCTCAGCTTGCTGAGCACCTTCAGACCTCCCTGCCACGGAGCAGGGCTGAGCACGGAGCCCTCATCCCCCCCAAGCAGACAAAGGCAGAACAGGAGCTACTCCATAAGCTGATGCATACATTTTTAATTTCCTACTGCAATAAATCTCTGCTCCCTCTGAGGACTGATTTTCTGCCTTTGCTCTTAATGCTGACTGGCCATCTGCCACCAAAACAAACCAGTACCACCTGCCTGGGAGGAATGATGGTCTCCATCTACCCAGGACACTCACACCACTTCCAACTGCCTTTAAACAGTGTGGCACCAGGTGAAAACACTTTCTGCAGCTGAAGAAGGGCTCACAGCTCAGCTCCAGGATGGGGAGTGGGTATGGGAAGGTCTTGCCCCTTCTGCAGAGGGGCAGTTTGCAGGGGTGGGTGCCAGCTCTCCTCCCCCTTCCTCTGCTGCCGTGAACAACCCAAGAACAAACAGAGCCCGTGGATTCCTGCCTCTCCTACTGCAAAACCATGCCCAGCTCCTCCATCTGCCAGGCTGCAGTTGGTGAGCGGCTTGTGAGGCATGTGGGATCCTGAGCACGTGTGGCAGCGGCAGGAAACGCCGGGGAATGGGCCAAGAAGTGTTTTTATGGGGAACATATGGCAGCTCCAGCCTCACACCCCGGTCTCCATCTCAGATGGAGCCGTGGGGCTGCCAGGGCGCGTGGGGACCAACGGCGGGGACAAAAGCAGAGCAGGCAGAGCTGGCTGGCATGGGATCCAGCACGATGTGCATCTCTACTCCATCAGCCCTGCATCTGCACCCAGCAAGCATCTGGTCACCTTGGAAGATGCCATTTGGCCCAGGTTTACGTGTCAGACACCCCCAGCATGGGCAAACAGATGCTGTATTTCCAGAGCACTGAGGAGCTGCTTGGTCACACGGAGCCTGACAGCCTGGTAAGGCTGCCCCTGCTCTGGCAGTGTTTAACAGCTGACTGAAGCGAGGGGAGCTGGATTGAGGGGTGCCAGCCTGGCTGAGACCAACACTAAAGGCAGCAGAACAACCCCGGCCTTCACGGGTGAAGTCCTTCATGGACCCAGCCTGGAGAACGCAGCCTGCACACGGCTCTGCCATATGGCCCATGACTTCACCCCCTGTGCTCCAGCTTGGATTTGCTGTCAATATTGGGAAGCAGTTTAAAATCAGCAGAGGGGTTAGCTCTGCTGCTAGTGCTGGCTCTGTCCTGAGCTGGCAGGCGAGCTGGGTACGCTGCTGGTACAAAGGTGGGGTGCCAGATGGCACCCGTTTGAGGGCACAAATACCCCTGGCTTTCAGTGCAGGGACAAGCAGACAGTGAGCAGTGTCCAGCAGAGCTGCTGGAGAAGCTCGTGAGCGGCCAAAGGCAGCTGTAAATAACAAAGCAGCAGCCGCAGCCTGGCTCCAGGCAGCAGCTGCAGCCTTCTGCTGCTCAGCCTGCAGCTTTTTAAATGGTCCTGGCATCTCACCTAGAGATAAACACAGGCAGAGGGGCCAGGAGGGTTGGGGGCTAGCTGGAAATCCAGCACCTGTTATATCCTGGGGGTGGCAGAGGTGGGCTTATTGCCCCTTTGGCCAGCTCAACAAGGTGCTGGGGGCAAGAGGGGCCCAAAAAATTCTCAAAGTAACGATGCCTATTGCAGAAAATACAGGGTAAGCATGGCTAGCAAGGACCCTGTGTGTCACCACAACCTCCAGCCGCGCTCAGGTCATCAGAAAAAAAACAGCTTCTGCACAGGGAGGGACTGTCCTGGAACAAGCCCTGTGAGACATGGCCAGATGCACCACGGAGAATCTGAAGCTCAGCCTGTATCACACCTTCCACAGGCAAACACTCACAGACATTGCCTTCCCCAGCTAAGACTTGGGATCTCCAGGCTAGAAAGGAGAAGAGGGACCACGATGGTCCCTGAAACCAGCCTGACACCAGGCAGGGAGCTGGCACTGCATGAGAACTGGAAGGCACCTGTGGAAGGAGGTTTGATGCCCGGGAAAGGCAGCGCTTTGCCACACAGGAGCCAGCTAATCCCAGGAGCTCCCTGCCACAGGATGCTGGGGAGGCTGGAAATTCAATTGGGTTTGAAAAGCAATTTGCAGCTACTAAAGCCAGAGGCCTCCACAGTTCCTGTGCTGCAGGTTGCCAGATCCTGGGAGAATTTACACCAAGAGTGGTCTGATCAATGTGCAGCAGGAGGGAGGACCTGAGCCCACCTCGCTGGCACAGTTCACCTGCGTGGGCTGCCCGAGGTGCCCATGAGTGTGGCAGAGATGGGACCCCCCCCAGATGCACGTGCCCGAGTGTGCCACTGGATGCCTTCAGGAGGCCCTCAGGTTCCAGGGCAAGCACTCAGCACCTGCAGGAGTGAGGGACGCTGAGTGTGAGATGATGACAACCTCCAGGTTGTTCACTCACACAGCCTGGCCATGCCTGCACAAACTGGGGACAGGTTGGGGTGCTGTGGAACCTGTCTGAGTGTCCCCTGAAGACAGCAGGTTCCCTCATTTGTGCAGGTTTCCACCACGTTACAAACACCATTCTCCTCCAGCTTGTTTTATGCTATTACAAACACCATCCTCCTCCACCAAATTGTTTGAACCAGGGGCTCCCACTCAGGTAAAATTTTTCTCCTCCAATCTTCCCTGTGATTTTTGGCTGTTTAAAGGATTTTTGTTCTCCCCAGCTGGAGAAGAGGATCAAAGCAAAATCCTTTAGCAACAGGATCAGGCCCAGAAAGCTCGTGCTCCTGACTCACCCAGCAGCAGGTAGAGGACCACGGGGCTGCTGGCAAAACTGAGAGAGCCTGGGCTGGAGAAGAGGGACAGTGAGAGAGGGGTGTAAAGAGGAAAGCCTGTCTCCTCTCTAGGGCATTGAGAGCATGCCCTGAGCATGGGCTGCAAAGCCACGCCACAGGACAAATTTTTTTTAGGTTATCTTTCTTTACATTTGGGGATGCCCAAGCAGCTGGGCACTGATCTAGGGCCTGGGAGAAACTGGTTTCCAGCCGCTCCTCTGCCACCATCTGCTGTGGTGACCACGGGTTGGTTACCTTGGTCCTCTCCTCCGTGGTGCTCCACTGGTGCCAGCAGGGCAGGAGCCCCCCCTTGCCCAGCCGGGCAAGACTCGGAGGGATTTTTGTCTTTGTGAGGACTACAGAAATACAATAAACAGACAGTCAACACTGGGATGAAATGAGATGAACACATAAGAGGATTAATAGGAGATGAGGAGCAATAGAATAAGATTTGCAGCATTTTTCTCCATTATTTGTGTGATGCTCAGCTGCATGATGGGGGCTTGGAGTGATACCAGCTCCCCACCACAGCCTGGCCACTCTCTGCCTGCCTGTTACTGCTACAGTTCTAACTCAGGAAACCTCTGTGTTTTATTAACTTTGCTTTCTGGTGGCACTGGAGGCAAACAACCCCTGGCCCCGTGGGGAGGAGGGGGATTCCACCAGCCCCAGGTGTTCCTGCACCTCTCATGCTGGCACGGGCAGCTTGAACCCCAACTGAGCCTTTCCTGCAGGAGCCCCCAGGTGCACACAGCGTGTCCCCAGAGCCTCGTGCTCCTCAGGGACAGGGTCTGGCTGCTGGCATGGCACAGCATCTCCTCTCCAGCAGCAGGAGAAGGGCTCCCCCCACACCTACGTGGGCGCCAGGCACCCGAGGCCCACCTTGCTCCAGCAGATTTGCAGGAGGAGAAATTTATCGCTGCATATAAAGTTCAGGGGGGAGTTAAATAAGGCAGGAGATTTACACATCCTTTACATTCCATTAGCAAGCAGGCACAGCCTGCATCCCCTCCCAGGCATCAGTGAGGAAGATTCAGGGAGGCTGTCAGCCCTCCTCTCCCACAGCTGGCAGAGAGGCTTGAAAATCCAATCAAGCACTTTCCTCTGGGCCTTCAGGAATCCCAGGACTTTCACCGTGGATTTACAGGGAGCAATTTCCTCAGTGGACAGCTTGGACTCCTATCTCCACCCAGCACAGCACAGAGCAGGGCAGGGAAGGGACCTGAGGGAAGGAATGCCAGAGGAGGCAGGACAGATAACAGCATCCCCAGCCCAGACGGCTGCGTGACAGCCCCTGGGTGCAGAGGGAGCATGAGTTGGACTGAAAACTCACCCAGCAGCTCCAGCAACCCACAGCCCTGCCCTGCCAGCCCATCCAAGGCGAGAGCTCGCCTTGACACAGAGGTGGCAAACACTGGAGCATTTCTGGCAGCACAATACTGGTGAGAGAGTCCCCCAAGCTGTGACAGAACTGGCCCACAAGCTCGCCTGCATGGCAGCAGGGCCTGTCCCATCAAACCCCCAATACTGTCACCAGCCTTGACAAGAGCCACGCAGGAATCTGCTTATGGGAGGTGACAAACACAGCCTCACAGAGTCCCCCTCCACCCCTGCATTTTCTAGGAGCCCTCTCCGTGCTCCGGGGCTTAGTAAAGCTCTTGAGCTGATGCAAGATAAAGGCAAAAAACATTAAAAAGAGAAAATGCACAGGAGCAGAGGAGCCTTTGCGTGTGACGCTTCCAGCCTGGGGCTGCGGGCCTTTCTAGCAGAGAGGTTTAGTTTATACCTCTTTATAATCTCTTCATAATCAGCTGCCAGCTCTGCTGCCTGTGCCAGGGTGCCCCTGGGGGTGCAGGGTGAGGAGGGGACTCTGCAAACTGCAGCAGTGAGCACGGTGCATTTCCCAGGTATATAAATTTAGAGGCACACCTGCCCACGTGGGCTCTGTTTCCAACACGTGGGCGTACAAATGTTGCACCGAAGAAGCAGCAGCAGCAGCAGTTTTGGAGGATGGCACCTGTTTGTGTCCAGCCCCGTGACTCCTCACCCGCCCCAAGGTGCTCACCTGGGGAAATGCTGCAGGATTAGAACCACAGAATGGCCTGGGTTGGAAGGGACCTCAAAGCTCATCCACTTCCAACCCCCCTGCCACAGTCAGGGACACCTTCCACCAGAGTAGGTTGCTCAGAGCTCCATCCAGCCTTGCCTTGGACACTTCCATGGATGAGGCAGCCACAGCTTCTCTGGGCAGCCTGTGCCAGAGCCTCCCCACCCTCAC
The DNA here is from genome assembly GCA_013399195.1 of Dicrurus megarhynchus. Classification (NCBI taxonomy): domain Eukaryota; kingdom Metazoa; phylum Chordata; class Aves; order Passeriformes; family Dicruridae; genus Dicrurus; species Dicrurus megarhynchus. The sequence goes on along the minus strand of VXAD01011945.1, from coordinate 58,215 downwards.
AGGGAAGAAATATTTCCTAATATCCAACCTAAACCTACTCCCTCTCAGTTTGAAAGAGACATGGGGACATGGAGCTGCTCCTGGCACAGCACGATCTGACTCGCATGCCCCAAGGTCTCTGTGGGATGCACACACACACTGTCCCCAGGGGAAAGCCCAAGGGACAACTCCGTGCTGGTCCCCCCACTGCCCCCTCTCTGTGCCACAACTCCCAGGCAGCACCCGAGGTCACACTCACCCAGGCTGTGGCAGAAGAAGGGGCTGCCAGCACAGCCCTTTGGTCCCTGGGGGACCAGATGGCACCAGAGCACCAACAAGAGCAAGGTGCTCCTTCCCCATGTGCTGTGTGGGTGCCCAGGGCTTTGCTTTGCCCACATCCCTGCTCTGTGGGGCTGCAGCACTGCACTCACCCCTGCACTTCCAAAGCACCTGTAACGGAGAGAAACACCCCCGCAGGTTTCTAAACAAGGCCAAACCATTATAAATATTGGTGCCATGAGTTTGCCTCCCCTGCCAGGAGAGGGGGAGCGTCAGCTCAGGCTGGTGCTGGTACCAGAGTGACCACTGGCCACGTCCTGTGTGCAGCCCCAGGAGATGCTGCTGAAGGCGAGCGCTGCACACCCAGCGTCATCGCAGCAGACCTCAGCACTCCTGCTGCATAGGGATCCGATGATTTTCTGAGTTCCTGCTGTAGTAATGAGCTTAATCAGCCCATGCAAATCAGTTTCCATTTGAAACCAGCCTTATCTAATGGAACCCACTCAGTATTTGCCTCCTGGAGTTTTCACACAGACCGATCTTTCCCGTTTCAGGTGTGAAAGGCAACTGGGGCAGGGAATGGTTTCACCTGCCCCAGCACTGGACACAGGTTGGAGCTCAGTGGCAATTCCTCAGCTTCATTTCTCATGTTCTCATTGTTTCCAGAAACAAAGGGGGTTAGGCTCTGAAAACCCCTCTCCTCTGGCAATGGATTATGTCCTTAGATCACTGCAGCCATTCACAGGAGCATTTGGATAACAGAATTTACACAATTTATCCCCTGGTGTCCATGGGTTCAGCAGGAGAGCCCCTCCACCACGGCCTATTTTGAATAAGCAAATCAACCACGCACGGGGAGATTCATTTTGTAAAGTGCAAGCGGAAAAAGCAATGCCAGTTCCCATCCATTCCTGGCTGACATTTTATTTAACAGGTTATTCATTTGCCCCAGCGTCCTCAGCAGCAGTAACAACCACTCCTGCAACCTCCCATAACTCACTGCCAGCTCCTTTCCTGGCTGCCTCCTCCTCCTCCCAGAGGTAATTAGCAATTATGAAGGTGTTACACAGCAACCCACCCCATGCTGTTCGATGCCACAGTTCCAGGAGCCCCTGGACAGCACCACATCCTCCAGCACCAAATGATACCCCAAACAGACCCCAAACCTCATCCTTCAGGCTTGATCCTCCCAGGGACGCAGAAGCCTGAGCCCTCTTCAAACCTTTGAGACAGAGGCCCCCTGAACTCCTGAGAGAGCCTGGGCTGGAGCCCAAATTGACCCATCAGACTGGTCAGCGCTGCACGGACCTTCCCCTGCTCCGTGGACCCTGGACCAGGTGTTGGTGCTGGACCCCAAGGTGTGCACAAGGCCACCAGCAAGTGAAACCCCTGGGGACACACACAGGTCTGCCCCAAGCCCCTGCCCACACCCAGGACCCCTCTTGCCCATCCTACTTCTTTTCTGTTCATCTCCAGAGCCCTGCTATGGGGCTCTGGCTGATCCACCGGGCTGGACTCGGTGTCTCAGCCCCAGCCAGGGCAGAGACAGAGAGCAGGTGTCAGAGATTGTGCTCACGATGCTCCCAGACAAGGCTCAGGCAGGGCAGATGCTAAGCCTAAAGGAGCTTTGCCAAGGAGGAAAAGCCCTCTGGCACAAGGTAAGGAGGATGTCTGGAAGGGTGTCTGAGCCCTGCGGGGAAGGGGACAGGGCTGCAAGGAGCTGCCTCTGGAAAGGGAGTGTGGGCTTGGAGCAGCCAGCTGCTCTGGGAAACCACAACCAGCATGGCTCTCCTCACCAACTGCACTGCACTCCTCTTTTTTTTTTTTTTCCTTTCTCTCTTTTTCTCCAATTTATCTTTTTGACACGTTCAATGATGCTTCTGCAGACTGAAAACAATAGAGACAGAGTTTCAGCCAAGGCAATTTCAGAGCTGAATCAAAGCTAAAATAACCTAGACACACAGCAGCTGAGCAGAGACAGCTCAGTGAGGGGGGACAGAGCAGTGCAGGTGCCCTGTCCCTCTCTGCAGCTCCCACTGCCCAGCTGGCAGAGAGGACAGCAAGTCCCACTCAGGAGCTGTGTGTCTCGATCTCCCACTTGCCTGCCACCCCTTTCTGGCCCTGGTGGCATCATTTCCCCCCTCCCATGGATGCAAGTCCCCATTCCAGTGCAAAGCCAACCCTGGCAGCTGCAGCTGAGTGAGTACCTGCTTGCCCAGCACACTGGCTCTGTGCTTTGCATAGCAAGCACCAGTGTTTGCTGTGCTGACCTTACAGCCCTGCAGAGCTTCCAGGTAGAGATTTTAAGTTTGTTTTTTTTTCCCCCTACAAGTGCTACTCTGCTGCTACGTGGAGGAGGTGGGAGGGACGGACAGACAGACACACAATTGGGGAGAGAGGGAGGATGAGCCGATTCTGCCAAGTGAATATTGCAACTGGACTCATAACGAGGAACAAGACACAATCCTCAGCATGACTCAGCCTGGAAACACATGCTGCTTCCCAGTCCCACTGCCAGGACTGGCACGTCCCCACTGCTCATCCCACAAGGAAGCAGCCCATGGCTGCCACCCCAGCACTCGCCCCACACGCGTTTCAGAGCCAGGACAGGTAAAGCCAGGCAGCTCCTGGTACCTGGACAGGCTGATGGTGCCAAAAGGCAGCCAGGCAAAACGGGGGCTGATGCTGTGCAGGACAAGCTGTGCGTGGCTGACATGCTGCTTGGTCTCTTGCAGACCTCCTGAAAGCAGCTGTCAGAGCCTGTCTGGTTCCAGCTCCCTGCCTCTCCAGACACACCGGTAATTCCGCTCCGCTCTGCGCGTGCCACCTTTGTTTCTCTCTGAGGGAGAAAGGGTTTCAGCGCTGTGAGCCTCAATGTGCTTGAAGAGCATCAAAAGCAGCAGGCAGAGCAGAGAAATGGGAGGCACAGGATCACAAGCATCCCCCAGGGCTGGTCCATGGGCGCACCTTGTGCCCCAGAATTCCTGCCATGGGGACAGTTGTCCATACAGGACACTGTGCACATCCTGGGTGAAGTTCAGGGGGCTGGGAAAGGCAGCATTGTGTCCTTCTGCTCCTGCACTTTACTTGTGAAATGCCACATCCAGTTCCAGGTTTAACCATGGGCCTGGGCAGGAGCTGCCTCAAGCACCTTCTCTGGGCCCCACATGAGCATCCCCAAGGAGTCAGGGGCTATCCCAGTCCCAAAGAGCCTGTGCCATCCCCTTGGCTCCCCAGCCAAGGCATTGTGAGCACCACACACTGTGGCAGCCACAGCTTGCCTGGGTGGGTGTGAAACCTCTGGCTGGGGCTGGCAGGCAATACTCTGCTCGTGCCAGGACCTTCTAAGGGAGGTGCTCGGCATCACCTCCTTGGATTAGGGGGATGTTAGACCTCCCCCTCCTCTCTGCCCTCGCTCCAGCTGGCTCCATCTCTCTGGAGGAGACATCCCAGTGCCAAGTGACATGGGCTTGATCATCTTCTGAGGACATGCAAATAAAACCAGAGCCCTTCTCCCTCCTCACACACGGGGGAAAGCGTTCCCCACGCCGCCTGTTTGCAGCAAACACCGAGGCGCGGCAGCCAGGGTGACAGCTCTGGAGATGACATGTCAGCTCCGGCTGTCCCGGGAGGAGGTGTCAAACTGCCACACGGCATTAGCTGCAACACGTTCCTGCACAACACCCTGCAAGCCCCGCTGCCACGGGGCTGTGGCACCCCTGCCACGCCACAGCACTCGGAGCCTGGCGTGTGGGAGCGCTGCCTCTGCTCCATCACCTCTCTGGGCAGTCCCCTGGCCAAGGGGTGCCGGCCACTGCTTTTGTCACCTGGCCCCTTGCATATCTTCTCCTGCAGTAGGACACTCGTGGCCTGCTGCCACGGGCTTTGCAGACCATGCCAGGCTGATGGGATCAGGCTGAAACAACCACCTGGCTGCCACTCAAGCACCAGGAGCTGGGGCAGGCACGGGGGGAAGGATGGGGATGGAGGTGCTTTGTTACAGCCCCAGGCCCACCTCACACCCACACTGCAGCAGCCCTCCAGGAACCATCCGGTGTTGGCATGGAGAGCTTGGCTTGGGGCAAGACGCTCCTCATGTCAGTCCTGGTGGGGCTGTCTGAGTCCCGTGGGACACAGCTCTGCTCCCCATTGCCATCCCCTCCCTTGCCACATGCTCCAGCCCTGGCCTGTGCCCTCGAGCTGCTGGAGAGCGAAGCAAACAGATCTGCCCACAGCACCACTGCTTTGCCTTCACCAAGAGACACAAGCAAATCAATTTTGGGGCAGGTTTAACCCTCTTCAGGGTACTGGTAGAGCCTCAGAGGAGCCTCAGAGGAGAGGTGGCCCAGTGAGCAGAGCAGCAGCAGCTCTCTCATCCACCCTGCATGTTCACAGCACCACGTTCACATCCAGAGAGCATCGCAGAGCCAGGACCGACACCGCTCCTCGTCTGCACGCGAAACCGCCACCCGTGCTCCCCACAGCTGTCACTGCTGGAGAATGACAATTCTTAGCCGCTGGTGGGAACATCAGATAACTTTGTCCTGTGTCACAAGAAGTGGCAGAGAGAGCTGAACTTGGCCTCAGAGCTTGCTGCCCCTTCCTTCGCCAGCTCAGATCGATGCTTTGAGGCAGTGCCTGGCTCTGGGCAGCTGTGAAGCCGGGGTTAAGCTGCTTGGGCACCAGCTGGGTTGTAAATAACACAAGAGGCAGCTGCAGTTCCTGTAAGACCAGGCCAGAAACGCCTCTATCTGACACTCTTAGTTTGGCCAACAGTGCCAAAAACACCTCCCAGGGATGTGGACAAGGAGCAACCAGCCTTCACTTCCTCCTCGTCAAGCTCCAGGCACAGCTTCTCCCATTTCCTACTTCACTGTTTAGATTAAAATCCTTCTGTTAGCCTATAAAAAAGGTAATCAAAATGATAACAACATCAATCAAATGCTCTCAGCAGATGAGCCAGTTGGTCCTTCATTCCTCCTGGCTGCCAGCAGCTCGTTGTCATGGGTGGACAGGAGCTGCAAGCTCCATCCTGGGGCCAGGATGGACATCCATCTAGGAAAGCTGGGGGGGTCACAGGGCAAGGAGTGGGAAGGATTCCAGCTCCCACCTTGGTTCTGTCACCCTCTCAACCCTCAGCTTGCTGGCAGGGAGCTGCATGGGTGCCGTGGAGGAAGGAGAGCTCACGGACTCCCCCTGCTCAACCACAAAACCAATTATCCTTGTGGCAATTAAAAGGGAGGAGAGACAAAGCCCTCTGACCAAGAGCATCTGCAAATCCTGACGCCAGTGCCAGGGGCTGAGGAAGGAGGAGCAGACCTTCCAGAGCCATGGCTCTGTGCCAGCCTGTGCACACATGGGGGATGGATTACCCAGCAGCATTTTGGTAACCACAGGTGGTACCACAAATCTGCAGGACAGAGATGAGATGCTCCCAAGTCTCTGGTCACCTTTTTACAGCCCTATCGTCCTGCTGCTGCAGACAGAGTGGTCAGGATATATTGGAGGCTACAGGCAATACAAAGCTCAGGGTCTTGGTTTCCAAATAATGCCTGGGTCCACTGAGGCACAGACACGGTGTAGGTGATGCAGATGTGCTTCCCACTCCCCTCAGAGCTGTTCTGGGGACATCACTTACACCCTGTGCAGGACGGGGAGATCAGAGACTTCTGTGCTCCTTCACGGACAGGCAGGAGCAGCCAAACCACACGGGGGTAGAGAGATCCACAGGTGCTACACCTGGCCTTTGCTCTTCACGGCAAGCAGGTGATTCCTGGGAAAGCGGCCTGTGCTGGAGCTTGGGTAACAAAGTGATGTGCTCAAGCCATCTCCACAAGGCCCCTCTGTGGAACAGGCGCCAGGTGAATGAGTGAGTGATGAGACACCGTCAGCTCAAACCTCCCCACGTGCCGCTGGCTGGATGCCAGCACGAGTCCTCCAGACCGCTGGCCTCAGCCCTGCTTTATTGGTCCTGCAAAACCCACACGTGTCAGCGTCCCTGCTGACACCTCATTTGCAGGAATACTGCCGGGGGCAGGTAAACACAGGCAAGTCATCAGTATCAGCATCAGCAGAGAGTATCTCACTTGGATCTTATCCTGCCTGAACAGCTAGCAAGGGAAGGTGTTCCCTTAAAAAGATCTCTTCTGGAGAGCTGAAACAAAGCAAACCCCGGTATCTTCCTCTCACAGAGCCAAGGGATGGGAGCTGAGAGTGGAGCATCCAGCTTCTCTCCCGCAGCCTTTCTTCCTTCCTGGAGGAACCCACAGCTCTGGAAAGACTCCCACTCCCTGGGGAATGCTCTCTTCCCTCCCCCGGCTCAGGCCTTGTTCCTCTCTGGAACTAGAGGATTCTGACTGAGGAAAGCACCTTTTCAAAGAAAAAAATAAAAATCAAAAATCGGCATTTTGTTGCTGTTACACATCAGTGGGGCACACACCGTGCTTTGCTGGCTGTGATTATACAGACCCCCGTGTGGACCCCCACAGCTAACGGGCTGGGGGATGCAGCTCCCAAGGTCTCTTCCCTGTGTCCCCACCCCGGGCAGGACCAGGTATCTCCTGCCTTTTTAGAAATGTCTCTCTCATCAGCAGGCTCACAGCAGGAACAGAGCCAGGGCTCCTCGGCTCAAGTTCCCTGTACAGCCAGTGAAAAGATGAGTCTCACGAGAGTAGCTCAAAGGTGATGCGGCAGCAGCCAGAAGAATCACCAGCTGCTCCATGCACAGAATACAATTCCCATTTAAAGGGGGGAAAAAAGAGCAAAGCACAAAAACCAACTGAGCACCGAAGTGCTTCAAAGGCATCCTCTGCCTCCCCAGAAGGAAGGACCCTTGGCACAGGCTCTCTGACACTGAGACCCCAAGCCTGGGAGATGCCCCAGTGCAGCCTCCCCGCTTCCCACCACCCACCCTGCTGGTGGGATGGCCTGGGGGGGGCTGCAATGAGAAACCTCCATCAGGTCTGGGGTGTCTGTGGAGTCTCTGAGGCAAAACGTTGGGTGCAAAGCAGTTTGAAGCCTTCCCTACCCCTGGAAGGAATCGAAGGGGGCCAGCAGGGTGTGGGGCAAGCAGTGCTGACGTATCCCAGCACCCCAGGCTGGATTGTCTGGGAAGAGGGCATGGACTCCATCATATCCGAGCCCACACAACCCACACAGCCAGCCCCAGACCACTTCTGTAGAGAGAAGGAGCCACAAGGGGTTGTTAAATGGGCATTCTGCTAATTCTGCTAAACAAAGGGAATTAAGGGCTTCCCAGAGAGGCCAGATCTGGGACCTGGATTTAGCAACATCGTTCCCTTGGGGATTGCAAAGACAATGTAAATTCCCAGGGGATTAAACTTGAAGAGGATATCCAACTAGCAGGGAGAGAGGAGAGGCCAGCACCAAAGGAGGGATGGTAATTACACAATTACCTGCCAGCCTTTTAGGACGATGAGTGACATGAAATTTTATATAGATAAATAGAGACTTAACACAGCTGGGGGAAGAGTCGGTGCTGGGGCAGGAGCAGCCTCTGCTATCTGGCTGATGGCAGCACAGAAGCAAGGCATGGAGGATGGAGCTGGCAAGAGAGGAGCTGGGTTTGCACAGCAGAGCCACCCCGGGAATGATCCCGGTGCAGGGCACCAGGGACAGATGCAGAGAAGGAAGCAGGGCTGGCTCGGCGAGCACTGAGATCAGTGCTGCAAGGAGCCTCAGCCCCTGCTTAGCAGTCAGGTCAGGCAGCACCATCGCTGCCCGGCCACAGGAACAGGACACGCTGTTTTTCCTCCTGCAGTCAGGGAGCACAGGGATGGGCTAACCTTTGCACCACGGCCCAAGCTGGTTCTGCATCGCTGCCTGTCCCAGACCCACAGGCACCCCAGCACCTGTGGACGGCACACCTGGGCTTTTGCAAGAGCAAGGCAGGAGTGTTGAAGACCAGAAGAGGCTGCATGGCAGCAAACCTGAGAGCTTGCAAGCCTGCAGAGGGCTGGCTGCCTGCCTCTCCCCCAGGACTGGGGATGGCTGTGCCCTCAGAGCTGGGCACTTCCCTTGCTCGCTGCCACATCCCAGCCGGCAAGCAGCCGCCCTCCTCACGGCCTTCCCAGCCTTTGCCAGTGCTGGGAAACACCAGGCTTTGCTGCTTTTTGTTCCAGCGCAGGCTGCCCGGTTTGCCGCCCCGGCGCAGGGCTCCTGCCCCAGCCGGCTGCTCCCCGGCTCTCCTGGGCAGGGAGGGAGCTCACACCCTGCCCAGCGCCGAGGTCGGGGTCCCGGGCTCCCCATTCCAGCCGCTGCCATGGGGAGACATCTCCTGGGTTCCTTGGAAACGCTGCCGAGTGGGAGCTGCCGCTCAGGGACTGAGTCACGCTGCCGGGCGGGCGAGGGTGGCTTGCTGGCACGCCAGGCACTGGCTACCACTCGCCCCCCGAGAGCTGCAGCGACAGTGACACGGGGCACAGAGCCAGGGCCTCCCCACGGAGGGGCATCTCCTGCAGCTGGATGGCAGCCCCACGCCTCCCACGCTGCTCCACCGGGCTGGGAGCTGCTAGAGCACTGCAAAGCACTCCCAAGGGCTGCTTTTCCATGCCACGGAATCAGGGAGAGAAGGAGCAGCCCTGGGAAGGCAGCTCCTGCAGAGATGGAGGCCCTGTGTCCCACTGCGCTGAGGCAGCTCCTCCCTCCCGGCTCAGAGACTTTGGGACTAAGGGGAAACTGAGGCACAGGGGGAGGAAGGGACTTGCAGCAGATCGCTGATGGTGCAGAAGCCCAGAGGCAAAAGGCTCTTCTGATCCTCCTCATGCTGGGGGAGGCATCCCCCAAACCACAGGGCAGCAGCCCAGCCCTTCCCCTTTGGAAACCACCTCCCTGCCTGGCCTCAGAGATAGCACAAGCTTCTCAAAACCCGATGGGATGATAAGCACCTCTTCTGAAAGGGAGCAATTACCACAAAATACTGATTATGCAAATACCTTGGTTACCAAAATGATGTTCCCTGAATTCTGAGTAGGAAAGAAAAGAGCCGTGGAGAAAATTTGTTTAGCCGAGAGCTGCATCACATCTATTTAAAGTGCTGAGAGGTGGAGAGAGACCTCCCTGGGCAAAGGGGCTTTAGGAGGCCACCACAGCCTGGTGACCATCACACCAGGGACAGAGATGGTGCATGGCATTTCCCTTTCCTCCCAAAGCACTTCAGAAACATCACTATCATTGCCCTTGCAAGAACGAGGAAACCGAGGCACAGAAGCAGCAGGCACTTGGCCAATGAGACCCAGAGCACAGAGAAGAGGCTGAGGTGCTGCCAAGAACAGAGCAGGGTATCCCACAGCTTCCCAGTGCCCCACACTCACTGCACTGGGGTGGGACAGGTCAGACTTCCCAGAGCTGGCTTTGCGTGGAGCAGAAGTGTGGAGAGAGGCAACAACAGAGAATGGCACTGGGGGAAAAAACCCTCTGTAGAACACTCAGAATGGGTTGGGACAGCAGCAGCCACAAGGCTGGTTAGGGTAGGGCCCAATTCAACAGGCAGGGACTGTCCTGCATCAGCACATCCTCCCTGGGATGGGAACAGTGGCGTTCCCCTGGTCACTGGTTCGAGAGGAGCAGGGCTCACTGTGCCACCCTGCACAGCCCTGGCTGTGCTCTGCTGCTCTGGGCTTCTCCCAGCCTTATCCACTGCCATGATGGGTCAGTTTTGCAGCCCCAAGGCCTCGAGTGGACTGCACAGCTGGTGCCAGAGCCACGGGGGTGAACGTGGCTGCCCCACTGCTGAGAGCAGAGCGGGCCACAAGTGTGGTGCCATCCTTGGTGGTGGCAGAGGACCCCGGCAGCCATTTCAGCTCTGCAAGCAAGGCAGCTTTGGAAGGATCGAGCAGTGACTTGGAAGGGTGGAGGGTAGCACACACCAGACAAAGGGCCATCAGGTAGCACAGCAGGGGTGGCACCATTTCCCACCTGGCCTCCACCTTTTCCTCAGTGCAAGGCGGGTGTAAGAGCGACAGCTGACAACCACAACCACAGCGCTTCCCTGTGCGGGAGCAGCTGCTTCTCACCATGCTGCTGGAGCCACCGGCCCCTCACAGGGCTCTGAGCTGCCAGCACACCATCCCTGCCCTTAGCACCTCACCTGCCCGGCAGCAGCCGCTCTCCCGTGTCTCACTGATGTCACACGGGGAGCAAGGACAACTCGTGACGCAGTAAAAGCCAGCAGAGCCAGCCGTGCGACGCCGCTTCCTGTCCTCACGGAGCAGAGCAGCCCTAAGTCAGCGGGGATGCTCTCTGTGCTGATGCCAGGCAGATTTATGATAGCCCAGGCACTGCTGTGCTGGTCCCAGCAGCCCCTCCCGCAGCCTGTGGCAGGAGCCAGTCCCCAGTGCGAGTGTCTCCATGGGCAGCACCCTGCCACTGGTCACCCACCGGCAGGAGGTGACACCCAGCACTTATCCAGTATTCCAGGGCGGGTGGGGACCCATCCTTTGCCCTGCTGGAGCACCAGAGGAGATGCTGGGCTGCAGCAGACAGACAGCCCATCTGCTCCTGACGGCCTGGCTGTCCCAGCACGTGGGATCCTGTGCTGCAAGGCAGCCCTGAATCCTCCCAGTCCTCCCTCCTCTTGTCACAGCCCCTCTTTGGGCACCTTCCCAGCTCAGCCTGTTTGCAAACAGCCTTGTGCAGCTCTGGCACTCACAGGCAGTACCAGATACACTCTGGTGGCATCACTTGCCCAGGAGTTATGTGGCTCCCCTGGCTGCTGCCCTGTGTAGGTGGCCACTCTGGGGGCTCCTGCAGCAGGTGAGAGCTCAGCCCAAACCAGAACACAAAAGAGCTGCCAAGTCACCTGTTTTCCATTTCCAGGGTGAAATGCCTGCCTGTGGACCAGGACTTTGCCCATTTGGACCATGACAGCTGTTGCCTCTTGAAATCCATCTCTGGATTTGGGTGCCCCAATGGTACATCCAGGAGTTTATTCCTGTGCACAGGGAGAGATGGATCTCACCTGCAGTTATCTCCCAAGCCCCTGCCTGGCTTCCCAGGCAGGTCTTCTCTTCCACAGAAAGCTGTTCGTGGCCTCTGCACTCCTGCAAGGCCAGTAATTGCTCACAATGATGTATGTATTGGATTTACTTTTGATCAGCAAAAAAACAATTCCTCCTTATCTCCCTTCCCATCCTGAGCTCACACTACCTCAGGAGAGACAGAAAGTTAAATTCACAGACAAGGTAAGAAAAGCCAGATGCCTCCTGCTTGTAGAGGCACAGCAAACAGCGCAGGCACTTCGCAGTTCCCCTGTGACACCAGTAATCCTGCCTGCTACCAACACAGCTCCTGACTTCTCCCAATTAGCTCTAACTCTCTTACTCCCTTCGAAAATCAAGCATCCTGTGCTCTGACAGGAGCAAGGGGCTTGCCCAACCAACAGGAATAACCTCACTTTCTACCCACTTCACATGGAACAAGCCTGGCCTCCACTGCTACACCGTGCTGGGCACCAAGTGACCGGGTGGCAGGGCCTGGTCTCTCCTCCCTCCCATCCAGCACCCCACAGGCTGCTCCACCAGCCTCTTTCCCCCAAAATCCCAGCCCTGCTGCTGTGACAACCCCTGCATCCAAACCTAGGGATGAATCCAAGGAGTTGCCAAGCCTTTATCTTAACATGGAACCTCACACAGGTGCCAGATCCACTCGGCATGGCTGGTGCTGTGAGAGCAGGACACTGCTCCTGCACGCTGCCACTGCATGGCTTCACACCAGAGACTGCTCCTGGAGGACTGTGCAGATCTGTCTGGTGGCTGGAGGTCCAGTGTGGACACAGTGGACTTGTTCCCAGCTGTCTGTCACACCCCAGACACACTCACTCTCCCAAAGAAAGGGCTTAGCTCCGGGTGTCCAAGCTCAAATCCTGATGAGCCCTGCCATGGTGTCCCTCCTCCCTTGGGCTCAGGTTTCTGAGAGTTCAGAAACCCTGGCAGGAGCCCTGCTGGCCTCTTCCACTGACAGCAGCTGGCTGCAGGGAAGTGTCCCAGCACTCCTCTCCATGCTTTTGCTGATGGGGATGAAGGCAGAGATCCTGCTTGCCTCCTCCTATGACCACACAGCTTTCTGCACCTGAACCCCTCAGCTGCCCACACACCACCCATCTCCCCAGGCCAGATGAGCAGAGCACTCGCCGCAGGCTGTGACAGCCGAGCAATGCAGGGAACAGATCTACTCAGAGAAGGTGCCAAAGCTGGTTGGAGGCCTGAGACACAAGCTCTTCGGGGCAGGGACAGCACCTTTTGCCTCCTCCACATCTGCCCCAGCGCCCAGCTGAAGAGCTGGCAGGACAGCAGTGCCCTGCAGCCCATGGCAGCAGCAGGGGAACCAGAGCTGTGGCTGTGCCAGGCCTCTCCAGCACTCATGGCACAACTGATGGCAGGAGGATATTGGGGACACCACACCGGCTGCCCTTCCCACACCTCCTAGCTTTCCTCCTTTCCATAACTCCCATTAATATTACAAGCCTCTATCAGGAGGCTTTCCAGACCGGCAGCCTCCGAGTTGCTTGGAAACTGTTTGCTGCAGCGACTGACAGCTGCTGCCGGGAGGGCTCAACGCCAGCCCTCTTCGCAGGGCTGCCACCACGGAACCTGCTGGAACAGCCACGCTCCCTTCCCTGGCATGTGCCAGCAGCCGGAGGAAGCAGGGATGAGCTGGGAGCAGCTTTGACGCGCGCCAGGGATGAGAGAGCCCGGAAAGGCTCGAGGGCTTGGTTTAGGACTTGGAGATCCCACAGCTAAGGCTTCAAAACGTTCCCGGCCCAAGGGTAAGGGCGAGTTTCCAGAACAACATTCATGGAAAAACGTGCTCAGCCTCACAAGATTTATTTGGCCAAATTTGGACAGTGAATCCAATCATAAAGGAGCGTGAGAGAGGATTTTGCTTTATGGACAAAGTATTGGTGTGGGCTTAATGGTGAAGTCACTGAGACGTCCATAATACTCCATGAATAATCAGGTATCTCTTCCAATTTATAGCGTACCATAAAGTGCTGCTACAGTTTTGGAGACAGTACTTTTTTTTTTTATACTATAGCAATGACAAAAAGCATATTTTACTGCAGGAATGGCAGTGTAAGTATATTTATCCATCGGCCAGGATTCTGTGGTATACTTCCCTCTCTAATGGCCGTACAAACATACATACATCGCAGATTTATACCCAGATTTTCCATACTTTGCTTTGAAATTTGCATAATATGCGAAAATTTCTATATAAAATGGAGAAGAGCACGGAGCCGCTCCTGCCAAACCCAGCCGCTGGAATTCAGCGCTTCTCCGTCTCGCACCGCTCGTGTTTCCCCACACTGACAGTGCTCCAGGGATTCTGGAACTGCCTGGGGGATCCCACCTTTTAGCTCAGCACTCCCAGGGAGAGGGAAAGCTGAAGGGGAGGTGGATGAGGACCCCAGGGCCAGCTCAGTACAGGAATCCCCAAGGGAAAAAATGTGAGGGGAGCAGGTTCTGCCAGTGCTGGTGAAAGGCATCTCCAACACCATCCCACCTGACAGCTTCCTCCATCGCCCCAGTGAAGCACTGCCTTTTCTTCTCGAAAAAATATTGTGGAATTAGAAGTCTGATTGATATGAATATGTAACGACGCTGCTTTATTAATAGCAGCTGCATTATCAGTTTGCTCCCTGCTATTGGCAGGAGCTCTGGGACAATATGTGGTTTGAAAACTAACGAGAAATGCAACCCGCAAAGGCAGCAGCAGCGAGATAATTTCATTCCTTTTCCTGTGGAGCTGGCCAGGGTGACACGGATGCATCGCATCGCTCTTCCTGCCTGGTCACGGGAGCAGGCACTGCGATGGCTTCACAGTGTGCATGGTCCTGAACACACCCACAGCCATCTGCAGAAGGATTTGCATTCAGTGCCCCCAGCCCAGGCAGGAGACACCCCTCCAAGCCAGGGACCACCACAGCCAGCTTTAACCTCTGCAAATTGAGGTCATTTGGTACAGAGCATCACACAAATCTCCCTGGCACGGGTAATAAACTCCCCTCGCAGTTTGCTTTCCTTACTCCCCCCATCACCACCCTGGAGCCTTAAATGAAAACAAGATTACAAAGGAGATTAGATTGGACATATATCTGGTGTGCTATTTTAGCTGTAAATTATGCCAGCTTCATAAAACCCCAACTGTTCTTTCCCAAGATCCCTGCATAGATTGGCTGGCTAAGATCAAGCAACCGGCGCTCGCTGAGGGCAGGCATTGTCTGGAAAAACGCTGAGAGGGTCCAAACAGGAGCAAGATCTCAGAGTGCTACACATACACACACATTTATATGCATGGACGCATAACAGTGACACCCAAGAACTTCCCGTGCCCACTGATCAGCTCAACAGTGACACACACAAAGGTCTGACAAGCCCCTACCCGCCAGGCTTCGGCGAACCGAACCTACAGATCATCCGAGCTGTTTCAGCTGCCTGTGACAACGCAGCCAAGGCTTTCCTTGGCCTTAGCTAATCCCAGGAGAGAGCAGAGCGTCAGGAAGCACGGTCCAAAGCAAGGTTGGATGCCAGGTATGGGACACGGGGCCGTGCTCTGTCACACAGTAAGTGTGAGTTAGCACACGTGGCGAGGCGAGCAAGGCTGGCTGCTGTGGCAGCCCCGGGCAAGGCTGGGCAACGGGGCTCTGCAGCACCAATGCAAAACTGCCACAGCCCAAAGTTTGCTACAGCAAACCTGGCAGGAGGATTTGCAATTCCTCTCACGAGCATCACTGCACCTTGGCTGTGCTCCACGACCCTGGAGGACAGAGCAGCCAGGGCTCCCAGCACAGCGAGCCGCTCCAGGGAGAGTACTGGTGCTGCACAAAAGGAAGGACACAGCTCTGTTCACACTCAGCTCCAGCCCCTGGCCCTCTCCTGTCTCCTCCAACATGAGGGGCTGGCTCCATGCTATGGAGGCACGTGCAGTGCCTTGGCAACCCAGGCCTTGAGCAGCGAGCCCCAACCTGGCTGCTGCAAGCACTCTGCCACCTCCGAGGGACAAGAGCCACTCTGAGCCCTGAGGGGATGAAGCCAGTGAGGCCCCACAGCCCATGGGAGCTCTCCTCCACCCACTGCCCCTTACCTGGAGGGAGGCAGCTTGAGAGCAGCACACTTTGCCTTTCCTGAGCAGGCATGGCAGCGAGCTGTCCTTCCTGCCACACTCCCACGGCTCCAGCTGCTCGGAGCTCAGACAGGTCCCACCACACTCCCCACATGTGTCAGCTCACAGCCTGCACCGCCAGACCAGAGCTGGACACAAGGCAAGGCCCTCCCTGGCAGGACGGGTCCAGCCTGTCTCATCCATCCTCCTCTCCAAACACTCTACAGCAGACTGAGTTGAGCACTTCTATCCCAAGTCTCCCACGTGAAGAATCCCTGCAGAGTCGGTGACCTTTGAGGAGACCACGCAGTTTGTGGGCAGACATCCGCACATCTTCTCCGAAGGCAGAGTGCAGAGGCCTCCCTGCAAAGGCAGAGGCAAAGCGAGCTGGCAGAGGTCCTGCATCACAGTGTCACGTGTTAGGAAGAAAGGGACACATATTCAAGAGTGGCCAAGGCAGCACAGTAATGCTGGTCAGATGTGAAAGGCCCATAACCATTAAGAGCCCGGGGTGCCTCACCTTGCTCTCCAGTGGAGAGCTGCAGCTGCCTCACATGGAGACAACGTGTGTCCTCACCTGCAACAAGCCGTCTGTGCACGTTCCCCTGTGCCATTCACCACCAGGACCTGGCACAAGACTCGCCTGCATGTGTATGTAGCTATTGATACAAAACCAGGCTTCCTGGACAATCAATAATGCTATTTAAGAGATAAGTCTTGCTATTGACTGGCTGTTGAGCCCAGCTCCTGCCTAATTTAAAAGAGAGGGAGGACAGCAAGGGAGCTCAGAAGTGCTCCCAACGTCACCAGGCATCCTTGTGCGTGCTCAGGCTGTGCAGGCAGGGACGGGGGGGTCAGGGATGGAGCTATGGCACGGCAGAAGCACAGTGATTTTCACACAGTGGAGGATCTGTGCACTGCTGGGGGAGAAAAGGCCCATCTGTGAATGCGTGTGAGCACTCACAGCACCGAGCAGAAATTAAAACTGGGCATGGTGCTCCCTCAGTCCGGCTGTGGCTGCGCCAGGTTTGAGGCTCCTCAGCCATCCTGCACCCAGCCATGGCGTTCTGACCATCACTTCAAGTGGCATGAAAGAGCTTCTTGACTGCCAAGTCCTCAGAGGCGGCTCCTGGCCATCATGTCCCTGTCCTGGCTGCAGAAGTCTCTGCACGTAGGGCCTTCCCCAGCCCTCTCCTGGCTCTCCATTTTCAGGGTAGACAACTCCTACCATGACAGGTGAGAGCAGAGGCTGAGCAGAGCTCACTCAGCCTCACAAGAGAAGGCTGTGAAGCAGCCATCCCTCTCTTTCCTGTGGAGGACAGCCACCCCCTACAAGGATTAATGTCCAGCCAGATCAGAGATTTCCAGCCCTCCAAGACACACGGAGCTGAACACACCCCTAGAAGGAGCCACAGAAGAAGAAAGACTGTTTTAGGTGGATCAAGTGGAAAAAGGTGTGTCCTTCAACAAGCCAGAGGCAGCTTCCAGCCCACAGTGGCCAAGGCCACCACTCCGATGAGCTGCACGATTGATGGTGCCATTTTTCCTTCCACATTCCAAAGTGCTTCTCCCTGGCTGATGTGGATCCATGTCTCCGTCCCCTACTTTCAAAGCTGGAGCAACCCAACAGCATCGCTGCTGTGGGTGGGGAGGAGCACACCCAAACAAGCCCTGCTCTGTCAGGGAGCCAAAGGCCCCGTCACATCAGCTCATCTCCCTCCTCCCCCTGCAGGCTCCGAGACATCACCCAGGGATGTCCTGGGAGAGGAGGGTGGCACCGAAAAGCATCTCACCCCTGGGAGATGTGGGCTGTTTTCTGCCCCACGGTGGGAGAGATGGGAGCAGCCTTGCTGCCCCAGTGGCGATGGGGGGACCCATTCTGTGGAAGACCCTCAGATGATCTCAGCCTTGTTCCAGCCAGGCTGGATGCTCCTCAAGGCAGCACCCAACTTGATCCTAATCTAAAAGATATCTTTACCTTTTTTTCGCTACAAAACCGTGGAGCCTGAGTGCTGGAGCTGCCCTGGTAAAGGACACAGAACTCATGGGTATGAATCAGGAGAGAGGCTTGCTGCTGATTTCAGTGCGAGGGAGGAAGGACCAGTGCTAAGGCAAAGCTGAGGACTTGAGGATTTGTCCTTCAGTGTCAGAGTGCAGCCACCAGGCAAACGATAAAAGCATCTTCCTGCTATCCTGGGGCTGTGACTGGAGGTAAAATCCCAGCTCTGCAGATCCATGGGCAAGTCCCAGGGCTCTGCTCAGCCCCAGCGCTGCAGGTCAGCTCCCAGGAGCTCAGGTAGTGAACATGAAGGTGGCTGGTGCAAACAGCATCTTCTCTCCTGACTTCTTCCCACTCGGGGACTTTTCCTGTGCTAGACAGGGCTCTGTGCTTTTCAGTTCCAGTTCAAAGCCCAGACTGGCCTGGTCTAAGGCAGAAATGAGCTCCAAGGCTCGCTACAACCGCACTGTTGTTAACTGTAAGCATGTGGCTGCCCTCCTGCCTCAGGAAGATTGAGGCCAACAGGTCCCTGTGCACCCTAATACCTGTTGTGGCACCTCTTCCCTTCCCCAGCCTTATCCCCAGCACTGCACCCCTTGGCTTACAGCGAGGCACCAGGCCTGAGCCCACTTCAGCTGCATCCCCACTGTGCTCCCCACACCTGCCCCTGTGCAAAAGGGACATGGGTTTGCATCTGCTCCACGGGTCCATCCTCAACAAGTGATCCCAATTCCCTTGAGCTGATCAAGCTTCCTGGGCAGCTGAGTGAGCTGCTGGCAGCCAGCAGCACTGCTCCCCGGGGACAGGATTGGGGGCTTCACACCAGGACAAGCCACAGCAGCTGGGGCTGCTGCAGGGACAGCCCTCGGTGCCAGCAATGCTGAAGCCCTGGGAAGGGGCAGACACGCTCCAGCTGTGGGATGCTGGTGGCTCAGTGCTATCCGTGGTGGAGCACCCAACCTGCAGTGCCCTGTGCCCCCCTCATGGGTCGGTCTTGCAGCAATGCTGAAGTTGTGGCTTGCAAGCGGAGCTGCAGCACAGTGGCTGTTGCCATGCCAATCCAGTGGGCAGCTGGCACCTTGAACTGTCAAACCAGGAGAGCAGCCACGCTACCAAGCCATGCCAGGGAGTCCCAGGGGGCTGATTTCCCCCGTGGGCTCCTGCAGCAGCATCACAGAGCCTGAGGAGCTCAGCTGCTCTCAGCACCGGGCACTCCCCAATGCACCCCAGCACTCCACAGCCCTGCACTGTCACAGCCCGGCTCCAGCCAGAAGCTGTTTACACACACGAGCAATGGCTGGTCCCCGCTGCCCTGGTGGCTGCGAGGTGACAGCCACAGTGGAAGGAGACAGCAGCAGGGCAGCAAATGCAAGAGGAAGTTCAGCATCAGGGGGGTCCTCAGAGAGCAGCAAGACAGCAGGAGGCTGCAGGCTCAGCCACACGCTGGTGCTCTAAGGCACAGGGACAGGGCACTGCCTGGGCAGGAAATGACCACAGGGGATGTCAGAGCCAAAAAAAACCCCAACTTGTTATGAAAAATTAAAAAAAGGGATGCTGTTTTGTTTGCTGCTCAGGTGCAGCATGAACTCCTCACTGCAGGACGACATGGATGCCAGCAGCTCATGGATGGCTGCTAAACCCGGGGAGCACCCTGCCAGGGTCTGTGCCCAGACCAGAGGCAGCGCCAGCCCTCCCCTGCACTCAGCACCTTCCTCCTCCCAAAGATGGGCCATGGGCTCAGCCTCCCTTGGGCTTGCCCCAGAGCCACTCTGCCCTCCAGGCAATCTCATGCCAGCAGAGGTTCTCACACACCCCAACACACATCCCAGCCCGCCCTGGTGCAAACCAGCTTTTCTCCCCTCGACCTTTTCGTTGTAGACATGGGGAAACTGAGGCACTGGAAGGCTGAAGGTGGCACACAGCCCACTGGTTGTCATCAGAGAAGAGAAAGGTGAGAACGTTTTCAAACTGCACTTCCTCAAAAGCAATCCACGTCTCTCTAGCAGTTCTGCTGCCGACAAGGAGGAAAACTCATCCCATCCAAATTGCTCTAAAATAGGAAAATGAGGGAAAAAACCCAAACCCAAACAAGCCTCAAGCCAGAAGCCAAGTGCGTTCATCTCTGTTCTTTCAGCTCAATCAGGCACACTTCATGATGGCAACTGCCATGATACCAGACTAATAGCAAGAACACTGTCACCCAGAAGCACGCCAAGGTGACCTGAGGGGGAAGTGGCAGAGCTCCCTGCCCCGAGCCCCACTTTCTCTGCTCAGCCTTGCCCTGCCCAGGGCCCCGCGGTTGGGAAAGCCATCTCAAGTGCGTGCGGCGCTCAGCTGCACCGATCCGATCCAGATCACGCGAGCCCCTCCAGCCAGATTCCTCCTCCCCGTGCATCTCCCGCGGAAGCACCGTGCGAGGGCTACCGAGGCAGCGGCAGGGAGACGGGGCAGCGGCACGGCCAGGAACGGGGTACCCCTGCACCATGCCGGCACCGGCAAAAAGCCACAGGCACATCTCCAGCTGACCCTGCGGGCTGAGCTCCGCGCGGAGGACGAGACAGCTCTGCTCCAGCTCCTCCACGCCAGCGATGGCTTCTGGGCACCCCGCGCCCGGGCAGCTGGGCATGCCTTGTGACACGCCGCGGGAGAAGCGGAGCGGCCGGGCACCGGG
>VXAD01011945.1:0-38061 GCA_013399195.1 Dicrurus megarhynchus | reverse complement strand
CGGACCCCCCCCTGGCCGGGGGCTGCGGAGCCCTCCCGCCCCCGCCCGGGACCGCCGGGCATCGCCCCCGTGTCCCTGCGGGGTGCGCACGGACGGGCGCTCTCGGTGGGTAGCGGAGGGCCGGGACTCCGGCAGCGGTCACCGGAGGAGTCCCTCGCCCACCCTCCTCACGCCCCGCGCGGCTGCGCCCCGTCCCCGGCCGCAGCATCTCTCCGGTGTCTCCCGCCGGGTGTCCCCGCTCCAGCCCCGCGCCGCTGGAGCCGGCCCGGCGGGCAGGCACCGCAAACCCCCGCACCTCCCGCGCCTCTTCCCGGCAGCCGGGTGCCTTCCCCAGCCTGCCCGGGCGCCCGCCTGCCGCGGCAGGGGTTCCTTCCCCGAGCAGCCGCCAGTTTCGGGCGGCCACCGGCCTGTCCTGCAAGCCCCCTCTGCCTGTGGCACTTCTCCTTGAATGCCGCTTGCCGTGTTGTTATCGCTAAACATCATGAAACCCTTCTGCAGTGCTTCATTAGCTGTTTTGTTAATTACCTTTAGACATTATATATGATGTGCAAACACTGTCACCATACTCTTCATCCCCTTTTCCACAGGCATGGGATTATCTGCCCGCCCGTCCATAGGTAACTCCATGGAAACCGCCCTCCCAATCTTGGCGGGGAAAAAAATCAACAAAACCTCTTAAGGAAACTACATTATCAATGCATGAAAGGAGGCTTGTGTGCATTTCTTACAAATAGATTGAGAAGCAAGGGCTGGGAGGTAGGTTACCATGGAATTGGGGAATTCAAGTACACTATTAGCTGGCTAATGTACTCAAGAAAGAATAATACATTTGCAAGCCACGAATTGCTCCTTTGAAAATATGACTGACTTCCATCATATGACTTGCCACGTCTTCCCATTCTATTCTTTATCAGAGCTTCAAGCAACTCATTTGCTCTGTACAGAAGTTGGACTTGGATATAGTTTCCTGACTCTAAGCTTTTACAGAAATTGCAGTCACAATTGCTGCCTCCTATCTCTATGATCTCGGTGCTCATCCCAGGAGCAGGGCACCCAGCCCCATTGGTAGCTCAGTAACTCCACGCTGCTCCTCCTCTAGAGCTTGTAGGGAAATCCTGCCTAGTCCTGGCAATCCCTTGCTCTCCATCTCACCAGTATTTTCCAAAAGCATTTCCTGACATTTCAGTTTAGGAGAGTTCTTTAGATTTATCTGCTATAGGAAAGGGCAGAGTATGTGAATTTTCCAACATTGTCCATGGCAGATCCTGCTGTAAAGGGATTCATTTCGGTTTTGTGTGATGCCCTTATGTCAGAGCTTTTTGCAGCCACAGAAACACAAGAATCCAGCACAGCACTGGCTGCCTTTCTTCTAAATGACCTTGGCATAGCCTTCATTACATGTTCTCATGCTTTTAGCATGTCACACCTTAAAACTTGTCTCATCCCAAATTTATATCCTCTCCTGTTTTCCCTGTTTGACACAGCACACACCTTTGAAGGTTGTCTGTTGACATCTAATTGTCTCCTTTACATGTCTGTTTGCATGTTTTGGCCCTTTACAGATACAACTATGAAATTTTAAAAGAGTATTTCCAGAATGAAGATTGAGAAGATTTAGCAAAGCTCAAATGGTTTTCTAGATTTCAATATCAGAATTTATTCCACAAAATAAAACGCCCATTTCTCTGCATGCCTGTACATGAAGATATCCCCCACAAAACATAACCTGTTCCTTGCGGGATTTGAGTGTCTGTTTGTTTGTGCCCAACTGCTTAAATATACCTGTTAGATTTTCTTTCTTTGTGTTTGGATGCTGGTATAAAGCCTGCTTAAAGGCAGGAGGCAAGTGCCTCTGAGCAGCAGTATCATCTGCGAGAGTTTTACTCTTTCAGCTGCGTTTTTGGCAAAGTTTCCTTATTTTTGCATAGCTTATTTGCCAGACAACTGTTCTGCAGTTGGTGTTGGGTGAGAGTTGGGAAGCAGTGGGAAACTGTAACATGAACAACTTGCTCCTTATCCTGTGCACTTCCTGCGAGGGAAACACAAATTCACTTCTCTTCCTTGGGCACCCGAATCTTCCCTCTGGCGTTATCTGTTGCCCCCTTCAAATGTTTTAAGACTCCCTGCCTGGTACAGTTAATTCAGAGACCGTCCTCTGGCATCTCCTGATCTCACAGTGCCATCAGCACACACCACCTTCCCATGGGTGCCGTGGGCTTGCCCTGCCCTTTGCTGCATGTCCCCAGCTCCGTGCTGCAGGATGGGACAAAGCTGGGTTTGCACTGCAGCACTTCCCCACTGCTGCTCCGTGCTGGATCAGCCCCTTGGGAATCAGCTGCTTTATTGCCTTCCCCCCAGGGACTCTTGCTGTCCGTGATGACAAGGTGAGAACTGGGAGAACCTCAGATGACATTCTGCTGGGGCTTTTGATAGTCAGAAAGAGCAGCAGAATGGAGGTGAGACCAAGACAAAAACCTACACCACAGAGCTCATGGCAAGCAAGGAACAAACTTCCATGAGGCTCTTGTTCTCTGAAGAAATGAGTAACAGCAGTCCTGGCTGCTCCAGTGCTGGGGCTCAGATGACACCAGCACGTGGCAGAGGTATCATGGAGCCAGTCAACGTGCACAGCCACTGATCAAACCAGTGATGCTGGTGGTACCAGTTGCAGCTGTAAGAACTCCTGGTACAACCCCCACTGCCCCAGGAGCAGCGCCCAGGGGGAGCAGATGAAGGGAGAAGGTGGGGAGCACGGGTGTCACACTTGTGTAAGGTGGACTGATGAGAAGGGGATCTGTGCACACCTGGGTTTTCTTTCTTCCATGGGAAAAGCAGAGCAGAGCCCTCCTACTCTGTCCCTCGCTCCAAGTCAGAGGGAGTAGAGGAAATCACAACTACCTGATGCCTGCTTGGCAGTTGTCGTGAAACAAGGCTGGCAGCTGCCAAGCCAGATCCCTGTCGTCTGGGAAGAGCTGCACTGCCACGACATGGCAGGACTCTGGCACACACCGCAGACCCAGCCCTACCTGCCCAAGGCTGAAGAGTCCTCAGACCCCAAACCATATGAGGAGCTTCTTCCCCAGGGCAGAAATGAGCTGCAAGACCTCTCAGTTGGGTTTGGGGACCAACATTTAACCCCAGCAGTGTCGGGAGCTGCAGCAGGGAGGAAACTCACGTCTAGTCCCAGCTCAGTGTGAAAGTCAGCGTGTTGTTGGGGTGGTGGTTCAGAGTTCCTCCTGCTGGGTGTTCAGGGAAGGCTGTTGTGGAGTAAACATTCCATTAAGCCAAGAAAAAAATAAAAAAGATCTTGCAAAGCCCCGTGGGGTGGGAGGCAAACAGCTCTATCAATGCTTGAGAGTGAGCAGTTTATATAATCAACAGGCTCACCAGCTGGGAGGAGAGCAGCAGCACAAGGGAGCAGAGCTGGGAGCAGCAGGAAACCATTGCCTTTTCCAAAGGGTTTGTCACCAGTGGGCAGGACAGGCTGGCACCTGCAATTATTTCAGAGGACTGTGGAGATTTTAGAATATCCTGAGTTGGAAGGGACTCACGAGGATGGTTGAAGTCCACCTTGACAAGTACCAAGGAAGGCCATTCCCCTGGGATTTGTCTCATACTTCAGAATTTTTCCCCACCAAGGAAGGCAGAAAAAAGTGTTTCCGTCTCCCGCTTGGTTGCTGGTATTCAAGAAACCTGTTGGATATCATCTTTGGGAATCTCAGACTTAAACAGGTATTGGGTGTCACCCCAAAGCTGAGGGCAGGCTGGGGTGGCGCAAGCATGCACAGGCCCCAAGGGAAGTCAGGCTGAGAGTATGAGCTCCCAAAGCCAGGAGCCGTCCCAGCCCAAAGCCCTGGGGCAGAGCCTGCACACCTGAGGCTCCAAGCCCAGCCCCTGCAGGGACGCAGCACCCAGGGAACAGCTACCCTGGCACTGCTGTGGGTACTGACCCACCCGGAGGTCCCAGCAGCATGGGGCTGGGTGCAGGAGAGGTGATGAATATTGGTTGTCTGTTCTGGCTGCAGCAGTGCCAGGGCTGGCTGGGGAGACAAAAGCTCTCCAGCTAGAGAGTAGATGTGTCCATCTGCACAAAGCTGCTGGAGCTGCCAGTCATCTCACCCAGCCCCTTCCAAAAGCCTGCAGCGATGGGGAGTGGTGCTGGGAAGCCAAATGCCTTTGCTAATTGGATCTGTTACCATGTATGTTTGTTTGTTTGTTTGGGTTGTTGGGTTTTTTTTTGTGGTTTCCCTTCCAGGCTGTGGTGGGAGCCTGGGGTTAGACTCACAGAATGGTTTGGGTGGCAAGGGACCTTAAAAACCATCTTGTTCCAGCCTGTGCCAGGGCTTCACCACCCTCACAGCAGAGAGTTTCTTCCTGATGTCTGATCTAACCTTCTTTCAGCTTAAGGCCTTTACCCCTTGTCCTATCATTTCAGGCCCTTGTCCAAAGTACCTCTCCAGCTCTCCTGGAGCCCCTTTAGGCACTGGAAGGGGCTCTAGGGTCTTCTTGGAGCCTTCCCTTCTCCAGGCTGGACACCCCCATCTCTCTCAGTGTGTCTTCATACGATTATCTGGGCCCTGCCAGGTGCTCTAACCCATGCTGGGATCCAAGACATGGAGGGCAATGAGTTCAATAATCTTGAAGTGTAAATTCTTTTGCCCATCCCATTCCTCATGCCACTGACAACATTCAAGGAATAAAGGTCATTTGTCCAGCAAAGCTTGCTCCAGGCCAGGTGCTTCCTTGGCCCAGGACAGGCACTGACCTCTGTTCTCTCTCTCACAGGGCTTGGATTTTCTGGTGCTACTGATTGTGCTAAAAGGAGCTACAGGAGTTTCTCCCCTCCTCACTCCTTGTGCTCACTCTCCCAGCTGTTCAACTAGTGGTAAAACAGAAGCTGCTGGATCTTGAGGAGAGAATAAATAGCTTCAACTCAGCCATGGCAAGGAGATGGAGGCATTTGCTAGAGAGCATCCGACAGCTTGGGGAGAGCAGGCAGAGCTGGCTCTGGAGGAGCTGTGGTAATTAGGATCTGTGTTTGCACTCACTCTTTCACTCAGCACCAGAGGTTGCCATATGGAGAGCAGCCCTGTCACTCCAACATCACAGGGCCCTGCAGCTCACACCCATCTCCCAGGAGGCTGCTGCCCCAGCATCTCCACACGGCTGCCTGCTGGGAGCAGCACTGTGGCACCTCTGTCCTTGCCTGCTGCACCCTGGCACCCACTCAGGGCACCCCCGGCACCCAGCTGTGCTCCCCCTGCACCCTGCACCGCCTCAGGTCCCACAGGCTGGAGCTGAGTTACCACAGCCCCACGCTGCTCCTTCAGCAGCGATTTCCTGCACCACGGCAGGATTGATTCATTCCCCTTCTCCTGCACCCTGTCACTGGCAGAGCCGGCAGTGAAATTACACCTTCTGCTCCACACCCCCGCATCCCTTACAGTCTCCTGGACAAACTCCACTGCCTGGTGTTATTTTTAGCTCCTGGGAACTCTGATCTTTTTCTTAATGGGACACGTGTACTATGAAACGTGCACAAGGCAGATCGCTCCAGCTGCAGGCTCACGTGAGGAGCTGCCGGGCTGTCACCCACCTTTCCAGGCATGGGGAGGGAGCAGTGGGACCCATCCCAGCCAGCAGCCCTGGCAGGGACCAGGATGGCATTGCTTTGCCCCCGTGGCTCCCTTTACACAGGGTTGTAGCCCCAGCTGTGTCTCCACACTGCTGGCCATGTCCAGCGTTTTCCTACTGTGTCATTTACCTGTCATGGGATGGAGAGGGGTGGAACCAGCCTGGTCCCTCCTGGAGGCTGGGGAGGCCACGTGCAGCAGGGAGGTGCTACAGGGACACTGCTTTGGGGTTTCAGAAACCCCTTGGGGTGTAGCCAGGCTGAGATGCAACCCCAGCCCACCGTAGGTAAGCTGAGGCCCGGGACAAGGCTGCTGTTTAATAATGCTGATTAACAGTGCTGGAGCAGCCACGAGCCAGCCATCGGGCTCCTGCAGCACCACGAGGGCTCTCCCCTCCAGAGATGGAGCAGCAGTTCCTCTTTTCCTGCTCGGGGTAAACCAGGGATACAGGAAGATTCGGGTTTCTTACAGCTGGTGCTGCTGGAGTGCTCCAACATGCCCAGGAACAGAGCACCTCCCTGGAAGTCTCTGGATGCTGAGCCATGCCAGCAGGGAGTGGGGGGAGAAAGGAATACACAAATCAGCCTATTTTTTGAAGTACCTAAATTAGGAGGTGGGAGTCTAATTTTAGGCACCCGGTGTTGCCCTTCAGAGCGGTGAGTTAAGGACTGCAAGTCCTTCAGTGAGCATTGCCCCTTTCCTGATGCTGCCTGTGTCTCTGGGGCTGGGGCAGCCTCCTGCTGAGATCAGCCCTCGCCGCCAGCCTGGCCCATTGCAGGGGCACTGGAGCTGCTCAGACATGCTGTAATGGACCCCATAAACCCTAAACAAGGACTTTACAGCCTGTTTTGCAACTGAGCCTGGCTGTGACTCAGCAGCAGGGGAAACCGAGGGCTATAACCACCCGGTGCTGACAGCACATTCACTCTGTCGAGCATCTCTCTGGGGCTGGAGGCATCTCCAGCTGAGCTGTACCATGGTGCTGCTGCAGCAGAGCCAGGCACACCTCGTTAATGCTAATGAATTAAGTATCCCAACACCCAGCGAGGAGAGGAGAGCTGAGCCGCTGCTGTGCCAGGGATGAAACCAGCACACAGAAATACTGAAGTGAGGAAGGGAGATAGCAGGAGTGGAGATCTCCATCACCCTCTGCATCCCAGCCAGGGACAGCTGCAGCTCTGGCTGTGTGCCGCCTGTGGCAGGTCAGACCCTTCCCATGTTTTACGTGCCTCAACAATCCCCTGGAAGCAGATTTGCTGCCCATAACCCAGTGAAATGGCAGACCTCCTGCTGCTGAGGGAGTCCTTCACCTTGTCCTGTCCCACAGGACAACCCCAGGGACACCTGTGGCCACCTCAGCACCGTGGGCAGCACAAGGAGCTCGGATATCATCTCTGGCAAGGCAGAAAGATAAATGGGGACCAGAGCACTGTGCTGGCAGATTGCTGTCTGACAATTGCCCCTTGGAGGACACCTCCTCTGCAGCTCTGCCAGCCTGCTGCTCTCGTTCAAGACTTTCCAATCATTGTAATAGAGTGAAACCTTATTTACTGCCCTCATCTGGCTTCCCAACGTGGCCATGGGCACACAGCAGGCGTCCTTCCCTCTGTACTAACAAGAGCCTTAATGGCTCTTCTGCCACAGCACAAATCAACCCCCAATAAATGTGGGCTCTGGGGGAAGGCTGGAAGTGGGGTCAGGAGCAGAGCTGGGGAGAGGGAAGGCACGAGTGGTGAGGGGTCTGGCTCACAGGTGAGGGTCTGGCCCTGAGCAGGGGACAGGGAGCTGGGCAGGGTGGCCACAGGGTTGAAGTGCTGGGACGTGATGGCACAGAGATCTGCCTGTTAAATGGTTCAGCTGGGAATGAAGGGCAGCTGGCAGACACCAGCAGGGATGGGGAGATGGGGACGCTGCCCCGCGCTGAGCGTGCACAGACTCACTGCACATGAGATCATCACTGGCCGTTGCTTTGGGGAAGGCTTGGGCACAGCACTGTGTCCATGCCAGGCACTTGGGAAGCCTTGGGATGTGCTCTGTGTCTCAAGGACACGCTGGGACAGAGTGGCTCCCTGTGGCTGGGAAATGCTGACTGGGCAGGACCTCACCACCAGGCAGATGCCAGGAGGGTGGGCAACATGACAGGCAGCAGTGCCTGCACCCAGCCCCAAGGACTTTCTCCTAAATGGGACTCACCAAAGCCTCTTTTTCCAAGAGATGTGGATGGAACTGCAAGAGGGGCAAAGCTGGGAAGTCCCACTCTCCCATCCATGCTCTGGTCCCGTGTGGGGCCACAATATTGAGATGGAAGAGTGGTGGTGCCAAGAGGCACCTGTGTGTCACCGCAGCAGGAGGATGGGAACACATCCCACCGGAGCTGCCCACTGGGGTGGAAACTCTGTGTCTTGCAAGAGCATCTCGAGGCTGCTGATTTCCTCTGAGGAGGCACTTGGCCCAAATCTCTAGAGCGTTAGAAATGCAAGAACATTTCCCTAATCAGCAGCTCCATCAGCACAGGGGACGCCAGCTCCCCATCAGTTCTGTTTGACGCAGTCTCTCCCTTGCCATGCACTAGCCAAGGCTCCACCGAGAGCTTCACCAGGAGAGAAACTTCCCAACAGGAGTCGGGGTAGAAATATCCATCAGAGAAACACCGATGCCCCTGCCAGAAGCAGCACCTCTTGGCTCAGCTGTTTTGGCACAGGACAAAACTGCTCCAGAGAGGATTACCAGAGGTGCTCAGAGGGCAGAGACGCCCCTGTCGCCAACCCCCCAGGAGGGGACACGCAGCCCAACTCCGTCTGTCTCTGCTCTGGGGTTACTGATTTGCCAAGGCTCGTCCTAGAGATCCGGGATTGGAGCAGCAGAGCCGTCTCCGCGCGTTGCCACGGTGATGGGGAGCGCGGCCACCTCCCTTCGCTGTCCCCGCGGTGGGACAAGACGGTGCCCAGGCAGCAGATCCCCCTTGGGGGTGGTCTGGGACTCGTTGTGCCTCCTGGGACACACCTCTGGGGTGCATCCCCCGTCCTCTGTCCCACCAACAGACACAAGCCCGGGCTCAGGGCAGGCTGGCCTTGCTGGAGCTGGGGTGGAGAGGGAAGGAGATGCTCAGGTGAGCCATGTGGTTTCTCTCCATTTCCCTTCGTTTCCTTTCCGTGCTTTTCTCCTTTCTTGCCCTTCCCAGGCCTGTGGCTGGACCAGCTCCTCTCCCTTCAGATGTGCGTCAGTGGTGGCAGGAGGAAAGTGGGCTTTGCAGAGCTGTGGACGGGGCCCGGGAAGATAAAATGCTCTCATGCACCAGAGACTGATTTTGCTCTCCAGCCAGCTCACACAGATGGTTTCCTCCAGGATTCCCCCCTCCTCGTGTGCCCCAAAATGCAGACATGTTCTGGCCAGGCGTGATCAGAGGAATGGATCCCACCCTTTGCATTTCGTGGGTGGTCTAGAGGGTATCTGACCTGTGCAGCTGCCCCAGGAGGGGCTGGAGATGCCCTGGCAAAGCAGGGAGTGCAGATCCTCATTCTCCCTCGGGGAATGGGCAGGGACAACACACAGCCCGAGGTGACATCCTCCTCCTCCTCTTCCTGGGCTGCAGCAGCACGGTGCTGGGAGGGGACACTGCTCCCGGCAGGGATGAATTATTCAGCAGTGGTCACTCCTCCCGGTTGCCTTGCTCCGCATGAGTCGTACTCCACGCATGCCTGAGCTGCAGCCAGGGGTGTAATCGGGGGAAATGGGAAAAGGGCTTGGATGGATGGATGGATGGATGGATGGATGGCTCCTGTGAGGACAGAGCAGCAGATGCTGCCAGCACAGGCCTGGGTCACACCTGGTGCCCAGCCTGGAGCTGTGTGTGCCTGGCTGGGGCACTGGGATGGCACCAGTGCCACCAGGGAGCCCCCCTGCTCGGGCTGTCCTGGCCTTGATTTTGCCTTTGCCCACACTCAGCCTTTTCCCCCTCTGGCCTGTCCTACCCTGCTTGGGGTGAACCGTAAGCTCAGTGGGCCTGTGTCTGCTCCATGTCTTCCATCCTTGGACCCTCTCTGCTCCCTCCCCTGCCACACAAATCCCTTTGAGACCCCGTGACCAAGGCCCTGTGTAAGTGGCCAAGGTGCCACCCCCCTGCAGAAGCCGTACTGCGAAATAGGGCAAAAAAGGTTTGGGCTCTGCAGCACGCTCCCAGGCTCTGTGAGAAATGCTTTCACAATTGTTGAAGATTCAATGCAAACTAGTCACTGAAGGGCAAAGGCTCTTGTAGCAAAATAAAAAAAGAAAGCTTTTCTGAAAGCAAGAGCTGATTCATACTGACAGAGATGGCCATCTACTTAGGAAAGCTTAAAACCTCAGAAACTGCCACCACTTCTGTTGCATCTAGCTGGGTTATAAGCTCTGCTGTAACCCGTCTCTCCAGTGCAAAAACAACACATTTACAGCAGTCTCCCTAGTCTTGGTGTCTAAACAACCATAAATCCACAGGCAGAGGAAGTGTGGTGGTGAAATCAGACACGAATCAGCCAGGGCTTGACACAGAGTCAGCATGGAAGGGAGCAGGAGCCAGCAGCGCCCTGCTCCTGGGACAGGCAGCAACCCAACCCTCCCCAAGCAAACCAGAGCCTGCCCATGGCCTCCCTTACTTTAATCTACATTGCAATGAATTAAACATGTTTTAATATCAAAAATGAAAGATCAAGGATCAGCACTAATAAATCCTCCACACTCATTTTCCGTATTAAGCTGGTGTGTACCCAGGGCAAGTGCGATAATTAGAGTCACGCCGTGATTTATTTGGAGGAGGGAACCGAAGGCATTCAGATATTGGCATTCTCAGTCTTGGCACGTGTTTATGCCCCAGCTCCCTGCCTGCATGATAAATCCCTCTGTGCTGGAGGGCCTGGGGGTGGAAGAGCTGGTGGCAGCAGGATTGTGAGTCTGGGGTGTGCAGGGAGCCTCAAGTGTTGCGTGCTCCTGCCAGTGTGGATCAAAGGGCACCCAACAGGCAGTGAAAGGTTGTGCTGGGGTCAGAGTGGCCTTTGCCTGTCCCAGGAGGATTTTAGCTGTGTAACCCCACCCAGGAAAGCCCCTCCACCGAGGCTGGCTCTGGCAGGAGAGGCCCGAGCTCCTTCAAGCACCTGTGGCGCAAGTGGTCATGAGCGTTTTGGGGTTTTCACATTTCTGCCCCTTGCTCAAGCACTTTCAGCACAGGTACTCCCACCCTGGGCTGAGGATGTCACTGTCCCCAGCACCACCCCCAGCCCCAGGAGGGGAGCTTTTTGCTGGGCCATTTCCCAGGCTGGGGCTCCAGCACAGCAGGGCCAGCAGTTGGCACCTGCACGTCAGGTACACGTGCAGCGAGGAAGCCACAGTCACACACGGATATTTCTATTCTCAGCAGTCATTTTTGGAGTTGCTTTTAACTTTGGCCTGTCTCTTCACCCTTTTGGATAGGAGGTGGCATTTTTTTCTCAGCATGGGTGTGAGTTCTTGCGGGCACTTTGAAGGCTGGAGAGGTCTCTTCTTGCTGGAGAAATGAGGCTGCAGGCTTTGCTCCCCAGCTGTTCCAGCCCAGCAGCAGTGGGGTTGTGGAGTGTGATGGGTGTTCCTTGGGTGCTGGGGGGGCTTTTTCTGCTGAAAACCTGAAGATTCCCCAGCAACGGGGTGAGGCTGTGGATTTGAAAGCATGCACAGGGTGAGGGGATCTTCAGCTGGGCTTGCAAATATCTGGAAGCTCCGTGCCAAGGATTCCACAGCTTAGGGGCTGCCCCATCCCTTGACAGCCAGAAACTGCATGTGAAAGGCTTCATAGATGCCACTGAGATTTCCCTAGGAGGGTCAATCCCCTCTGGAAATTTACCCTTGCATGTAGAGACTTCAGACACTTTTTCTTTTTCCTTACCCCAAGAAATAATCCATGGACACCCCGGCTCTGTGGATCACAAGCAGAAGCTCTTGCCCTGAAGGAAGTGGAGGATTTTGCCTCCTCTTAACACTGGAAAAGGGGGAACCCAGTGGCTACTCAAAGGCTGTGAAAACACTCATTCAATCTACATTAAAAATGCCTCAGGCTCGTGCAGGCTGTCACTGCCCCAAGGAGATCAGCACTTCTGATGGCTCAGTCCCACCAGCACAAAACGCTGCTGGTTCTGATTGTCTCAGAATATTTGTTTGTTCCTCCAGGCCTCAGCCTCCAAAATCGCCAAGGCCAAATGCACCTCCAAAATGCACAAGGAATTGAAGTTTTAATGTATTCTTCAAGGATTAAATTCCAAGACCTCATAAACACCCAGTGAGGCTTGGGGACACACACCTAGAAGCAGAGGATGAGAATCCAAGAGCTGGTATTTAAAAGTGAATTAATCTGGGATTTCAAGTCAATCCTGCTATATTTAAAAGCCTCATTCTCGAGGGAACACTGCCACAAAAGCACTCTGTCCTCAGTGCTGGTGCTGGCACACAGTGTGACTCCCTCGGGGGGCACCAGCGCTGGTGCCCCACTACCAGCAGCAAGGACACAACCTGCTCTAAGCACCAGGGAGTCCAAATCTTCCCAGGGGATGGGGGCTACAGCTTCCCCTGACGTGGCAATGAAGGATAATAACTTGGCACAATTCCTGCCGAGGGTGAATCACTTCAAAAGTTCCTGGGGAAAAGCACAATTTAGACAAAATGTTCCCAAGTCTCCTCAAGATCCCACAAGGGAAAGGCAGAACAGCCCATCCTCCTGAGTCTTGCATGGAGGACCTGAAGCTGGATGGTGTCAGGTGCTAAATTAACTCGAGGAGATTTTTTCCCCTTGCTTGAAGCAGTAGCAGCCCTAAAGAAGGTGCAGAGAAGCCTTTTGGACAGTGCCTGCACAGGTCCCTGTGGGGATGCCCTGGCTGCTGCTCAGAGCAGGGAGATGCTTTCCCTGCCCTCAGAGGATGGAGCTGGGAGAAGCCTCCCATGGCTGCCCAGTGGAAGAGACTAGGCTTCTTCCAGATTTAAAAATCCTCATGAATCCCCATGACTCCAGGAGCTGGGGCTTACTTCAGCTGCTGGATATCACAAAACTGATGTTTCCGAGGCTGGCAAAGGTGGGCACAGCTCTTAAACACCTTGCCATGAAATCACAGTCTCCTTAAGCTTGTTGTGGTAGATCCAGGGCACCTGGCACTGCTAGGAGCCCAAAGGACAGCCCTGCAGCAGCACGGAGGAAGAAGAGGAATACCTATTTTTAGCCACAGAGCATTTGGTTTTTTCCTCTTTTGCAGTGAGAACAGTCTATGGCATTGAACTCCCCATCTAACACTTGAAGTGCTTGCCATCAAAACAGGAACTTATCTGAGATCTTAAGGGAAATGGATGGGACTGGGCCTGTCTTTCCAGCATGGAGCAGAGCTGGCTGGGGATGGCAGGGAAAGGGCTGGGCTGCTGCACTTGCAGCAGCTGCCACGTTTGGCTGGGAGCATCTCTCTGTGCCTGTTGACACGCTAAAATGAATAGAGATGCCTTTTGATGTTGCCTTTGAATTGCTACTCTCTCTTCCTTCTTGTCCCCAGGGTATTTTATTGGACTTCATAATAAAGCTGGAGCGGGGGAGCAGAAGGGGGAAAGTTCTTTGAGCTTATTGTAAATGAGCGGAATTTTATCATCCCTCTGCTCCCATTTTAGATTTACCCTGTAATCTTATTTACAAGCTGAATACCAAGTGCTGGAGTAATCAGTAGGTGATCAATAACCAAGAGAGGCTCCCTAAGCTGCAAACATTTAAAGTCAATCTGTTCCCTTGAATGCAGGTGTGGAAGCTGTTTTTTGGGAGGAAAGGTGCCGCTGGGAGAGCCCAGCGTGGTCCCCTTTGTGCAGATTGAACCAAGGGTCTAACAAGCCCCAGTCCTCCTCCTGTGAGCCACCAGCTTGGCCATGAACTGACCCCTCAGCACAAGCCATGGTTTGGGGGTGGGATGAAGTTAAACCTTTCTCTGCCTTGAAGCAGGGCAGGTGGACCACAATCAACACTTCTGCTCCTACTCAGCCCAGTGTAAATCAGGTACAATCCTCCCAAAACAGTGATGTGCTTCTGCTTAGAGAGGTGGGACCAGTCGCTGGATCCACAGGAAGTTTGGGCTGGTGTGCTGGGGAACACATCAGCCCCTGTCTGCTGCTAATTAGCACAACTGCCCTCCCTGGGATCACTAATCTTATTATTTCTTACTGCTCTCTCTTTTGCGTTCAGCCTTGTCTTTCGTTTACCCCAAGATGCTGGCAACCCCAGTGCGCTTTTAATTCAAAATAAAGAAATATATCTGAGTTTTAAAAAGGGCTGCAGGGAGGGCAGAGAGAGGGCTTGTCATCTTTTTGTTACTCTGTAATCCAGACCTGGCAAAAACCAAGTGGCTAAATTCAGATGTTACCTCTTGTGGGACCACCCTGAGCAGAGGGGAGCAGGACATGGACACTTGCCCAAGCTGCCTGCCCGCTACCTCCCCCTTCCAGCTCCCACACTGGCTGGGAAAGTGCCTGCTGAGTCCCAGCCTGTTGCTGCCTCACTCTGCTCTCGCTGCCTCCTCCTTACTCAGCAGTAGCATCTCCCCCAGCCCATCCATCACCCCGGATCAGCCATTAGTACAGTCACCCATTCGCGGGGCTGCTGCTCCGATGGGTTGTGTTAGCATTCCAGCCACCACGATGAATGGCCTGACATCGAAACCCTTTTGGATCACAGGGAGAAACCAATCAATTATTTCACTCCTCCTGCCTGCTGCCAGCACCCAGGCTGGAGCATGCTCTGATCCCTTAATGGCATTTTGAAACACCGTCAAGAGAGTGGTGCATTTCATTTCACTCTGTGCATGGCCAGTGCCAGAAGGGCGTTATCACAAACCCCCCTGGTGGGACAGGCTGTCCCCTGATGCCTCCTGCTGTCCCTGCACCCCTCCTACTTCCACCCAGGGATGCACAGCCCCACTCCCCTGCAGCCACATCCTACCACTGCAGGTAGCCCAGCCTCCCAGGCAGGCAGAGGAAAGGGGAGAAATTGCGTGCAAAAAGGAAAAAAAAAGCCTTAATTGGAGTGCCCTGTCTCTCAATTCACTTAAAGCCATCAAGTTCCCAGCAGCAGCGTGGCTCTTGCTCACTTCCCCTCTCTCATGTACAAATATAGCCCGATAATTAGATGAGGGCTCTTTGCCCTCTCGTTGGCATCTCGTCCTGCACGGAGCAGGGTCAGGCAGCCGGCACGGCATGTGGTGCCGGGCAGAGCATCCTGTGAGCACACCGCCGCAGCCCCAAACACCCCTCCCTCCTGCGGAACGGGGTGACAGCGCTTCAGTCACTCCCCAGCTCCCAGGAGACACCACACGGCTGGGCTTGGCACGGGGAAAGCGTCCCGGCTGCTGGATGCAGGTCACGCTGGATCAAAAGGATCCTCCGATGGTGCCGCACCTTGTTCAAAGCACCGTGTCCTGCAAACGCTGTGTCCCCAGACAGCTGTCCCAAAGCCACGGTCAGTGGGGTGGGATGAGTGGAAGGACAATTTCCCTGCCCGCTGCCCCAGTTCCTGCAGTGCTGGTGAGAGCACAGCTCTTGCTGCTGGAGCCAGCGCTCGCTGAAGGCAACTTCTTGCAGCAGTCTCTGTTCCTGGGGCTGCGTGAAAAGAGAAACAACAGGCTGGGGAATGCTGAGGCTGCTCCCAGCTCCCTCCAGCTTGCATTAAACCCAAGTTATTTCAGGACAAACTATCCCATCTCCTGGTTTACGACACTCCTGTTCGGAAGTCTCGAGGCCTTTGGGATCCAGAGCAGACACTCTGTCCCCTCACTGAGCTCTGCTTCCACCCCCCAGGAAAGAGAAGCAGAGCTCCTCTCACATAGTCCAGGGACTCTCAGCTGCTCCCTTGTCTGAGTGGTGGCTGGGTGAGCTTTAATGGCTTTATACAGGCTTAGAAGACTTTTTCACTCTATAACTATGATCAAAGTGAAGGAATTGCCAAAACTCAGCTCAACATCAAGGGAAGCAGTGTGGGGCCTGATGTCCTCCTGGATATCACATCCCAACTCTGCTGCAGCAGCAGGGCTGGAGAGAGCATTGAAATCCTCCTGTGAACAGCAGGATTGCAGGGCTTTTCTCTGTGCAGGTGTGGAGAAGCAG
Organism: Dicrurus megarhynchus; assembly: GCA_013399195.1. Classification (NCBI taxonomy): domain Eukaryota; kingdom Metazoa; phylum Chordata; class Aves; order Passeriformes; family Dicruridae; genus Dicrurus; species Dicrurus megarhynchus. The sequence goes on along the minus strand of VXAD01011945.1, from coordinate 22,309 downwards.
CCTGAATGGAAGGCAACAGCTAAATATAAACTGATTTAAAAGATAAGTGATGGTAAGTGGTTTCATTGTTTGGGAGCAAGGACCTCCAAACCATTCACTGGAAAAGGCTCAACCGGCCTCAGCAGAGCCAGTAATTAAAGGTAACTGTAGCCCAAAGCAGCCACAGCACAAATAAAGCAAGGAATGAAAATTGCACTCCCGTGGTGAGCTGACCTCAGTTGGATGCCAGGTGCCCACCAAGCTGCTCTATCCCTCCCCTCCTCAGCAGGAGAGAGAATGGGATGGGGTGGGAGGAGAAAATAAGATGGAAAACCACTCATGGGTCAAGATGAAGGCAGTTTAATAAAGCAAAAGGCTCACACCAGCACCAGCTGAACAACACAGCAGCCTCCTAAAGATCTGTGTGCCCAGGGAGCTCATCCCCTGGCCATCCCAAACACCCATGGCAGGGCACTGACCAGCTGCCACCAGCCTACCTATTGGCACCCCCAGAGGTGAGGGAGGGCAATCCCCAGCTCTCTGTCCAAGAGGGAAAGCCATAATCTTAATTGCACTCAGCCTTATCAGGTTTTGGAGTGGGCTGCAGTATTCAAACGAGGTGAAAAAAAGAGATTTAAAAGGCAGCAGGAGGCCTCTTGAAGAGGATGAAAGGAAACATCTACAGCAATGGAGAGAAGAGACAGCACCTGAGGAGGAAGGGAGAGGAAAGCTCTGGCTCTGTGAGGCAGCCAGGCACCCACAGCTCAGGGGAGGCTGTACACGTGTCCCACGTGCCAGGCTCCCAGGGCTTGACACAAGCAGGGCACATCCACCTGAACGCCTTCCAAAGCTGATCTGCCACTCCATCCACTGGTCAGGAGTCCACACAGGTCCTGAGGTACTTCAGTGGGGAGGACTGTCCCTTGTTACTCCTCTTCAGAACACCCGGTGACCTTTGTTTGAAAGCCAGGCAGCTTTGCCGTAGGGAGAGCTCCCTGTCCAGGGTGAGGAACACCTCGTGGGTTGCAGCAGGAACACATCCCCAGGTGTGTGGGACCTCAGCACTCACAAAACTGAGCTCTCCAGACCTCTGCCAGCCCTTTTCTGCAGAAGGCAGCAGCGTTGTGCCAGGGAAAAGAGAGGTTGCAACACCTCTCCTGTGGAGACAGGCTGAGAGAATTGGGATTGTTCAGCCTGGAGAAGGCTCTTAGAGCCCCTTGCAGTATCTAAAGGAGCTCCAAGAGAGCTGGAGAGGGATTTTTAACAAGTACATTGAGTGATAGGAAAGGGGGAACGGATTTAAACAGACAGAGGGCAGGTTTAGATTAGACATAAGGAAAAAATGCTTTACAGTGAGGGTGGTGAGGCCCTGGCACAGGTTGCCCAGAGAAGCCAGGGCTGCCCCATCCCTGGGAATGTTCAAGGCCAGGCTGGACATGTTGGAGCAGCCTGGGACAGTGGAAGGTGTCCCTGCCCATGGCAGGGGGGTGGAATGAGACAGTCTTTAAGATCCCTTCCAACCCAAACCATTCTATGATTTTATGCATGAGCCTCGAGCTTCCTTGAGCCTGTGGGGCTTTGCAACCCAATTCCCTGTGCTCTCAACCATGGTTTGCCTCCTCTCCCTTCCCTGCACTAAAGCTGTACCCTGACATCAGCAAAACTAAGTACCTGTCCAGGAGAGGAAAGCAAGATTGATTTGACTCCAAATGCTGCCAAATGCATAAAGCCAACACACTGGGAAAAGTAAGGCAGGCAATTTCATCCTAGTTGCCTTCAGCAACAATGACATTAGGTGTTATTTGATACAAGAGAAGAGCCAATATTTCCAGACTGAAGGGCAATTATTTAAACCTGTGTATTTAGAGGGTCTGGAAGCTGTTCAGAACAGGAACACTGGAAACAGCTTCTGACTCAGGGATTGTGTGGGCCCAACACTCTTCTTGATGGCTTCACCCTAGTCCAGACTTCGCATTTAAAGAAAACTTGGGGCAAAGTTTCCAAAAGCAATGTTATCCCGATTCTTCTCCACCATCCATAAACATCAGCTGGATCAGCACTAAAAGTCAAGTGCCAAAAATTTTTGCCAACCCTGTATTTCCAGCTAGGAGCACAGGAAGAACCCTGCTCACCTCGCTGAGCACAAGCTCTGGAGCCCCAGCCTAATAACGTAAATGTCAGTGGCTGAACCTCCAGCCAGCCTTTGTCTCTGGCACAGGAATGCGTTGCCAGAGCTGTGAAATATTAAATGAGGCGTTAGAGTCAAAAGAACAAAATTACACATCCCAAGGCTGCTTTCCAATGCCCCCCGGGCTTGGCTCCGGCTGCCTGTGACGTAAACAGGTGTGGATTTATGGCCAGCCCACCCCAGCAGGGCCACCAGAGCTGGCAGGGGACAGGGGGGCACTCCTGCACATCCACACCCCTCAGCCTGAGGTCTGAGGGCTGCCAGGGCCCTGGTGATGCTCAGAGCCACCCCAGCTCCCTCCTGTTTCAAACAGGAGGCTGTCACGATTCAGAGCTCCCCACAGAGCCTGAGGCAGAGTAGGGTAATGGATGAAGGTTTCTCAGTGCCAGGTTACTGCTTTTCCCAATAAATCCACTGCATTTTGCCACAGGAATAGCCAGGAAGCCTCAGCAGGAGGCTGCCACAGGTGCTTGTGAAAAGCCCCAGTGCCTTGGTACCTCTGCTGGCACTGAAGCAGCTTTGCAAGATTGAGCTTCACAGACCTGAGATCTGCCAGGAGTGAAATAGAGACATCCCAGAGAGCAGACAGGGAAACAGGGCAGGTACAGAGGGGAGAGATGCTCAGATACTGCAGGCATGGAAATCCAATTCCTTGTTTAGTTGGAAAAAGGCAGGTTGATGATAATGCTGATGGGGTGACGTGTCTCAAACTGGGATGAGGCTGCAGGCTGGAGATGCAGGAAGGCACACACGGGCATGGAGAGGAAGAGGACTGGCAGAGGCCCTGGGTGTGTTGCTGGAGAATGTAGGAATGAACACGGGAAAGAACCTGGGAAACTCAAACCACCAGTGCCACACAATGGGCTGAATGCACCCTGAGCAGCAAACTGAGAGCTCTGCAGCTACACCAGCGAGATGTGGCACCCAGGACAGCGGGAGCAGCCCTGAGGATCACTCAGCCTCTGAGGCTTTTTAGGAGCTGTTCTCACAATTCTCTGCAGCTGTTCTGTAGGATGTTCAGCCACCACTCTGCCCCAGAGAGCCTCATCCTTCGCCCTTGGCACAACCTCTCCATTTGTTTGAGGGTGAATTCAGAGTCTTGAATCACACAGCCATCAGGAGGGCAGGACTCCTGGCACGTCCATGCCAAGTATTCCAGCCTCAAATGGCTCAAACCTCAGCAGGAGGGTCTGATGGAGGCAGTGCTCACCAAGGCTGGGTGACATCTGGTACCCTGCAAAGAAAACCCACCTCTCCTTCAGAAGGGGAGGGATGTTTGCAAAGTGGGACTGAGGAATGACAGCCACAGCAGGTCCTGCCACCTTCAAACTCCACCACATCAGCCAGGATCAAAGTGCCAATATCTCTACACTGTTAACGAGGCACACGGCAGATAAAGCCCATGTTTGCAAAAAATATTTAAAGAATGATTATGTTACCACTTAATCCCCCTACATCTGTATTTAACCACGATCCCTTGATACTTCTGGTGCCTAGGGCAGAGCATTTTACCACAAGCTGCCACAAAATTGCCATTTCACACCCAGATTCTGACCTCTGCTTCCTCTCCTATGCCCCAGTGGGTCAATAAAACCAATGTGATAAAACCATGAGGCACAGGTGAGCTTGAGGGAGAGGTGCAGTGGGGCAAAGAGACAAAAGGATTCCCTGGGATCACCAGCCACCAAGGATTGAGGAAGCACTGTCCCAGCAACTTGAACCCCACAGGGTTCCATGAGTGTTCCCAGCAAGAAAATGTCCATCTGATACATGGCCCCAAGAAACCCCACGACACCAGAGATGTTCCCACCCTGGAGATCCTTGCCTTGCACGCTGCTGTCTCTGGGAAGGGTGATACCTCCACCTGTAAACCTCAGGAACTTCTGCTCCCAGAGCTGCAAGGGCAGCAGCTTTAAGGCAGGTGAGGGATTTCCAAAGCTCAGCACACACATCAAGTACAAAGGGCTGTCTGTGGCAGACACAGCTCTGGGCTGCTGCACAACAGAGGTGTTACAGCTTGAGCTCTGCTCGCAGGAGGAGAGCCTGTGGGTGAAAAGCTCCTTCTGAGATAGGCAGGGCTATTTCCAGTGCACCTGTCACAGCTCCAAACTGATGCTGCATCAAGCAGGGCAGCTCATATGGCTGAAGGGAGGGGAAGATTTGAGTAGCCTTTCTAATAACAGTGTGCCCCGTGAGTCAAGGGCTCTGGATGATGTTAAGAGTGAGGAAAATCCAATGATGGGTTGGATTAGATGGTTTCCAGAGGTCCCTTCGTACCCTAACAATTCTGTGGTTCGGTGATAGTGACAGGATATTGGGATAGGAATCAGAAATAAACTCCAAGCAGATTTTCTGTTTGCTTGGGGGAATTTACCATAGGAACTGGAGAACTTCACACTGCAGCCCCTTCTCAACCCCTCCATGTGGACTGTAAGCTGCCCTTAGCAACTGTCTCACTGACTATATATTGTCTTAATCACAGGCTCATGTTGTGCAACTGCTCCTTTTGATTTCTGCCAAGCATCTTTTAGGACTGATTCCTTCACTCACAAAACCCTCACAAATATTTTTGTCACTAACTCTTCGCACAAAATTATTTCTGCATAAATAGAATTCTGTTCTCTGCTTACAAGTGTTGTGCATGGAAACCCTTTGACTGGAGAAAAGAAGGTCCCTGCAGCCTTGACACCTCTCCTTGAACTTGAGAGCACCATTTCTGAACAGTGCCAGACTTTCCTCAGCCTAACTCGGTCTGAGCGACTAAAACCAGTTCTTCCCTGTGAGGCCAGATGCTGCATTGTGATGCTAGCCCAGAGAGAAAGCAAGCAGCTTAGACTGTACTGACAGAAGTCCTAATGGAATAATTAAACTCAAATAATTCAATTAACACTGCAATTGAGTAATTGCATTTGGAGCATGGCTGTAATTGAGCAATATTTGTATTGTCCCAGCCATGAGGATAGGCACAGTCGCCTTTCAGCAGGCAGAAGGAGACAGATGGTGCTAATAAAGGGCAGAAGATGGATGTGAGGTCACCAGATTAAGCGTGCTTCCTTTTTTTGGCTAGAGAAGGAAGTCAAGCCACTGTGATCCCGTTGCCTTTAAAAGCCTAAGTAACAGAAATAGAAGAGACTGCAGGACTGCAGGAGTCTGCTTTGCCATTAATTACTTTTTATTGAAAGCTCCCAGCCCGCTTGGCATTGCATCAGCAAGAGGGCAGCCGTGTCCCTGCCCACAGAGCCCCTTATCTTAATCGAGTTCAGACAGCAGCGGCAAGTGGTGAGCTGAGACCTGGGGAGCGATGTCTGCTTCCCTTGGCAACCTGAACGAGCCTGCGGAGCGTCAGGCCCGGAGTCAGCAGGCGAGATCTCAGTAAGATAAAACAGAGACAGGAAAACAAACCAGCGATTTTGGGCTGCCTCACTCGTGCCGGGTGCAGCTGCATCCTGAGATTCCACAGGACTGAGGGCAGGGAGGGGGCTCTGGGTCAGCACAGAGGGCAGGGAAATTACCACCCATGACACCCCACTTGCATGGCAGCCCGGTCCTGAGGAGTGTCCAAAGTGGCTGCTGCACCATGCACTAACTCTTCTTTCCCTAAAAAGCAGCAGCAGTATTGCAGCAGATGAAAAAGCCACCAGGTCTCCATTTACCTGTGAGTACAGGGGCTTCAGGTGCTGCATGTGGATCTTTCCTTTGAGGCTCAGGCTGATGGCCAGCTTTGGGGGACACAGGCTTTTGGGCTTTCAAGGATTAGCCTCTAGCCAAACACCAGCTGTAGCTCACAGCTTGCCAGTATTTGGAGATGGGGGTCTTTCCTGGGAACTCAACTTTTATCTTGTAGCCTGAGGTGCTGGGAATTGAAAAGTTAACAGCTGGGTTAACCCCTTCCAGTCTGAGAAGTCACTGCAAGCGTGATGTCAATCTCCTCTAGCTACTCCGAGCTGAGCTCTTGGCAGCTCTATTAGAGTACCACAAATCTGCCTCTCTCTTCCTTCCCCAGAGCAAGTTCAGGTTTGTTTTTTTTAATGATTTTTTTTATTTCCAACTCCCAGAGCTTTCTAAGCAATTTAAACTTGTTTGGCAGATTTTATTTTTTTTAAGAAAGAGGCAGCTGATGCTAGTATGCTGTTTGAAGCTCCTCTCCCCTCCCACTCTCAGCAACATCTGAGCTTGGTGGTTAATTACTCTGAGACCTCTCCGCCTCTGTCACTGTTAGCTGGAATGATGGGTTTACACCACACATGTCAACAAGCATCTAGATGGAAAATAAACCTACTGATGCTTCCACTGTTGGGGAAACAAGTGTGCTGATTCAGGCATCTCAATCCATGTGGATGACAGGCACATCCTGCTCTGCAACAGAGCTCTGATCGCTGAGGTCCGTGTTAGATCCTATGTGCACTGTGGGACAGATCCCGAAAAACCAGGCTTGGGTAACTCAGCTCCTTGCTCTCGTTTGAGAGAGGTTGCTCACATGTGCAAAACTGACTCAGTTTAACTTTTCCCAGGAAGAAAAAGCATGGGACCCTCTCTGTGTGGGAGGGGGCTGATAACTGCCCAGGTTCTCTTTGAGCCTGTGCCTCAGGAGGGACACAACCCTAAACCACAGCACCGAGCCGTGGCTCCTTTTCCTTGAAGGCGCACGGCAATGCCAGTAGGAGAGGGGACGAGCACGTCCTTGTGACGGGAAAGCCGCGTGATGGTGACGAGTCTGCTCTGACTCATAGCCCCAGAGATGCTGTGATATTCCACCACTGGCCTGCTCTGTCCACCTGCTCTGAGTCAGAGCTTTAGCATTCAAGTCCATATTTGCTGTAGGACCTCATTTTCCCACCACAAGAGCAATCCCAAATCAAGGGGGAGAGTTGACCTTGCTCGCTATAGCAGCTCGCCTTCTGGTTAAGGTCTTGCACACAAACGCATTCCCAGCTCTTTCAGTGTTTCTTCAGCTGGGTTCAGGCTCTGTGTGCTCTGGTTTTATCAGGTATTCGGCATCAGCCCCATCTCCAGTTCAGTCCCCTCCAGTGAGTACCAAAACATTCCTCTTCCAGGTGACAAATTCCATGGAAAATATGCCACATTACACAGGTGGTACTTTCCTCCCACCCCCTTTGGTGGGGCATATAAGCAATTTTCTCTTTCTCTTTTGATCCATATCACACTTCCTCCTGTTTCTGTCCTGCACCCTGTTCTATTACACAGCTTTGTACCAAGAAACACTATATAACAAACCTGTATATAAGCAGTATTTAAGTTGGTCCATGATTCTTCCAAGGAGAACAATTTCAACAGAAAGGAATTTAGCTTGACAAATGCTGCCCAAGACCTGCCCTTATCATCCTTATGCTGCATTGCACAGCTTTCATTAACTTACGAATGAATTCCTGTTGTGTCCCATGGCTTCTTTCAGATGTTATTATTCCAGCTCTCATGGACATGAACAGTTCTCTTGATTTAAAAAAGTAGGCTGAGATGCTGCTTGGCTGTGGTTTGGGGAGGGGCAACAACATTGGAAAGCACATTTTATTCAAGAAAACAAAAATATTAGTTCCAAATAGAACCAGAGATCCAATTTAAATAAACTCACTGAGCATAAACTTGGGAACTCATGATGCAAGAAATGGGGTTTTCTATAACTTCAGCTATTCTCTTCGTTCAGCATCTGTATCCCAGCAAGTGGTTAATCACCTTCAGCTCTCTTACCCAAGCACTGGTCATGGACAACCTTGCAGGATCTTTCCAGATGGTGAAACCCTTCTCTTCATCTGAGGGATGCCCTACCCCTGGTCTGAAGGTAGCACCTGGCTCCAGAATAAGAACAACTCTAATTCCCTCATTTATCTATTTACCTACTGATCTTTGAGCAAAAGCTTGGGGTGGTTTTTTTGTTTGTTTTTGTGGGTGGTTTTTTGTTTGTTTGCTTTTTTAGTTTGTTTTTTTAATAAACATGGGCTGCTATAAATAGGGAAAAGGATGGAGGCAAGCATGCATATGCATGTAGGGCTAAAACTAGATGTGACATCCCCTGCTCCAGGTCGGGGCACAGCAATCTGTCACCCAGGCACTGCACACACTAACTCTGCTTGCCCAGAAATAGGTGCTGCAAGGACAACACAGAGACTCAGGCTGTTGGGAGCATTTGAGAGGGTTCATGAACTCCCAACGCCAATTCCCCTTTCATCTGCTGTTGATAAAAGTAATTGCAAAGGGGCCACCTTTGTCTGACCCCCAGAGTGAGACACAGTTCCCAGCTCAATAAATCTACATGACCCAAGCACTCAGGCCCTCTTGGAAACCTCATAGCTATTCTAGGCACAGTCCCCTTCCCACAGCTTCTTTTGGCACAGGATTTTCAGTGCTGGTGACATTCTAACAAAGGTATCTCATCAGCCCTAAGCTCAGGGAGGTTGTCTGCTCTGAACTTCACCTTCAACACAGTGGTTTTAAAGATATTTTCATAATGTTTTTCTTCTCCCACTTGTGCTTTTGCCCAATTCACATCACTCCCTCACTTTCAGCATCTCACACCACACCCACCATCTAGTTTGCCTTAAACACAGACCCAGCCCACCTAGCTTCTCCCCATGCTGCTCCTCACCATTTAACTCTTCCTGGATGGAGTCCTCTGGGTCCCTTGGGACCAACTCAGGTGAGAAAAGGTACAGCTGACTATTCCAGACGAAGTCAATCCCTCATTCCCCTCTGTATGTTACCAGCTTGCCAGCGTGTCCCCCCAAGAGCTGCTTTGGGGATATAACTACAGGAATCTGGGTCAGGAGATCATATCACCAGGGTTGCCAGTCACAGAAACCCCCAGGGCTGGTAGACTCTCATTGCTTGGGCACCTCTGAGGGGTGGAACCCACCCAGAGCTCACGGTGTCATTAAACTCAAGTATTTGTGCTTACATTTGTGCAGCTCCTCACCTGCCACTGTTTGGCAAATGCCTGCCTTGCCCACATCACCTGATCAGTTAAAAAATCTGCTGTGTCCATCTCCATTCCTATCCTGTTCCTTTTTACACAGCTTCCCAACATGAAAAAGAGTTTTCCAGAAGAGGTGTGTGGCTCTTTTTGTCTCTGCTCAGCAGCTGCAGGAGAGAGGTTGCCAAACAGAATCAGAGAATTGTTTCAGTAAATACAACCTAGCAGTCTTGGCAGTGTTTGCTGGGTTGTGATACCATCAAGTTAAAATGGCACGGATTAAAAAAAATATTGATCAGCATCAGGAGTGAGTTTCCAGGCTGCTGGGATCCACAAAGGAGACACCCAATTAAAGAGAGATGGTCTCTAAAGATTGTAGGTGGACAGTATCTGCTATCATTCTGGCAACTTCCTATGATCTTCTCTTCAGAAATGAGTGTGTGGAGGCAGAGAAAAAAGATGAAAGGGAGGCCTTGAGATGAGAAAGCCACAAATGATCAAAGGTTCCTATGGATTGAGAGAAATACTCCAAAACCAAAGGCATTCCTGTGTTGCCCGTGTCACAGTTGCCCTAGAGTGGATTTCAAAAACTTCTTTAAGTATTCATCTGGGATGTGAGGACACACATCAGGAAGCAGAGAGAAACTTTTCAGGCCTGGGGGAAGGCTGAAATTCTGAAGGAGTCTGACTTTTGCTGAATTGGTTCATGCCTTCATAACCAGATTCCACCGGGGCCGTGTGGGACTGGCTGCATTTGAAGCAAAGGCTCAAGGGGCCTCTCAATTCTGTCAACTCCTCACACAGCCTGCAGCATCTGCTGCTTTTGTGGCATAGTCCTTCACTAAAAGTGCCCTAACGCACTCCAGTTCTGCCCGTGGTGCTTGTGCTTGTGTCCCCTTCCCACCCACACAGACGGGACGCACATCAAGGAAGGACAAAGCTCTTCACCCAGCACTGATCTGAGTGAGGGGAGATGAATCACACACTTCACCCACATTAGGCACATCCAACAAGGGTCAGATATGTCAACTGCAACCTGCCAGGAGGCTCTGGTGAGAAATGTCCTAATGTGAGAACAAGCAGGGGGAGATAAAGCACTTAGGAAAGGAGAGAAGAGATCAAAGTCCCCTGAAAAGAGCACAGAACAAACTATCGTGAGGGAAAAGGAAAAACAGGAATGCTGTTCATCATCATCTGATGAATTCATCACAATCTGAAAGGGAATTCTGCCTGAAGGAGAAAACAGAATGAAGAGAGACACAAAGAGAGCAAAGAGAGACGCCAAGAGACAAATCATCTCCTGTTTGTGAGGATTACAGGAGAAAAATAAACCAGCCCCCAGCATATTCCAGGCACCTTCCCTGGAGCCAGGAGCACGGGCAGACAGCAATGACTGCCTGTGGCAGCAGTTCCTGAAGGGGATCCCAGAGGACAAGGAGGAATCCAAGCTGCAGATGCTGCAGAGCAGAGGGTAAAAGGCTACACCAACAGCAGCAGGTTGGAAAGGAGCTGCTCCAGCATGAGGGAGACAGATCTGTCTGTACACGTAGAGACAGCTTAGTCATTCTAGATAAACTTTATCTGGAGGGAGGCATATACTGATAAAGCAGTGTTTCACACAGTGCAAGAAGTATGCACGGAGTTTGGATACAAACTTCAAACTGAACGGCAGAAAAATGACGTAGTCTTTTAAGACAAATAAAAGACAACAATATCAAGAGCAGACCTGGAGGGAGATGAGAATGAGAGCCTGCAGGTTTAAGGGAAAAATCTAAATTTAAGTTCTTGCATTGTCTCAGGTGTTCACATGGAGCAACTCTTCTGGGTTTTCTCTTCCTCAAGCTATAGAATGAGGCAAGTATCTTGGCCCCAGGGCAGTAAGTGGACAAAGGGGAATATGAAGAGAGGTGAAATTCAGAGAGTGAGCTGGGCCGTGTATTTTAGCACACCCCCACAGCTCTGAAAGAAGGCAGGAACAAGTCAAAATGGGGATGGTGGCTCTGCAACCACAGCTGGAGGACAGAGTGTGTGAACAAGGTGAGATGGGAACCTGCAGTTTATCGGGATACTACTGTAAACAAGCCTCTATCTCATTTCCACATCTACAGTACCCTCTACTTAACTGCAATACATTTAATCAAGCTGCTTCTTATGGGAACCAAATAAAGCTTGATGATGCTTAATGGCTGGGGTTTAATGGCTGGCTTGTTTAACTGGGCTCATAATTTTGATTAATTAAGATGCTTGCAGGTGCTGGAGTGGCACTTCGGCAACAGCATTGATGTTCAGAGGCAAAGGAGGTTCTCATCCTGGAGGATTGCTGCCAGTGCTACTTCAGCAAAGCAAAGCTGCCCTCAAGCCCGTGCAAAAAAATCAACTCTTGTAGCTGGCAGTAGCCTCCAGATTTCTGGGAATTCTGACAACCTGTGTGTCCTTTTGACCAGTTTCCTCCTGGGAGGATATATGGGAAAAATCCAAACTCTAAAACTTAACCTTTTGCCTAGGGCAGCCTCTGTGTCCTTGATAGGAAAAAAGTGAGAATGTGAGAGGCTCTCCAGGTGATGATGGTGCTTTCAGGCAGTGGATCCAACCAGCCCAGCAAACTGCCCACCCCCAGAGCAGTGTCCCCACTTTAGTGAAAAGGGCAGTAGAGCTTATCCTGAGTGGAACACACAAAGCCTGGTTGCTTAGGAGTTTGTCCCCTGTGTTCCTATGTCCTCACTCTGTGATTTCAGCTTCCCCCTGCCAGGATATCACCCTTTTCCTATCCAGTGTCACCAACCTGCCAGGTCCCCCTCCTGGATGACCTACAGGAGTGTGGAGGTGGATGCACAGAGCAAGTGGCCAGCAGGTACAAGAAATCACACTACAACCTCCCCCTTGAGCAGTACACATTTGTATTTCCCTTTTCTATTCAGCAGCTGGCTTTCTTACAAAACATACTTACCTCAGATTTTTGTCTCCTGAATGCTGATAAAATGCCCTCAGGTTAAAAAATATTTGGAGATAAATTATGATATGGATACCAGTGTGGCATATGCTCATTTCCATAAGAAACTAAAACACTGGAGAGAGGCACAACGAGCCAGACTCATCACTGTTTTCAGTATCAAACACTGACATTAAATTAAGCAGAACTTGATGATTTAAGGCATAGTAAATTATTACTCCCAACTATAAAGGCAGCATAACCTTGTGGAGAGAGCACTGGAGTAGGGCTCAGGAGAGTTGTACCCTGCCATGAATGTACTGAATTAATTTGGACAAATGTTATCTTCACATGCATATAAATACTGGTCAATCTACCACTTTTCTTGTAATGTGTATAAGAAATGCAAAAATTAAGCAGCATATTGTCTAGGGAGCACAAAGACAACCTTTTCCCAAGAAACAGCTTGTTTGGCAGGCACAGGAGGGAAGAACTGAGTCAGGAGGAATGATCTCAGCCTTTTCTCATACATCTACATTGTCCTGCTCAACCACAGCTTTGGAATAAGAGACATTCAGATCTAATTTATGGAAACTTAAGCAGATACCAATTGGAGTAGCCCCTGAGTGTTACCAGCATATTTCATAGCTTGTGATGAATCATAACTGAGGTATCTGCTTTCCAGTGCATTAAGGCTAAAGCAGAAGTTGATTAGGATTATTCTGACACAAGCAATGGCTCACTTTTCAGGGAAGTGGTTGAAATGTCCAGACATCAGCCTGATTTGTCCTGGGGTTATATATAATACAGTGTTATTACAAACATACTGTGACTACACCTTTAAACTCACAGTCTATCTGCAATCCATCATGGAATATCCATCTTCCCATTACAGCCTGCCACAAATTTAGCTGCATGGGTGCTGTCTGCAGCCTAGCTGGTCAATTATTTTCCTCTACTTCCACCCCAGAAGAATGCAGGACTCAAGCCATTTTGCTCTGAAAGTACTCACAGGTTTTTGGTTTAAGTGTAGCATTAACATGCCAGGGCCTGCTTGTCCTCTCCACTTTGATCATTGAGCAAGTACCTTAGTTTCCTGCAGGACTAACAATGTTAAATGAATATATTTGCCCAGCAGCTACTGAGAGAAACACCTTGGTTACCCAGCTCTGTAGCTCTAGATTGGACCTGAAGGCCAAAGAGCAGATTTTGCAGCATTTCAGCCCTTTGAGAGAAGCTTTGTTATGCAAAGTTCCTCTTATCTCAACTTTTATGAGGTCTCTCAGAGCATAATATAGAGGAGGCAGACTCAAAGATAACTGGAACTGTTCCTTAGAACCTATTATTTTATTAATCAAGAAAGATCAGAAGAATAGGTGAAGGGACAGCAGGTGAATAGACAACACAGAACCATAAATTGTCAAAAACTGTTCAAAAGAGCTGAGATGTTCAGCAATCCAACTATAGTTGGTTAACTTGTTCTGCCAGTGTAAAGGAGCCTCAGATGTGGATATGGATCCCTGAAGAACTTTGATCTTGTCACCAAAAAATAGGTAAGAGAAGATTCTGAACTGAAACTTCTGACTGAAGATTCAGTCCCAGCACTGGAGTCCATGCAAGGACAACACTTGCGAGTCTTGAAATGGCACCAAAGCACCAGACTCATTGTCCAGAGCCTTTCTACTGTGCTACTTCTTAGCCACAACCACACAAAAGGCTTTCTCTGGCTTACAGAAATCTCCCACTTTCTGATTCACAGGGTCTGCATCAGACTGAAGGAAGCAGAAAGTTAACCAGGGCAGTGTAAGAGCCAGACAGCATCAGCTTTTAGAACCTGTGGGTGCTGTGTTCCTCCTGACTCATTTCTCCAGAGACATTCCCCCTGGACTGTTCAAGGGAAACAATCTACTATTTCAGAACAAGTTGGGTTTCGAAAAGACTTCTAACTAGAACATTCGTTTTTGCAAACTTTCTCTATCTCCCTATCCATCAGACGAATTTATGAAATCAAACTTCCTGGACACTCTCAAGGTGACTTCCAAGGTCTCCTCGTCAGAGAGAAAACGAGCTCTACCCTCCTTGCTGTTCACAGGGTAGGGGAGGTGCAGCAGCAGCTTCCTGTAAAAGAGGACACAGTGAATGTCAGTGTCTCAGATCAGGTGAGCAGTTGAGATGTCATTGCAAGTCACTCCTACATTTTCTCAATCAGTATGCCAGGGAAGGTTATTCCAATAAATCTCCTTCTTGTGACAGGTTGTGGGGTTCCTGCAATACCTCATGCACAGCTAGACTGGCCCTGAAATATTTCCATCACTTAAAAGCAGTTTGGCTTAGAAGCTGTCCCGGGACTACAGAGTTGGAAGCAGTTCCTTTGAGTCTTCCTCCCCATCTGTGGGAGAACAGTGTTTTTCAGTCTGTGGAACTTGACATCTTGGTTGTTTCTTTCATACTGAGAAGACGTGCACTTATATTTGTAAAAGCAGCACTGGTTCAGGCTGTACCCAAGCAACCATCAGATTTATGGTGAACTTTTTATTTGCTGGGCTTGTGACTAGAGACAGCTGGGTACTGAGAAGATAATGGCAGATCTGAGTCACCAAAAAGATAGAATTGCAAAAGGAAAAGGATGCTGAGGTTTTCCTGCATCTGCACTATTGCATTAAGCTACTTCTTTTACTGCCCATAGGTTCTGTAAATCATTAGCTGAACAATTATTCCTCCCAATTTTCCAGTTTCAAAACTAACATTTCTAAACGTTCTTCCACTCCTGTTGCATCTTTGGGTTAAAACCAAGCACAGGGTAAAAGCACAGGTGAGAAAAGTGGCTTTTCTATAGTTAGCCTACTGGGGACTTATTTGGGCCTTAATCCATGGCTTGCACCTTGAATTTATCTGCAGAAAGCTATTCACATATAGATCTTCCCACATCCCATTCAGTGCAGGAAGTCAGCCCAGAGAGGATTAAGTTTTCTTATGAAAGCAGTCTTTGTGAAGAAGGACTTCAAGCAAAACAGACATGGGAATTATCTGGAAATCTCAGGCAGGGCATTGCACGCTGAGGGAGAGATGGAGGAAGACTGACAAGTCCAAGCGTGTGTCAGTCAAGTTGATTATGTTTGTAGGCTTGAAATAGCCCTATAAAAACAAAATCAAAGGAAATCTCTTTAGGAAACCTTGTTACATTTCCATCTCTGCATCTCTGCTTGGATATGTCCATAATTTGGCTTTCAGCTACTGAAAATTTATCTGCACTTTTTTTACCACCTTTGGTCATATATATTTGTACAAATTAGTATTTAGAAATCCTAGACAAGAAGTCCTTCAAGACTGTGGGCAGCTCTTTGCCAGATGTCTTGGGCCCTTGAAGCCTTGTTGTTTAAGTAGCCAAAATCTGTCTTAAAGCAGTTTTTTACTAGACAGTATCACAAATTCAATGCCAGCACATTATACACCTATGGATGGACTATGGGTGATTTTTTCTATATCTCTGTCTCACGAGCAATTAATAGGATAATCTTTAGCTTTGCTTTCCACAAAGCCTGCAGTTGAAAGCTTGGCTAAACCTCATTTCAAACAAGATATTAAGTGTACTTGTATCAATTGTGCTACACTTACTTTTTGGGAGTTCGAAGGTCAAGAACCTTGTCCTGGATATCTAACGTGATGTCTGAGTACTTTGTCTCTGGCAGCTTGATTTTAATCTGAAATGATGGGCAGAGGTAAAGCTGTGATTACATATGTTGCCCTAAAAGCCACAAAAGATCTCATTTTCATGAATATTTCAACGCTGGTATCAAAGAGCAACATTTTGAGTAGGTAATTTGTATCAGAGAAAATACGACAGTGATAATCACTGCTTTCAATAGCTCAGTGATGTGTATTGATATCCTAGTCTCCTCCAGATCCTGAGCTGCTAATGTGCTTGACAGGTGTTCAACATCCAGCAAAAGCCTCAGGCTTTGTGCATTGCAGGGACAGTTTGCTTCTGCTAGAAAGATAACACAGCAGTTCTACCTGTCCTGGAGCTCAGAAACCAGGGAGGTCTTTGATTATATAATAATGAGGCAGGATCTGATAGCTGTAACTTTAAAGGCTGTCAGCATGGTAGCATTCTGCTAGCCCACATACCATGTAAAAAATGCAGGAAGATGAGAAAAAAATCTCCTTCCCAGCCCCTCTCCTCCCCAAAATTGTGTCCGAGATGAAACTTCATCTTAGAGCTACGTTTTGTTCCCTTCAGGTTTATATGGGGCATATGCATTTGCACAGATTCCCTTGGGCACACTTGGTCCTTGAGGAGATACACAAGTTCCTCAGGTTAGCAAGTGTAAATGTCACCTACATATGCTTGGAGAACCACAGGAAAATGCTACAGGAGGTCAAAGGCAGCGGTAGAGCTTGATGTTTACATTCTGCCCCTCAAAAAGATGGGAGGATGGAAAAGGGCAGAGAAAGAGCACAAAGCAGGGATCAGAGCTCCAGGCTCAGCTCACCACTATATCCTCACAGCAGGCAGTGGAGGGGTCTTTCCCGGTCATCCCAAAGAAGACATCCTCCGTTCCCACATGCTGCTTGAAGAAAATCTCATACCTGAGAAAGAGAAGTCATTGCCTAATAATACTGGAGAAGGGGCAGGAGACTAAAGGAGACTGTGATTCTCAGAGGACTGTAAATCCCCCTCACATTGTCTCTCCTCCTTTGCAGCCTCCCTTCAAGGCTCCAATCCATCTGCACTGGGTTTCTGTTCAGAGCCATGACTGAGACAGCTGGAAGACAGCTGAAGATCATTGACTCCACCTTCCAAAGCACTCGCCATGCTGCCTCTGCTTCCCTAACCAACCTTTGCAGGATCAGGAAATGCATCCTAAGTGGATACAATACTTATCAACCAGTCAAAGACCACAAACTCTCGGGGAACGGATTTGAAAAGGAGGATGTCACAATTACATCTGTTCTGTTCTGTCCTTTAGCATATTCTTGCAGCCTGAGCTGAAGCCAGACTGTTGTTGTTTTGTATTCAGCCAACATTTATTTTCTTCTTCACATCTACAAAATGTAGAGTCACGTATTCCTTTGCTCTTGATAATTAATGAATGAGGAGATGAAAACTAAATTTGTATTTATAACATATGCTACTCCTACTAAGTTCAGCAAAATTAGTGGGGTGGATCACTTGTCTCAGCCGTTAGAAAGTGTGCGGAAAGTCTTCCACATCTCCGGTGTGCACCTGCATATGTAATAATTCCTAAGTCAATGACAAATGTGTCTAATAGCTCTGGATGCACCTCTATAGCCATCTGTTCTCCTTTTAGGACATTTTATTTGCTTCATTTGATGAACTATTATAAAGACTTATATTCTCTCTGTGCAACATGGGTCACAAGTGCTTGAGGCTGGAGAAGCACTGCAGAGGGGAAGGGTCAAAGAACGGCATGAGAAAAGCTCCTGTTGTGCCCACAATACAGAGAGAGCATGTTCTATACCTGACAGGAGACCACTTCAAGGACAACTGTGCGTGAGGGTGAATTCCAAATAATTTTCAGAAAGGTTGAGTCCGAATTCAGGTGGGTCTCAGTCCTGTGTTTAACTGGGAAATTGAAAATCTCATTTTCAGAAAGGCTGAGTCCCCGTTCAGGTGGGTCTCAGTCCTGTGTTTAACTGGGAAATTGGACACCTCATGTCCTGACTCATGTGCAGGGAAAAGTGAAGATTCTGGTGTACAATGTGCAGCTTCATGGACTACAGTCCATCTGCTCCAGCATTTAACACTCCAGGACATGGCATTGGAACAATGATTGGAAATGCAAAAGCTGCTTTATGGACTGACCCTCAGGGCTTTCTGACCTCTACAAACTACAAGTTACATGCCTAATTATATCCATTTCAAGAACACTTTTGCTACTGTTTTTCTATGAGCAAGGAAAAAGGCTCTGGTTTTAAGTTGTGCTTTGACAGACTAAGATTGAGTGACAAGATTTAAGAGCTCAAAATTGCCTGCACACAGCTTTTCTTCCTGCAGTACTATTTGTCTCTAAAGAGCTTAAATCTTTGAAATGCAAATATACATTGGAGTACTTTATGAATTTATGAGTAGGGAAAAATGGATGCATCTCGGTTGCAGCAGGAAAAAGCAGGTATTTCACGCAAATGGCATATTTTAAAGTTAATAAATCGTTTTTCTGACCTAGTTCCCCTCCTAATCCCACTTTATACAAGTAACTGACACTGCACGTAAACTTATGACGGGAAAAAACAACACCACATTTCTGTTATGAGATCAGAAGATTTCAAGAGAGGGGTTAAAACCATTCCTCACATGTTGCTTTAGATGCAACAGTGATATCCCTCCTTTCTTCTTGCATGGCACAAGCTTTTCAGATGGCTGTAGATGCTGTTTAACTCTCATTTCCATTAATGTTATGTAAAGCCCACACAGGCAGTCTCAGCTCTCTTACTCTGGCTTTTCTCTAGGGTCCCAGGTATCATCAAATTCAGATCCTTCTGGGACCTCCTCTGTATTCCAAATGGTTTTCTTGTTTTCAGATTTCACTTGCAAAGTACCTGTAAGTGTGGAGAAAAATCACACTGACGCATTTTGAAATGTCTCTGTTCCTCAGGGTTTGCTGAAAGCTTAGAACATCTTTCAAGAATGAAAAAGGAAAAAAAAAAGCCATTTCTAAAGCCTAGAAAAGTATTTCTAGGCTTTAGAAAAATCTTTGCATTAAAAGCATTCTAGGTAATGATTACAGTCTTCTTCACCTCACTATCTTATGAATGAGGATTTGCAGAGGGAGGATGTTTTCCTTTCACTTAAATCTCCTTTACCCAACCTTTATTTCCTGGAAATCCTCCTTTCTAGCATAAAATATCTAGCACTTCAAAAGGGGTAAAGTGTAGAAGGATGAAAGACTAATCTTCCACAAGCCCCCTGACATGAGATTTTTCAGTGAGCAGAGTCACAAGAGGACCACCTCGTCACACAGAAATCCAGTTCTTCCCATTAATTATTTGGCACAGTCCAGACAAGGTGCTGAAGGCACATGAAAGTTTAAGGGCAGAATAGTATGGTTTGTGTCTGTCCTGCATGGAAAAATATTCTTTTAGTAAGCTGGTAAATGGGAAACTTGAAGTTTTTTAGAGTAGAATTTCTGGTTATTGTTGGAATCACAAGCAAAAATAATCTGTTATATTTGCCACAGTTCCTTTCCTGCAAAATTCACCTTGGCCCTTGTTGGCCTTTCTTAGGACACATAACTAAGCTGCTCAGTAATGTGACAGCATTAGCTCCAAAAAAACTTAACATTAACTTTGCCAAGACTTTACCAAAACTGTCTTACTTATATGGAGGTTTTGCTGCTCAGCTGTGATCTCTGCAGCCCCTCACCAGGCTGCGCTCTGAACTGTTATTATCTCCACCGGAGGCTGCTCTGGCATTACCCTTTCTGCTTCACTTTGCACGATTTACAGTTAAGCTTTCAGGAAAGGAATAATTTTACAGTGTAATTGTATGAAATGTCACGCTATGCCCATCTCAAAGGTCAGTGACCACTTTTTATTGCAGCAAACCCTTCAGTGGTATCTTCCTACAGCTGTTACAGTCTGCTGACATGAGACTGGATGCCAAAACATACAAATAATCCTCCTTACTGGTGGTCTCTTTCTTTACTGGTCCAACACTCCCAGGAGTCATGGCACCCACAGAACAACGTGGCTGCAAAGAAAGGCAAAATGATCTTAAATCAATTTTCATAGGGCCAAACTCGGTTACAACCATAATGTCAGTAAATATACCATGTTATCTGAGCTCAAACAAATCCCTGATGGAATTGAAAAAGCATTATCCCACAGTTTCATGACTGAACCACTGAATGTTCTCCCTTCCTCACTCTCACACAGCAGAAAGTGACCTTGACACACTGGGTTTAAGCAATACTCACAGAAGCTCAGTAACACAGACAGATGTGCTTCGTGAGTTTTGGTTTCCATGGCATTTTGGCAAAATTTCCATGCTTTGCCTGCCATGAAAATATTACAGGAAACCAAGGGTGCTACATGAAAGCCCCATCACAGCATTTGGATTCCTTTTTACTGTAGAGATCATGAGGCAACAGCATTTTCCTCTAATTATGAATCAATTTAGTGCTAATAGGCCAGTGTGAGGCATTTCTCTATATATGAAGATTCCTTGGTTCGATGAAAGTGCCTCATATGCACAGAGCATTAAATTAAATCAAAATAAAGATTTCGATTTACCCAGATTGACTCAGACTTAATTGACATCCCTCGTGGCAATTTTCCATTTCTGTCTCTGAAGTGTCATTCATTTTATTAATAAGATGTAAACAAATTATTTTTAAAATCAGGATGTTTACTGCAGAGATGTACAGCAATAATGCTGGGTTTAAAAGGCAGGCATTAAACAGTCGGAGGATAGTTGGAGTGTGAAGGACCACATCTGTAACCCACTGAAAGAAAACTCCAAGGGATATGCACCCCTTTAATCCTAAATTATTACTTGTGTTGCCACTGCTGGGGCTGGTCAGCTCTTTGTTGAAGAGTAATTTGGAGGAACACTGATTTGTTATCCGTTCTTTCTTTTTTTCTTATCCATGCCATAATATGATCTGTGCAAAATCCTAAGTGACTTGGCAAAGTTTTGAGCCTTCACAGAGGCCTTCTACATTATTGGCACCTATGGGGCTCCCGGGAATATTTCTTCCCAGCACACAGGCAGGCCTAGATAAAAGCAGCGGTTGCATGTTGCAGGAACAATGCACATTCTCCAAACGCTGTGATTTTCATCTGCTCCTGAGATGAATTGATATAGAAGAACACATTCAGATATTTCTCTCATTATTCCTTCAGATTATGCACCTTACAACGATTATCCACCTTTCCCTATTTTACAACCACCAAACTACATATTGTACATCAGTGATCAATTATCTCTACAGTTCTTCAATGCCTGACTCATAAAATTAATACACTCAGTTGCCTCTGGATATTTTGGTCCTTACTCAGAAGTTGAGCAGCAAATTTATCCCTTCATATGAAATATCTGGCTGTTATTGCCTTAATCTCCAGCAGAGCTCAGGGAAAAGTAGGGGGAAGTCTGAAGTATCTAAAACTCTTTCAACTCCATGTTCTCATCTCCTTCAGGCTGAAAAATTAAAACTCCCTCATATGTTGTGCTCACAATGTCTCCCTGTTTTCCTGGGGCATCTTGCTCATTCTCTCCCTCAAGAGCTTGTTACTCTTAAAGTATCCTCTCACTGTTTCAGTCAGTCCAAAATCTTCCAAGGTTTTCATTCTGTTTTTACTCACTCTGGAGATAAAGAGATTTGCTTTTCCTTTATTAACAAGATAGGGCTATGGTACAATACGTAAAAGAAGCAGCAACTCTTATGAAAGGCTCACCACATCATCATCATCATCCTCTTCTTGTGCATCATGCAGCAGCTTGGCAAGGCTCTGCAGAGAAGAGCCTGAGAACACACTGTCCATATCCATACCCACTGCTCACCTGGGCAGAAAAAACAAGTGACAGATGACGCAGGAACCAAATATGCTTTGAACAGCCTGTAAAGCACAATTTTCCTGCTGTGTGCTTGGGAAGGAAAAGTTTAGCCAAGTTCCTGTATGTGTGATGACAAAACAAGTATAATGGAGCATAAAATCATAGAATATGCTGAGTTGGAAGGGACCCATCAGGATCAGCGAGTCCAACTCCTGGCCCTATGCAGAGTCCCACCATGTGCCTGGGAGCGTTGTCCAAATGCTCTTTACAGTAAGTCAGCCTTGGGGCTGTGACCAGTTCCCTGGGGATCCTTTTCCAGTGCCCGACCACCCTCTGGGGGAAGAACCTTTCCAGATACCCAAGCTAAACGTCCCCTGAGAGAGCTCGAGCCTCTCCCTCGGGTCCCGCCATCCCGAGGGAATAATAACCAACCTTTTCCCTCTGTGCCCAGACTACGGAACTTCCGCTCAGCTACCTTTTGTTGCAAGCACAAGCTCGAGCCTCACAGTGACTCCGGCAGACGCCGTGCCACAGGTAACCTGGCAGAACTCCTCACCGCCTCTCTGCCCACCCGCCAGCCTCCGGACCGCCCCAGCTCCAGGAGCAGGTGGGAGCGAAGGGAACCGCAGCGACAGGGGAAAATGCTCGCCACCGCGTCCGCGCTGCCGGGCGGCTCCAACGCCGCACCTCCGGCCCGGTGTCCCCGGTCCCGCACCGCCTGTCCTGCACCTCCAGTCCGGTGTCCCCTGTCCCGCACCCCGGCCCGGTGTC
>VXAD01011944.1:244687-286035 GCA_013399195.1 Dicrurus megarhynchus | reverse complement strand
ACAGCCCCGCACAGCCCCGCACATCTCCGCACAGCCCCGCACCGCTCCGCACAGCCCCGCGGGGCACGGGCGCTCCTCGGCGCTCCCCGCAGCGGCCCCGTGGTTCGTGCGCCCTGCGGAGGGCTCGGGGGAGCCGCGGCCCCGGTGCGAAGGGCAGGCGCCAAGCGGCATTCCCGGCACCCACTGCTCTGCAGCCAGATGGGATTCTTGCAGGAACTGCAGGCGAGAAAAGGAATTCTGTCCGAATCGGAAAGCGGTGTAGACGGCCGATCGTGCGGCAGTACTGCTGAATATCACGTAGTGACAGGAGAAGAGGGAATAGCTTCAAACTGAGCGTAGGTTTAGATTACATATTAGAAAAGAATTCTTTACAGTGAGGGTGGTGAGGTAATGGCCCAGGTTGCCCAGAGAAGCCGTGGATTCTCCGTTCCTGGAAGAGTTCAAGGCCAGGTTAGACGGGGATTTGAGCAGCCTGGTCTAGTGGAAGTTGTCACTGCCCATGGCAGGGGAGTTTGGAATTCGGTGACCTTTATGGTCCCTTCCAACCAGGCCATTCTACAATTCCATGATTCTATGATCATGAGTGCCATCTTAGTAGGTTTTGCACATCTTTAAAGCCTTGCTTTCAGAGTTTTCAACAGGAACACAGCAAATTCCCGTAATTGTTTAATTTCTCTTTCATACAGATAGATGAAAGGTCTGTCTGCTCTGCTGAAACCCTGTAAGCACTTTTCCATCACAAGTATCCATTATGCAAAATGAGCTTTGCTGCCACGTGACTGACAAACATAAATTATTTATGGCTGGAGCATCTAAAAGCTTACTAGTTCATGGCTTTGGGTTACATCAGAGCTCAGCTTCTCAGAAACTCCCACAGTTCCTTCCTGTTAATTAGCTTCCTGAAATCCCCATGTATGACACAGACTGGCTTGCTTCCTTCGTTATGACAATATGACCAAAGCCAACACCTTGGTAGATGGCAGTATTAAAGCGGGGGTAGGGAGCACGACACCAAGAAAGGGAATTAAAAGTGGCAGGTTGCTGGTTTTGTAGCCCCTTGATGTACTTTGCTTTTGAGGAGCACTGCACAGAGATGTCATGTATGGTACAGGTTGCTTTGAATCTGTGAACCCTCATGCTGTGTTGAGAAGCCCATGGGAAGATGTTGTTCACTCAAGGGCCCCCGAACCAAAGCCTTGAAAATTATGTCTGCCAAAACCACAGGTTAGTGTTAATATATTAATTGTAACCAGTACAGCTGTCATCAGTAACTGTACTTAAAAGCTGACTGTGAAAGCTTCCCTCAGCAGCTGCAGTTTTTGGTCTTGATTTCGTATGTCCACAGTCTACTGACCTCCTCTGTGGGACATTTAACTTAGACAGCAAATACTCCTGTAAATACTGTAGAGCGAAAGCTGTCTCAGGTTAAAGTAGCTGTTGTAAGAACTGACAACAGTGGTATTGCAGTGACTGTAAGACTTGTCTGGTGTTCCCATGTAAGTACTCCCAGAGCTTCTGCAGCAGGTCTGGCAGTAGATGCTGCCTGGGACACTCACTGCCAGTTCAGGTGTGCCTGTCCATTCTGCACTCAGAGCAGTGCCCTCCACTCCATGCACCTAAGGAAGAGGAAACCTCATCTCCAGTTTCCAACAGCTGGCTTGCTTACGTGTTTGCATGTGCTTCTGAGTCCTGGTCACAGTTCTCAAGGTTCATGACCAACAATTGACTTTTTGGGACTATCTGAAACTCTACACAGTGAAGTTTCCTAGGCCCACAAACACCTCAGCAGGAAAAAACCCAAAAAACCTTTGCAACTTATCTAAAACTGGAGAATGGTAAATGGAATATTACTGT
The DNA here is from genome assembly GCA_013399195.1 of Dicrurus megarhynchus. NCBI lineage: Eukaryota > Metazoa > Chordata > Aves > Passeriformes > Dicruridae > Dicrurus > Dicrurus megarhynchus. The sequence continues at coordinate 284,181 of VXAD01011944.1, read as the reverse complement.
GGTAACAGACTGAAGTAAGGGAAATGACACAGATCAGAAAGTCCCTGGACAACACTTAATACTCAGAAATGTTTTGATGAAAAGAAGCAAATGCTGCACAAAGAAACCTGTCCAGTCACTGTCCATGGCTTGAGAGATACCAATTAGGTCACAGAATTTCCTGCCTAGTTCACAGATAATGAGACAGACAGATCTGTGTGCTGTTCAGGTCTTGACACTACTTTTATTTGATCAGGGTTTTCCCATTTATTTCCAAAAATGACTCTTTACCTTTCAGATAATTCCGACACTTGCATTTTTTTTTTTTTGAGGTGGGGGAGGGTGAGTGGGACAGAAGGGAGATTCTGACTTTAAATGCCAAGCTGTTAGTAGAATTTGGTTGAAAACCTGAAAATTATTTCTTCAGTTTAAACCAGTCAGATAGGACTGGTACATGTAGATTAGGTCAAGCTGTAGTAAGTCTTTATTCTTGCATAAGATGAAAGCTGCAAAGCTCTTTATTGCTGTCATAGACATACTCCTTGTATAAAATTAAAGAGTATATAATGAACACGTGCTTTGACTGAAAAAAGATTTGGTATAAAATTAGGAGTATGGTTCAACTGATTAAAAGGTGTACGAAAAAAGCTTCCTTCCTCTGACTTTCACCCATAACTAGGACAAATTTAAACCAAACTTTGGGGTAATAGACATCTCCAAAACATTGTAAGGACTGTCTTTAGCACAAAATTGCCTGTTCAGATTACTGTCTGCCCTCAGCCCCTCCATCCTATATTCAAGAGAAGATTTGGTTACCTTGATAAATTTGGATGCCTTGTAAGGTAAACAGATTATGTAAGAGCTCTTGCTGGTGACAGCTGTCTTGTAAAGGCAAGTGCTAACATCTTTCAGATATTTACAGTTTTAAAAATAAGTGCTTTATAAGGTCTTTTAATACTTAAGGTAAAGTATGTATGAAACAATCATAAAAGCAAGTGAATCTACTACAGCTTCCACCACTACCAGAAGCAATGAAAATATGTGACTCAAGTAAATTGTATCTTCCCCTAGAGTTGAAAAGGCCTGAAGGGTATTTATTGCATTCATTCTCATGTAGGAAGGAATGGGTAAAAGAGCTTGAAAAGTAAAATTGAAAATACAAATCCGTCCCTCATACCCACCAAACCTAGGTCCTGGAGCAACGTACCATTAACTTTTCCATATGAAAAGTTAAAAGAATTGGGTCACTGTTGATGTAAGAGTCCTGTTGAACAAAGGCAAAGATCCCAATTTGAGAAATGTGTCAGTACATTCTTTTGGTTTGGCTTTTGTTTGTTTAGGCTTTCTTATCTCTACTAGTTGGCCTACCAGGGAAAACATTACATCTGTGCAAAGGTTTACTCATTTTCCTTCCTATAAGGTCTGAATGACGCCAATGATCAGGCATTACTCAATTCGATCCGTTTACTGTGAGCAGAGATCTTCAGAGTCATAGTTATCTTTCAAACTTTAGTTGAAATAGATCACTTGAAAGAATCAAAAAACTACAAAATTTATTTCTGGTTGTGTCATGACATTTGAAGCAGCAGCAAAACCAAAACAGGATTGTAACCACTTTCTCCCTAAGTATAATGCTTTAACATTATAGAACACTACGTCCTTCACAAGCCATGCACTTGGACATGAATGCACATGAGGAAGAGGAAGGCTCCTCTCCCAAGTGCCTATGGTATGTGAACTCTTTTGTGTATGAAAATCCAATTCAGCAAAGCATGTCAGCATGTGTGTAAGACTGCTTCACTTCAGCAAAGCATTTAAGAATGTGCTTATATTTAAATATGTACTTAGCTGAATCGTTTTGCTGAGTGGGGATTGATGGCTGAATTGAGGCATTAAACATTAATGAGGGAGCTGGGAACACAAAATAATATGTAAATTGGGATGTGTCCCGTCATGACTAGAATAAACTGATTCAAACAATGCAATCATTGCATGACTAAGATCTCTTGAAAGATGTGAAGCCATTAGAAATACTTAGGACCTGGTGACTTGAGATGGGACACAATCACTAACAATCACTCAGTCTTTCACTGGCAATCACTCAGTCTTTCACTCATCTCCAATCACCTGGTTTTGGAGTGTCTGGTGGAGAGGCTGGGTGAAAATCTCTTCCACACAGTAGCTGAAACATGAAACTGACTGTTGGAACATCATTAATTTCAGATGCTGCCCAGGGCATTGTCATCTACTGATCTTCTTTTAACTAGAATGAAGGACAAATTCTTTGACTGCTTTTGGTCCAGCCACAGCTGGTAGCAGGGTCTGTCTGAGCAGCTCTGTCCCTCTTGTCTGGAGAGACTGGTGTGAACACTTCCCATGGGGCCCTGCTGGTCACTATTTGTGCTCCAGTGTAGGGCAGTGCCTCTAGGAAGGTGACCGTGGAGCTGAGGACTGTGGTTTCCACCGTGTGCTGACACCTCCTCTTTATATTTCTTGCTCTTTAGACCAGCTTAGGGCAGCCAAACAGTTTATACAGTGACTCATGAAGATGGAGATATGGATAAAAGCCTATCTGTCCAGAAGCGGCTGAGGTAATGCTTGCAGGAGAAAGCAACTGCTTCATTTCTGCTTGGCAGAAGATGTTGTGCTTGCTCCTCCAAGTCGAAGTATCATTTTATGATGCTTCCCTGATACATTCTTTTTGTGGCTTTGTTTTGTTTTCTACATTTTGCATGTATACTGGAGTTAACTTTCTGTTCAATAGGACAATCTATTATTAACAGCTGTGCTATAAACTCTGAAATAGTGATGCTGAGTTTGCGTGCTAGAGTAATTTGAACAGAAAAAATATTCTGTACAATAAAAGCAGTGGTGAGTCATACGGAAAAGCCCTATCTATCTCAGAGGCTAATGGATGAAACAGCAGCTCTTGCATTAGCTCCTGTGCCTGGTTTGCAGACCACATGCAAACGACCCTTGATTGTATTTGTTCGTCAGGAATGTTTACACAGTGAATCAATTGGTTTTGAAGTAAGGAATGGCATTAAGGGCAGCTTTCAAATGTGTTCACAGTAAAGTCCAACTACAAAAGTTTTGAAAAGAGAGAAAAACGTCACCCTCCTCCACAAAAATAAATACAGATTTTACTGTGAAAAGAAAGGCTTTCTTTTTTTTTTGTCTTCATTAAAATGACAGGTGAAAATATTTCACTTAAATAGCTACATTAACCAATAATTTTCTTGGAAGTATTTGTTGAAAGATTCAGCATAGTGTTTGACACAATTAAATGACAATGCAGTTAGCAGTTCACTCCTCTGAAACTGACTTATATTGTAACGAATACAAATCCTGCCTCAGTAACTTTCGAGGGTAAAGCATGTGTTGCATGAGTGATGTAGTTTTATCTTCTCACCTTTTGAATATCTTAGGCCAAATGGTACATCAGAGAAACATTACGTGCCTGTAGTGTCAGGGGTGGTATGATTAAAACTGCATACAGTTCTGTATTCCTATTACTCTTTTACAAACCTTGTTTTATCCTTCAGATTAGAAAACTTAGTAGGAGACAGTGTGATTTATGCCTTGCTTATAGTTACATAACTGACATTTTCATATAATATTTCATCTCAGATTACCAACAAATTCGAGAGAGAGAGAAAACACCCTAACAGACTTAATAAGGCTAACCACTGTAGGAGCAATGAAACCTGAAGTACTACCACCCATCTGAACTGTTCAGATCCACCAGGACCCCTCTTTGAGCAGGGAGGTGAATTAGACAACCTCCAGACATCCCTGACCACCTAATTTATTCCATGATTGCTGCATGGTCTTTTTCTTAATTGCATCTGAAGCATTTGTGACTTGTCTATGCTTGGCTTTTGTTCAAATAAGTAGAACATTCATTTATGTCGCTGGCAGTAGTGTTGCTCTAGCTGCAGCAGTGTACAGATATAGCCAAGGCAAACTTTATAAAGAGAAATACTATTTTTTTCTTGGGCCAGTTGATACAGCTAGACTAGATATAGATACTGTATGTCCATACAGATTGTGTTGGATCTGAAGCTAGCAGCAAACACATGGCTGATAAAGGTTGGGAACAATTGCTCTGGTAGAATGAGAGAATGTTTCTTTTTCCAATTTAGTGAATTAGATTAGACTGATGTTGTTTAGGACGACCAGATGTCTGCTATACCAATTGACACTTTCTGTTTTTGTGGGAATAAATTACAAAATCAACCTTTGTGCAACATTGGATACAAAATTCTCCTTTGAGGAGCTTGTGTGTTTATACTCTGACCCCAGAGCTTTGCACTGACATGAAGGAGCTCTGGGGTGGTTGGATTTTGACCAGCCATGGAGGGGCTCTGGACTGATCAACGTCCTTCCTTTACGGTCCTGATTTGTGATCCTGATCTTGAAGTACATTCCATCATTTCTGACCCTTACAAATACTTTCCTTACTGCTAAGCTCTCCTCAGATGGCTTACATAAAACATTTCCAGCAATGCAAACTTCTTATTTGGATTGTGTACTATTTGTAACATGGGACTGGCTCTCTGGTTGGTACTGCTGGAGTCTTGCATGAGCAAGGACTAGAGCTGAGTAAATACATACCCTAAATATTCATTTGCATTCAAAAGGGAACTTCCATTTAACTGTGGCCGTAATCCTTTCATATTTGTTTTCTCTGAATATGCGATCATGTGAGCTTTACTAGCATAATACTTCTCTGTGAGAATGCCCATGTGACTTACTCATGGGAGGCAAACATTTAATTCAAATGTTGAGTTTCCAAAAGGAGGTTCAGAATTTTCTATTGACTCTGTTTTGATTACTTATTGAAACTAAATGTTACGATCCTTGAGGATAAAGCAAAGCAAACCTAGGCAATATTATAGTCAGCGGGATAATAAGCATTCACACTCTACTTGTTAATTTTTCAAAATTGTATCAATATAGGCCAAAAGACATATGGGGCTTAAATTCACTTTTCTTGATTTATTGCAGAAGATATAGTCCCAATTGAAAATTTCAATCTGGATTACAAAATTCATAAATGGGATGATTTGCAGACCTACAATTATTCATTGAAGTATTTCATTCAGGATTTTATAACAAGCACATTTCAGGCTTGAACTGCAGATCTACAATTGATTCAATGTAAAATTTGCCATAGAAAATCCTCTGGTAAGATCAAAATGTGTGAGTTAGAGATACAGGATGTGGTTGCTTAGTTACTAGGCAGAAGTCTACCTGGAAAGCACAGAGAGTATGGAGAGCATTTCAGAGTATGGAGAAGGGTTTTGCCCTTTACTTTTGACTGACACTTCTGCTGAATGTTAAAATCTTAAATGTGGAACCAATTTTAATAAACAGTGACTCCACTTTGGCAACCTCAGACCTTGCTACTGCAGCCAGTGTTAGTGCAACCATCAGGGAAGATAGAATCACTGGGGAAAATTTAGACAAAATTTAATTTTAAGAGGCATTTTAGAGAATGTACCTTGGATATTTTTCTCTCATATGCCATCCTAGTTGCCCTCAGATAAACAAATCACAGAGATTTCTTATCTGTTTTAATATTTTCAATATATCCTTGGATTATTTTTAATAAAAATTTTCTAACAGTTTAAAATTAAAAAACCTAAAATAATCAACCTATAGTGTTTAAAATTAGTTTTCCCTTGAATCTGATTCTTGACAAAAACAGTATTCAACAAGATTCTATTATGTTTTTGCAATTTGCCAATTTTTTTTTGAGTATTTATAATGTATTTTCACCACTGTCTTGAAAATAATCAAGAAGACAATGGATTATTCCCCTTTCAACTGTGCAACAATAAGTTAGAATCAGAAATATTTTCCATAATTTGAAACCATAATTGCCACAGGGAAAAATGTTTTTAAATCAAAAATTGAATGATTTTCATAATTGAAAGAGATGCTAACATATTGCTGGGCATGCACAAAGCCTTTGTTTTGGAAGATATGCAATTTGACTATGAGTGAATCTTGGAAAACAGCATGATTTAACTTGCCATCACAGTCAAGTGATCTATATGAATGATTTCAGACAATCTTATGACATACTTTTTTTATGCTTCTGCAGCTGTCATCTTGTCTTTTTCCCATTTTCTTAGCTACAAAACTGATCTCAAACATTTTGTTTGTAGAAGTAACCCTGGAATTATTTTATCACTCACACCATTTATAGGCATTAGTGTACCTAAGGATGCAATTAGTTAAGAAATCTCTGCACAAATTGCAGTAAGTATCGTATTGAGCTATGCACAGTCATTTCTTAACAAATTCTATGAAGTACAGAACATTTTTTCTAGAGTTTGCATATTATTGGCAGGTTACTGTCACAGTTATGGCTACAGTGTGTGTAGAAATGTAGCATGACCAAGAAAAAATACATGAATAATATGTAAAGCCCACCATACTGTGGTATGACTCGCCTTTGCAATACCCATTTTTCACACCCTAAAACTAAAGGTTTAAACTAAACTCAAATGCTGTTTTCCATGCAGTTGCTATTTACCCTTGTGGAAACCCATGGGAAGGACCTCCAGCCATAACCTGGCTTTCTGCTGATATGAGAGCTGGAGGGATGCATCTGCAACCCCTTGTTTCGTTCCTCACTGTGTGGGGAGGCACAGAAGGCCAGGAGCATGGCACTCCAGCAGCTGAACAACTGAGGGACCATGAAGAACCTCGCAGGCGAGCCTCAGCTGCTGCAGCAGGGTGAATATTCACAAGTCTTTCTTCTCCGACCTTTGGCTCACTCTCGTGGGTTCTTTCATTTCAATTTTAATTGGAGGCCATGGTAAAGGGGCATATTCACCCCACTTTTTCTGAAGGAATCTTCCGTCTCTGAAACCCTCAACCACCCTTTGCCATCCAAATTACCCTTTCCCCCTCCCTCTCCTATTTCATCTTGTGGCTTCCTTCAGCTGTCCTCCTTCATTAACAGTTCCTGGCACACAAGCAGGTTAATACACGAAAATCATGTCAAGATGAAACCTCCTTTCATGCAGGCTGCTGAAGCCTCCTGGGAATTAACAAGAACCTCCACTAAGGGTTCTCCTGAGCAAATCCTATTAACAGCAGGCTGCCTTGGTCAGTCAAAACACAGAAACAACGCATTTAAAGACACCAGAAGCCATTGGCAAATTTTTGTAGTGTTATTCCTTGTACATCATCTCCTTACGTGTGTTAAAAAAGTAAAAGTGATGGTCGGAGTGACATAATATTTTAACAAGCAAAAAGCAAAGCAACATCTACAGTTCTTACTTCAGGTGAGCAATTTAGCATAGTTTTAGAACAAAAAAACCCACAAGGGGTCTCTTTTAAATGTGATTAATTATTATTGAAATGCTAACTTTCTGTGGGCCAAATTCTACTTTGAAAATGAGATTTAATCAAGTGTTATAGTGCTTAATGTTACTCTGTGCAGGTTTGATTGATTCAGTTTTCTTCTTGCTCATGCAAAAATGAATGCAATAAGACATGACTCTTAAATTAAAGAGTGGATTATCATCTTCAGGGAGGAGTCAAAGGATTTAGAAAGAACCTCAGCTAAGGGATGGATGAACACATTAATGACAAAGGAGTAAGCACTCACTGTCTGCTAGGTTGAAATAAATTAAGACAATTTGAGCATGTGTACGACAAAGGTTTTTCAGTTTCCTGAAACCAAATTTGTTAACTATTAATGCATGCTAAAAACCCTTAACCCTTTGATAAATGGTTGGGAAGTAAGATGTGCATGTTAAACCTAAAGTAATTTTTCATTATTAGTAATATTATTAAATGTGGTATTTTGCTCTGTTTGTTTTTGTTGGGTAGGTAGCTGCTCATGTTCTGCCAGTTAATCCTGTTCTTTTGCCTGTTTTAATTATAAAGCACCTATAATATAGTGACTGCTTCTAATAAATTAAAAATTCCTGGATAAATAGAGAGGTGGTGTTGTCTATTAGGCACAATATCCAGGTTTGGTTAAAACCAGGAAACTCTTCTTGAGCTCTTAAAGTAGCTTCTGCAGCTTGACACAGATATAAAAGACTTGCCCTCAGCTCTAGCAGAAATGCCTGAAGCATAAGGACCTGGGAAGTTCTGCTCAAGGACAGAAATAATCAGCACACACAACATCAGATTTTTTCTGTTCAGCCCTCATAAATACTGTTGCTAATTCTACATGTGACAGTGAAATGCATTTTGCAGCCTTGTGAGGTTTTTACATTTTCAGCTTCGTGTGGTTTAACCACAAGCTCTGTAGCTTGGAGGAGAACAACCTACTTGTGCATTTCCCCAAAAGCAATGGTTCATATGCCTCTGAAACAGAGAGGATAAAATGCCCAGGCTGTGGCCAGTTTCAGTGTTTGCCTCATCGGTGGTGCTGCCAGTCACCCTGCAAAGCCAATGCAATGTGGCTTTTAGTCACAGTGCTTGCATTAACTTCTGGTATTCTGAGACAGCTGGGACTTGCCACGGGGTTTTAACAGTTATAGTTCTCCTTTTGTTAGTATACAGCAACTCTTGGAGGCTGGGTTTAGCCAGCGTTTCTGAGTGAGGTCCCAGCAAAATTTGGATTGTTTCACATATGAGCCCATATAGAAACTGAGTTCTTTGAAAACCCTCGTCATCATTATCTAAGTGCAACTTTATCATTCTACAGCAGTAACCTTTCTGGGGACCTCACCATGGGTGAAAGTACTGAGCTGAGGAGAAAAAAGGATCAGGAGAAAATGTACTACAGTAACCCCTTATTAGTGAATGAATGCACACTCATGCATACTTCAGCTATCTGCTTTGATATCCAAATACAATAGAGCTATAGACTAGGCTCAGAATTTGACCTTCAGAATCTTACTGCCAGGGCATTTACTCCTCAACCGGTTTCTTTAGTCTCAGGCTGTTTTTGTGCTAAGTAGTGAAGAAGCCTGGTAACCCCTGCTGTGCTGGAGGAGATTGGCCCTGTACCATGGTGAAAGACTGGCAAACTTGAGCCCAACATGCAATGACATCTCCTGCCAATCCTTCTTCATCAACAGAACCCAAGCTTTACTAAGCTGCTTAATAATGGCATAACATTTACTTCCTTTTCAGTGTAGGTGTAGAAGGGATCTGGATAAAATTTATCCCCTCTTGGTCATGAAATATTATGTATTGTGAAACACAGGCTGTACAGCTGAGAGCATAACAATTGGAGGGCAGAACTACCTCTGGCAAAACCATTTCTGTTGCTCTTCTGCACATTCCTATCTGCCTTTTATATCGCTGTTTATCTTTGTTATTATGAAATACATCTTTCTGCATGTTGGTCATAGCTCAAAGATTATTTGAAGGTGATGTCTCTTGACTGTCATTTTGCTTGCTCAAGCCTTTGGAATTCTTGAAATATAAAGATTTATGGTTTTTTTGCTCTGCTTGTCCCTTACCTATGTATATATAGATGTATATCTCTATCTCAAACTGGCTAATTAAAGTAACTGGTGCAGAGGAATACTCATCCTAGGAACAGCATCTTTTGCTATATCCATGGCTTCAGTCAATGCTTGTATTTTGAGACCTGGAAGAAAAATACACAGTACAAACACAAAAGCAAGGAGCAGGAAGTATTTTCTTTATTTTGATCAAGAATTTTGCTGATCTATGTTCCTTTGCTGCAGTACTGAAAGCCCATCCACCGAAAGAATGTGATACTACAGCTTTGAGTAGGGGAAATTAATTCAACAAACACAAGGCCCTGATGACTCTATGATCAATTATCAGAACTGCTCATTCCCCTTTAATAGTAGGGATAATATGAGTATTTTGGGAGTCTCCATAAGACAAGGCCAGATACCCAGGGTTTTAAGAAGAGAAAAGAACACTTCCCTTTTAGATAACAATCTAAAACTGTTTGAACATCCCTGAATGGTTTCTCCTTCCTGTGCTAAACAATTTTCAGAGTGTAAGTGCTTCTGCTCGTGCCTTTTGGTAACAGCTGCATTGACATAAGCAGGAACACATGTGGAAAAGGCTTCGTCACCACACCACAGCATTACAAGTAGTCTGTTTTATTGAGAGCCATGCACTGAACATCATGACAACCATACCATGAGTGATGTGCTTTCTCTCCCGTCCCTTCTTAAGGTGCAAGTCACACCTGCAGTGCACTACTTTGTTTTGGCAGAAGTTTTGTTTTAAATGCACGCACTGCTATTTGTATATAGTAGAAAAAGTGAGGCTTAAAGCAGAGGTCTTGCACTTGGTAAAAAAGAAACAGGGTTGCAATGTTCATGGTTTATAGGGGAGCTCATTCCCCCTAAGATGGGGTATGCCACTGTGGGAAGTTCTCTTCCAAGTGAGGAGCAAAGCTGGACATCATAGTCTTCACACAGGAACTTCAGATGAATTTGGGACCCCGACTGCTGAGTGCTTTGGAGACAACAGACTTGGGCTGGAGTCAGCATTGGAGGAAAACACTAAGAGGGTACTAGTCCTAATCTGTGCAGGTGAGAAGAAATGTTGCAGCCTTCTGAACTAGCTGGAATTTCCTAAGGGCTCATGACTTCTCACTCATATGCATGACATTGCTTTGGTCTAGACAAGAGCTGACAAAAGCTTGTATAATGGGGAACAGGTCACCATCTGATGCTGAGTGACTCCCATGACCTTTAAATGACATTGTTTTTCCAGACAATTATCATAAACAACATTTTCTGTTAAAACACATGACAAAAACTCTATTACATTTTTGCTCTGCCTTGAAAGAAATTATCTTCTACAGTTTATGGTCAAATCTGGCTAAAAGATTCTGGAATGGGGCTTTTGTGATCAGACTTTTCTGCTGTGAATTGAAAAAGAAAAAACAAAAAGAAGTATCTTCTTTGTCAAGGGGGTTTAAAGTTGACACAATCAGAAGCAAAAACTTTCACATAATCTGAAATGACCAAGAATATTTGTACAATGTAAAGTTTGATGACAAAAAACCCTTCAGGAAAGTCATATTACCAGATAACAGCAATTCAAAAGTGACCACATAATACTTTTTCTTTTATTCTACATGTCAGCATTTCTCATAAATAAACAAATATGTAACTTGCTGGATGAATGAACCAGATCCTTCACATTCTGAAAATAGGCAGTAACTCAACAAAGATTTTTTTAAAGAAAAGTACAATATTTGACTGACCCTGTGAAATTTACTCCTCTGCTTCAGCCCTCAACCACACCATCACACTTTAGGTCACTACTTTCTTGGGTGTGCTATCACATGTGCTTATTGTGATCACTGCTAGTCAGTGAAACAATCCAATTTAGTCCTCAAATGGTGCAAGCAGTTGAGCTGGTGCAGAGGAGAAGGCACTAACCTCTAAGGGGAAGGGGTGAGAACAAGCCCTGTGCACTGTATAACATCCTAGCCCAGTACACAGCTGAGACTAGTGTTTAGTGGAATTCCCCCTCCTCCTGTATTAATTAATTAGTGACAGGGTTTATTATCTCCCAGCTGCTGGCCCCTGGTGATCAACACACCTCATTTGTTGAAAGGTGCCTGGCCCGTGGTGACTAATGCTATTCCAAGGGATTTAGCAGCCAGCATGACCAAGGCCCTCTTCCCAGTGGATACCCTGCTTAAGAAGTTAAGATGGTTGAATACTGCAGGCATGGGCTAAACTCCCTCTCCTCTAGCCCTACAGACTGAGAATGGTCCTGGGTGGCGCTTGTTTGTGAGGATGTCTGCCTACGTACTTATTCACCCATCTTGCCCATACCACATGATCTGTAAAGACAAAATTATTACCCACTGTCCCTCTGCAAACTGTCATTGATCACTCTGGAGGGAACATGGAGGCCTTCAGGAGTCCTAGCAGGATCGTGGAATCACAGAATAGTTTAAGTTGGAAGAGACCTTTAAAGGTCTTCTAGTCTAACCCCCTGCAATGAGACAGGACATCTTTAACTAGATCAGGTTGCCCAAAGCCCCATCCAGCTTGACCTTGAATATTTCTCATAATAGGGCATCTGCTTCCTCTCTGAACAACCTATTCCAATGTTGCAGCACCCTCATTGTAAAAATTTTCTTCCTTAAATCTAGTCTAAATATACCCTATTTTAGTTTAAAATTATGACCTCTTACCCTATGCAACAAGCCTAAAAGGTTTGTCCCCATCTTTCTTGTAGCCCCCCTTTAAGTACTGAAAGGCTGTGATAAGGTCTCAGTGGAGCTTTCTCTTCTCCAGGCAGCACAACCCCAACTCTCTCATGATTTCTTCACAGGAGAAGTGCTCCAGCCCTCTGATCATCTTGTGTCCCTCCTTTGGACCCACTCCAACAGGTCCATGTCCTCCCTGTGCTGAGGACTCCAGAGCTGGATGCAGCACTGCAGGTGGGGTCTCACCAGAGCAGAGCAGAGGGGCAGAACCCCCTCCCTGGCCCTGCTGCCCACGCTGCTTTGGATGCAGCCCAGGACACAACTGGCTTTCTGGGCTCTGAGTGCACATTGCCGGGTCATGTCCAGCCTCTCATCCACCAGCACCCACAGTCCTTCTCTGCGGGGTTGCTCTCAAGCTCTTCTACCCCCAGCCTGTATTGATCCCAGGGATTGCCATGACCCATGACTCTTGGAGCAATGGGCTGAGGGCCCTTGCTGGCATTCCATCCCTCTAACCTTGGTGTGTCATCTCACAGCTTGTCACAGGCAGGCCTGGCATTATCACCCTCCCCCACCAAGTCCTGTTTAAAGCTCTGTCAACGAGCCCCACTAGCTTGTGAGAAAAGATACTCTTCCCCCTCAATTTTGGAGGAAAAAATTTAGGGTTTAAATTTGGCCACTCTTCAACATTAGACTGAATTTGACCCACAGCCACTGAATGCCATTGAAAGGAAAGCTGCAAAATAATCAGTTCTGGGGCCGGAAGAAAATTTCTGAGCAATGTTTCTGAATCCTTTTGCTGTTGTACTTCCATCTTTGTTAGTTAATACTTCTTTTAGCAATGAAACTGCTTTGATTCGGGTAGAACTCGGAACTTCTCTGCTTTCTTAAAAAAACAAAATTATGCTGATTTTTATTTTTTCCTTGTGCAGGCTGCATTTGTTTGCACACAAGATGTGAATAATGAAAGAGTCTACAAAATTCAGCTGGCGAAATTCTATCAGAGTTTGCAAGAAACAAAACAAACACAAAAACAGCCCATCAAGTAAAAATGGCTGATTGATGCAAAAGGCAACACAGATGGAGGTAATGGGGTTTCAAAAGAGGAATTAGAGAAGATCTGAATGGAAGCTCGTAAATCTGCAGCAATTCAGCTTTGCCAAGAATGGCAGTGGGAAATCCTCATTATGGGAGATATTTCCATTCTGTACTCACCCATGAGAGCTTTGCTAGGGCAACCACAGGGAAAGCAGGAGACACAGCCATCAGCATTCCTGAGCCCTGCCAGCCTGCGCTGCTGACTCACCAGGCAGCCTTGAGTGAGTCACTCATTGCCAGATGCTTCCACCTGACCTTGTCAAGGTGCTGCAAACAAGGAAGCAAAACAGACTCACCTTTGGCAACTCTGGCAAACAAGTATTATCATGCCGTATTCCAGCTTCCCCCACACCACCAGGTAAGCAGCGTGGCCGAGGAAGAAGCTTTAGGCCAGGCCAGGCCATTTTTGGGACCGGGAGCCATTGCCCTGGCACAGCAGACACATAAAGGAGTTGTTTGTAACAGAGGAGGACTTGACTGTCACAAAGGAAAGATGACGACTGGTAGAAAGTTCTTTCTACACAGGAAGTGGAGAACCTGGCTGGTCGGAAGCTCTTTGTATACAGGCAGCAGAGAAGCAAGTGGCTCAGCAGATCCTGTGGGAAAGACCAGTGAATGAGGAGGATGCAGAGTCCCAGGGAGGGAGCCACACAAACATATGAAACAGCCTCCTACCACGCAAGCTCAGCTGAAGGACTTAGATAGAGGCTGGTCTTAAATCTTCCACCAAATGGGAAAAATATCACTGCTTCTAACAGTGGGCTAGTGAATCTGGGAGGGCTACAAAATCTGGGGATTTTTCTGTTTTATCCCACCATTTCTCACCAGAGGGCATGTCACATTGCTAGTCTGGGAAGGGCAGTCCTTGGTGTGACAATCTGTCTCAAGGCAACTGCTGTGACGTGCTCTTTCTCTTCTATGGGATCAGATGTGGGCAGCCTGATCTATGTTAGAGAAACATCATCAAAAGTTTCTGAAACAATTCACTTGGGATGGAGTTTTCCTGAGGGTTTCTCTCTGTAGTGCCTCTCTGTAATATCTCCTGTACCATCACCTCCGACCACTAACATTGGGCTGGACTAACATGCCTTGCAAAGCCTAAAAAAAGAGCTGAGACCTGAGTGGTGCATGGTCAGACCTGCAAGCTCAGGGGAGAAGAAGCCATTATCACCCTTATGCTTGCCTAAGCTTCATCTCCCCTCGCCTCCCAGCACTGGCTCTGGATCAAACTCCCTGTTTCATGACAGGAGATAATGTCATTAATCACATTGCCGCATCCAGATTCATACATGGAAAAATCCACCCGTGTTCCAGGGTATTGAAAATCCCTCCTGAGTGCCAGCAGAGGGTTAGTTTTAGGCTGAAGCTGCCCAGATACCATTACTGGTAAGGATCCTTACTATCGGCTGTGGCGGGAGATTCTTGGGGATGGGGGGAGATGAGAGACTGCCCTGCAGAGCTGTAATCTGGGGTTTAGAGTAAGCCCACATCTCCTACAGAGTCATATAAAAGTGCCATTAAAGTCAGTACAGGAGCTCTCACTCAGTAGGCAGCTTAGACACAAACACAGGCAACAAGCTGCGTCCTGAGTGCTCCCCCCCACCTTGCCCGTCTTGCCCTGGTCTCTGTGAGGACTGTGAAATGCAGGAGGATTTGGGATGGGTCTCAGCTCTGCTGGGCAGATGAGGGTAAACCCATGTGAGTTATATGGTTCCTGTTTTCTGTTACTGTGACTGTTCTGTGACACCTGAAAGCTTCAGGAAGTGATTCATAAAACTGCATTTGCAACAGGTTGGGTGCACTAAGGGAGCTGTAGGAATAGGTGTCAGGAAATCGTCACAGGTATGGGTAAACCCAGCTGTGGACCACCAGCAAGGCAGAAAGCTGTCCTGAGCTGTTGGTACTGACCCACAAGCCAGGCTGTATCTTAGCAGGTGGGTCTGCACCAGGCTGTAAATCCTCCCCAGCACTCCGGCAGTCACCCAGGTAGGGGATGGACGTCCTTCTATGTGAGGTCTCACCCCGACACCGCAAAGCACTCCACAGGGAGCAAGCCTTCATTCAGAGAGGGAGAACTTCCATGCAATAAGTGCCTCTCTAGTATCTGCTCTGTGACTCTGTTAGAAAACCAGGCTAGTGAAATACACTTGCCAATTTTAATCCCTGGATAGCACAGTGAAGCCTTACATCCTTTGTGCTGCTTCCAGCTACAGCATTGGCTTTGCTAAACATATTAAGTGTTAGAATTTTTGTACTCTCTTGGTAGAAATAGATAGAAATAATACTTATGCTGGAGCTGACCCATTTGAGCTAGTGAAACACTGAAAACTCCCAGTTGTCTTTGAATAGAAACATTTCAAAGTATTGCCTAAATATTTTGGAACAATATTCAGACTATGTTTTCTTTGTTAGATATTTTATTTGACGTTTGCAAAATATTTGATGTCTGCAAGCTATTGGATTTGACTCTCAGCTCATGTTGAGCAGTAAGCAACATGCTTTTTGGCTGCGGGACTAAAGCTTTCCTCCTGACAACTGGTGACTTGCACTTCACTGTCTTTATTTTTTTGCATTTCTGCAGGTAATTTATGCTAAATTCATGAAGTATTTGCAGAATAGCTTCTAATCACCAATAGAAAAACCATTATGCTATCTTAGAAGTTGCAGTTAATGAAATTATGGGGTTCTATTTGCAGTGCACCTAAATGCTTTATTTGCTCTATGAAAAGAGCCATAAGTTAATTTTCTCTTTCTGAAACTACTAATGGGCATATTTTCTGTCGCAGCCAGAGTTGCATACATTATGTGACCAGCTGCCTTGTTAAATTCCTTTGAGCAGATCATCATTTAGTACCGCAGGTGCAAATTCTTCTGCAGCCAGTGGGTGTAGCAAGTACCTATCTGAGAGTTGCATTTTGCCTGTTGAATCGAACTGCCCAGATCCTCAGAGGACCAAATGGGACAAGGGGAAAAAGGGGAGCCATAAACTGTGGTACCACTAAGGGGCTGGTGTGCTGGAAGGATACACAGGGAAATGCCTTTTTGGACACATAACCACTCTCCAGTGATGAGAAAAACTGGGGAAAGTGGGGACAAAACCCAGTGAGAGGCTGGGAAAGAGATGTAGCAACTGGAGTGGGAGAGCATGACTGTACCCACTGTCAGAGTTTCAGTGCACCAAAGCCAGTGTGCCTCACCCCATAGTGACACAGCTAAATGGAAAGATTTTGTTTCTTTTGTGTCTCCACCCAGTTAGATAAAGATATAGCTAATGAAAGCCAGGTCACACCTGTCTACTGGCACCTTTTCCTCTCTCATTACGTGTGTTACCTTCACAGATAGATTTATCTCGGCACAGAGATAAAGGGGGTTCTTTCTGTTTGTTTTCTGTTTTCTCTTTAATTTTAGAGGAAGTGTTTCATACCTGAAAGGTAAAGATTACAGTTGCTTTTGCTTTCTCTAAACTTAACTTTGGTGGAAAAATGGGAGCTGCTGAATCTGTTGTGTTTGATCCACTAGAGAATAAATATGGAAATACAAAGTTGAAGCTGCACAGATTATAGCCCTCTGACAATAGCAGATTAAGAGCCATGAAGTAAAACCAAGGGTATCTTAAGCAATTTAATGAAATGAAAAATATTTATGTTTCTGGCTTTAATATTTTCACATATCTTTCAATCTTTTTGAATATTATGATTTAAAGGAATCATAATATCAAGTAAAAATACTTGTTAATGCAATGGAAACACTTCATTGTCTAGTGTAGCTGGTTCTAGACCTTCATCTTTTATCAATACCTTCTCTGAGAAAATTTTCTTGATTTCTAACAGACAACCTAAATCAGGATAACAGAGTTTGACCTACAATGAATTAGGAATGCAGACACGGCTCAGCTGAGAAAGCACAGGTTTCAGTTAATCGTGGAATTATCTGTCCTGAAGCAAAAACTCTTCTTGAATGTACTGAGTGTTCAGATGAGAGAATATTTTTTCAACTTCAAGCCTACAGCAGAATGATAAAAGTCCTCATGTTGAAACTACAGGTGCTTCATGCAACACTGAGTAAATTACTCCAGAGTGAGTTTGGCTGGGGAGAAGTGACAGTCTTATTCATTGCACAAGCACCTCAGTCAGTCTGTCTGCTCAGGTTTCTGGAAACCTCTGTGGTCTGATTCACTATTTCCTTACTGTTTGTTTTGGGACTGGGAGTAACTATGCAAACATGACGTTGATGCAATGTTGTAGGGAGTATCTAGGCTAATCCCTGCATTCAGCTTCTGAACATGTTTGTTGAGAGCAAGGGGTTGGATTCCTTACTGTCTTCTCTCCTGTGCTAAGCCTAGGGAGATAGAGGCACACACAGTTTTACACTCATTTTCTAACTAAATCACCCTATGCAAGCCAGTGAAATAGAGAACTTCTAGTGTACAGTGAAATGTTCCGACAGCTGGCATGAGGACATAGCTAGCACAAAAAACGTATTTTTGCAAAAACCTTTCTGCAAATTTGCAGCTTCTAAGAAATCATCGTTGTCTTCAAAATCATCTGAGGTAGGCTAACACCTTGGTTTTGGTTTTGGTATTGATGGCTTGGTGCTTTCAGGGAAGAATTAGAATTTGCTTCCCTCCAGATTTTTTTAATTATGTCCAAAGATATAATAATTCTACCAGGACTCTTCCGGTGACTCAGAGTTTAGTTGGAGGGCCAGTATAGGGGCCAGAAACACACTTTTAGAGACCTGTGCCACTTTTTAATAGGCATTCCAGGCAGCATTGATCTCAACTAACAGTACCTGTGAGAAACATCTGACCTGTTTTAGATGCCCTATGAAGAAAGGCAGAAAAACCACTTCTGCACATCAACTGTGAAGGGATCCATTCAGTGCCCTCAGATGTGGAAGCCTGCAGCCAGTTTGGCCACCAGACATCCTACCCTTTGCTGCTGAGCAAGAAGCAGGATTTGATACAAAGTACGTTATTTACAGTGGCAGAATGTGTGAAGGAAGAAAAAAACAGGAAACCTTTCAGACCAGCTTTCCAGTTCCTGATTCTCCAGGGAGTGTTGTGTTGGTTTTGGAGACATTTACGAGGGAGGATTTAAAGTTTCTTTTAAGGACTGCAGAGTTTCTAAGGGTGGGGTGGATAGTGGTTGCAAGTCTTTTTAGGAAAGAAAAGCTTGACTTGTATGTCTCTGCACACAGTGCCACTTTCAGTTGCAAAGAAGTGGTATGGAGACCAGAAAGGTTTCCTGTTTAATCTCCCAGCCAAAACTACAAACATGTGAATAGTTCTCTAGAAGAACACAGCGAAAAGACCGCACTTCCTGGCACTGGCTACGGAACAGGCAACTGTAGGGGGACGTGCTTTGATATTGTAAAGTGTACATGGCCTGCAGACAGGCAGGACAGAAGCCCATGGGACTCGAGATGCATCCGAGGGTGCTAAGAGAGACAGCTATGGCTTTCTGCCATCTTTGGGAGTCTGTGGTCGTCGGGGAAGGCCTCCAAAGACTGGAAAGATGCAAATGTTACATCTGAAGTGTGAGAAAGGATCCAAGGAACTGCAGGCTGGTTGGTGTAACCTGGAAAGATTATGAACATACCTTCTGGAAGCTGTGACTGGACACATGAAGAACAGACAGATAACTGGGAACAGCCAGCATGGGCTTAGCAAGGACAAATCACGCCTGCCCACCTTGCCTGCCTTCTGTGCTGCAACAACTGGCTCTATGAACAAGGGGAAAGCACTGCTCATCACAAAGATGTTAAGCAGTGCTGGCCCCAGCACTGACCTCTGAGGGAGGCCAACAGCAAGCAGCTGCCAGTGCAACTTTGTACCTCTGAGCACAAGTCTTCAGGCTCAGCAATGCAGCCAGCTTTCCACCCACCACGCACTCTGCTCATTTGTTTCAGCAGTTTTGCTCTAAGGATACTATGAGAAGCTACAGTGAAGGTCAAGATCAAATCAAGAGGCAGCTGGCAGAGATTGCAACAAAGGCAATCCCAATCAGATAAAAAGAAAACCAAACCTCATGGAGGGGTTGATCCTTATTTGGGAACCCCTGTCCTTGGAGATGCTGATAAACACAGCTATCGAAGGCCCTGAGCAATGTGTTCTGAGAGAGCCCCATTCCAGTGAAGGGGTGGCCCAGATGGGTGGAAGGCACCCAGACAGGTCCTTTCCAAACTGAATTATTCTGTGATCTACACTGTGTTGTATGTGTTTATGCGTAGGTGTGCAGGAGACTTCCAGCACCATCGCTGGCCTTGTGTGGGAGGCTGTTTTGTACCTTAATTCAAAACAGTTGCGTCTGGCATTCTCCAAGAGAAGAGATAACCTTCTGGGAGCTGATGTTTTTGTTTCCACTTCTGTTAGGGAGATGTCAGAACCATGAAAGTTACCACTGAGTGCAAGACTAATTACTGCCTATTTGAGAAAAGGAATATGGGGCTGTGTTGCCTTTCTCACAAGGTCAGATGTGGAAGCTGTCTGGGCAACGGCGGGAGGTCAGTGCTATCCCACAGAGGAAGAGCTGAAGAACAAAGCTGTCAGTCTACTGCTTATCACCCCCAATACACATCTCTGTTCTGTGTGTGAATTGGTACTTGCTCCACGCCTGACCCTGCTCTAAAATTAAAGATAATAATATTTCTACATGTTCTTGCCATGTAGAGACAGCTAAAGAGAATTAACAGCAAGGATAGACCCATGGGGAACAGCAGTGAGGGGCAGTATGTACCTTCCTTGTCCTCCAGATAGGAAACGGAATAACTTCTAAGGGCTCATCCAACAAACATTTTTGTGACATCATCAGTGTTTAATCTAAGCAACTCATGTTTATTTTACCTCCAATATCATGATTGAAATAATGCCTGTGAATGGATAGGAAGACTCCACATTGTGCAACTACATCCATGTACATTTCATGTCCTATCTGATGACATAAGCACTTGTATCTATGCTCATTCTGGATCTTAGATGTACATGTAGCAAGGCTCCTCTGACCCATTTTACAGCAAACCCATCTACACTGAGATTCCCTTTGTGGTCAGAGGAGAGATATAGGTGTTTCCAGGGAGTAATTTCTCTCTTTCAACAGTGTATCTTCAGAATAGATTAAACAACTTCCTGTTTCTTTCCAGCTACTGAAAAGAAAGCGTGGGCGACAGCTTCGAATGCAGATATCTTCATTATACACACCAAAAGTGCGGATTAATCTCACCCTGATTTTAGGGTGTTGGGGTAATTGCCCTGACTAGCCTCCCACAGGACCCCCAGACAGGTACCCGGTACCCCCTGTGGCAGGGGCTGCATGTGAGCTCAGGCCCTGGTGCCCAGCCCTTGCCCCAGCTACGTTGTAGCTGTACCTCTGCCCTCTGTCCCGTCCCCTGCTGATCCAGACTCGCTCCCTGGACTCCCCACGTTGACTTCACACCCGACTCCTTGCGTGCTGCTACCCTCTGAAGGGCTTGATCCAGTCACCTCAGCTCTAATGCCACTTGGTGGTGGTTATCTCGCTTAGTTGTGAGCTGGTGCTCCAGTAGTCTCCCCCAGGTCTGGCACCAGCTCCACAGGGATTTCACAACAACCCAGAGGGGTCTGAAAAGGTGTCAGACATCAATGGGCAGGCAGCTGGACTGTACCTCAGGCACTTAAAGGCTGACTGTGTGTGAGAGCAAGGCGTCTAAGCTCTTGGTACAGGCAGTAAGGATGTAGACCATATAGTTAGTGGAGTCTGGAGAGCAATTTGGCTGATCAAATGTTGGGATCAACCTCAGGAAGAAAGTTGCTTGCTAGGTTCCACCAACTGTATGGGCTCAGTCTTCCTTGTCTACCACTGGAGTTTAAGCTGTATCTCACACCCAGGCACTATAATTTAGGCAAGCTAAATCCCACCCATGGTGACTAAAAGGGGGAGAAATAAATACATTTATAAGAAAAATATGAAAATGATCACTCTTTGTGTTAAACCTTATGATTTTCATCTGAGAGGTATAGAAAGGCAAAAGCTTTGTGGATATTTAAAGTTCAGTCACTGTGTCTGTACATGCAATCACACACTCCCAGAGTATTACATACACTCTCACAAAACACATCCTTTGTTTACAGTCATATGGATTTACAAACACTCCCTGGAAGAACAGGGACACACTCATTGTATACAATATGTTTTTTGCTTCTGTAAACTGTTAATGTGAAATTATAAATAATAATTTGGGATATTTAACATACGGTTTTCTGCATTCTGTGATTCTATCTCTACAAGTAAATGAAAATACTGGTAGTGTAAAATAATGATCTCTTTTTGCCCAGTCTCCTCTGCTCAGTTCTACAGTACTGTTATATCCTCCTCTGTTGCCATAGAAATGATTGATATGTCCAATCACTGCGTTCTTGCCATACCCTTGCCTCTACATATTATGTATTTTGCCCTTTAAACCAGATTCTCAGTTGGCTTTTTGGTATTTTGGGTTATGTTCTGCAGAGACAACAACAATGAAATGTACAAACGAAAGAAAGAAAAGAAAGAAGAAAACTTTGGCTTTGAGAACACTGAAACTAATTCAAAAGACAGTTACCTGTATTAATACCGTGAATATTAATGATTTTACTGTAAACCTTTGACATTTGTTGTTCTTATAAACCCCTAGCTCTGACAAGCAATGACATTGTGAAATTCTTAGCATCTTCTCATGCAAAACAAGTATTTGCAGTGTTTAAAGCTTCCTAGCTATGGAACTTAAAAACACAAATTTAAAGAGCTGCCTTTTGGGGGACCTGCTGATTTTAGGGGGAATGAATAATGATTTTTGCAGATTTGGGTTTCCGTCTCAAGAAAGCAGAAGAAAAAAAGAACTAGTGAAGCTCTTCTTTGACATGGTGTAATGAATAGCAGTCAGAATGATGAATTTAATTTTGCTTCACATGTTTCAGAACTTACTAACACAAGCTGGCTGCTTCCAGACTCAGATGTGCCATTCCACAGCACTTTATCACTCTAGGAAATACCCTGGGGCTGCCTGGACTTACTTTTCACTGACTTCCACTTCCCCCCCAGCAGTGCCTGCAGGGATATGGCACCAGCCATACTCCCCCTTCCCTACCTCTGGACAATAAACCTTTCCCCCCACCCCAGTCCTTTGCTCAGAGCCCCATGAAGGCCCCTGCACACTCCCCCCTACATCCCCTGTGCGGGAGAGAGGGCTTTCTGTTCATCCAAGGCGTTTGCAACACGAGTGCTTTCAGCTCGGAGCAAAGGAAACCAAGGCAAGCCGGGTCTTAGGAGAGGGGGCTGCACGGCTTGCACCCCCTGCTACCTCCTGCTGAGAGACTCAGCATCTGGTCCATGTCCCAAAGGATCAGCGAGGCACAGGATGGCACAGCCAGCAGCAAAAAGGGCTTTCGGTACAACTGCGGCAAAGTATAGTCGGACCTCAAAGCTGCCGCGAAATCTCCTCAATCTCCTGCCTTTTTTTGGGGGACTTTAGATCCTGAAGCTGCCTCTAATACCGATTTCTATGAAGTGCCACTAGGTGGCTCGAGATTGAACCTCTGCAGGCAATAGCTTTCAGTGGGACGCGCGTGTGTGGGGGGCAGGAATTCGGGAATTATCCTTGGGCGGTGCGCACCACCCTCATCGCTTCTGTGATTTTCAGATCTTGGTTGCAGATGCTGTAGGAGGGAAAGGGGCGTCCCAGCAAACCCTCTTAAATGGGAACGAGTTCATTCTCATTTCTCACGTGAAATGAAACACGGAGTTTTCTCTTGAGAATTAGGACTAGTGATAGCCTGGAGCCTAGTAGTACTCCCCGGAATATCAGTCACGCCGCTGCCCCAAATAAAAATGTGTGTTATTCTTCTCTTTTAAACGTTTTCAAAGGCTACTATTACCATCATCAGGGGCTTATTTTGACACGGGTTAGCTTCGAGAACCCACCACGTATGAGAGGCCTGAATCCGGCATACTGGAGGAGAGAAGGTCTTTCACATGCCCAGCAGACGACAAGGGTGATCACCACAGGCATCAGTTTTATACCCGTCACCCTTCTAACCTCTTTCTCAGAGGTGCCCTGAAGTAATTTATTAATCCCCATTTCTCACTTCCCTCCATACCAAACCTCTGTGTTTTCTGCCCATTCTTGTTCACTCTCATTCCAGGGTGCTCCGTGTGCCTCTTGCTCACTGATAGCTGTCTGAGCATCAGACCTGCAGTTTGGCACACATCCGCTGTGTGTGGGACCCTGGTGGGACATCTCCCACCTGCCTCCCACCCGGAGCTGCCCCAGCTGCCTGGGGCGATGTGAGAGGATGCTGTGGGCAAGAGCCGGGAGGAGCAGGGAAGGTGGGATGCACAGCTCAGCGCTGCCTGGGAAACCTCGCCCTGCTCCCTGGGGAGTCCAGGGCTGAGTTTGTCAGGGTGTCAACGCCTCAAAGGCAAGGAGGAGGAGGGGGAAAGAGGAGATAGAGACATCGTTGAGCAAGAAGGTGCAAGTGGGTGCCATCAGCCGGTTGTTTGAACTATAAACAACTGCAGAGATGCTGGGAGCTGTAGCTGTGCTAAACAGTTGGCCCATCCCCCTCCTGTGTTGTTTCCATTCCTCCTTCTCTCCTCCACAGTCAACAGGGCTCTGGCCAGCGATACCTTCCCTGACATTCTGGATTTGATTGGAAAGCAAGGTATATCCTATGACAGGCAGGCAGGTGAGCACAGCAATGCTGGCAAGTCAAGCATGTGGTCTCACAGGCCCTGACAGCAAGTCAAATATATCCCCCCCCTCCCTTACAGGCCTTAAAAATTCTTCATTTAAGGCCAGAGACAGCAAAGGTGAGCAACAACAAAACGCTCACCTGGCTCTTCTGGGGAAGTTTCATTTGGCTTCTGCACAGCAGCTACGAGAACTCCTGCTAACCATCAACAAATTAGAGTCTAAATACACTTATTCTCAACTTTGCTTTCATTGAGAGAAAAGGGATAAAAAATTAATTTATAAGCCCCACCTAAAGCCTCTTCCCCAGTGTTGGCTCTGCCTCAGCCTCCCTCCCCACAAACATTAGCTGCCTTCCCCCCAGAGGGCTCCTCCTGTCTTCCTCATTTTTAGGGTGGAGGCTAATAAGCTCCCCAACCCTGGTAAGTCAGTATTAATTAACCTGCAGATCCCTGCAGGCTTCCAACACCTGCTAACTGAGAGAATCCAGCCAGGCTCTCACAGTGCCTTTTTTTTTCTTTTTTTTTTTTGCACACAGCAAGCTTTAGCACCTGGAATAAGGGAAGGTTATAAGCTCTTGCTTTGCCTGGGTGGGTTACTGTGAGGGAGGAAAAAAAGAGGGGAAAAATAATATTTTGTACGGTCTGTTTTCTTTCCTTTTTTCTTTCTTCTCTTTTTTTTTTTTTTGTTTTACTTTTAATTTAGACCAGCAACCTCTTTTGCATGGGAGGGGCATCTGCTAGGAAGCAGCTCTACTGCATGCCATTACCACCTTTCTGAGGCTGGGGGAGGCACTTTTAGCTGAGTTCTGCCTGTCTGCTAATGGGCATCCCTCTCTGCTGGCTGGTGGCTGCCATCTGTGGCAAATGTTGTAGAGCATGTAGTCAATCACTGCGGGATGCAGTTATCTGGTGCAACAGCTCTCTAGGGACTGATTTAGGACCACTGTAATAAGGCCAGTTGGAGCTAATTGGATTCCCCCCCCCCCCCCCCCCGGTTTCCCAATGGAGACNGTGACAGGGCAGCATAGCTTTATTAACCTAGCCATGTTCATCCATGCTCCCTGTTACAGAGGAAGAGATTTCTTTTTTTTTTTCCCCCCTTGGTGTTGAATCACAGCTTAGTGGGGGTTGTTTCCTGCCAGTTCCTGAACAAGAGCCAAGAGGCCTTCCTTGCCTGCTGGAATTTTACAGCATGCTCTGAGCAGGGGTGCCACCCTGCTGAATGCTGGCAATTTTTATTTCAGTGAGCACTCCTTGTTATCTCCACCAATACATGAGTCATTTTTCAGTGGACTAGGAAAACCAGAAAAAAAAATCCCTGTCAATATTCTTCAGTGACCCATTCAGGTGGCTAAAGCTTTTACAAATGTCTCCTCACAGCTAACAGGACATTGGTAAATAGCTTGTGTGCAGAAGAATGACAATGTTGTTTTGCTGGGTCGCTCCCACAAGAGCCTTGGCTGCTAACGGAGAATTGCCACCATCCACCTCTTCCTTGCCCAGGTGCTTGGCTCCATCTTGGTGCCAACTTTGGGGCTCTCTGGGTCCTCCCCGCAGCCATTTCACCATTCCAACCAGATGGAAACACAGAGCTGTTTCCTGTTCGTGCTTTGGCCCAAAAGCAGCTGGGCTGTGAGGGAGGAGAAATGGGCCCACCTGGTGGGGAAGATATTTGATCACTGTAGAGCAGCAGCCTCAGTTGATCCCCCAGTGCCACTCACCAGCCATGTGATCTTTTTCACCATGCCTTTCTGGAAGAGATGAGAAACAAAGGCCCAAGGAGAGCTTAGAAGACCTGCTGAAGGTCATATTGTGTAACAAACCAAGATTTTCTCACAAGTTTTGCTAGAGCGTTGTACCAAAATATCCAAAAAATTACTTGTATGCTATATTCCTTTGGATAATCCTGTGCTTTAGATAATGGACAGCTTGGCCCCATATGCACTGCGACCCACTTCTAGGGCAAAGGAGTGTGTTTCAGAGAGCAGGAATAATGTTCTGTCATGGCCGTTGATCCTTTACATTCTGCAGTTGTTCCCTGAGGATCCCCACAAGAATAAGTGTTCCATTTTTACCTGTCTTGCAGATCTTTAAGAGAGGATGAAGGTTTGCTAGTACGGTGCACAATACTACTTCAGAGCCAGAGTGGAGAACATCCTTCAGATCATCACAGTAATCTGTGTTCTTCACAGTCCAGGCAAGGGTAGTGGTGGCTCCTTGCAATACAAGTAGCTCCAACAGGATCCTTAAAAGAATGTTTAAAAGGATGTTCCATCCACCTTCAGTCATGGCAAAGACTTTAGGAAATGTGGCTCTGGAGCAAGAAGGACCACATGCAATTCCATCTGCATAAATGTCAGAGGCTTCACTCCCTTGGAGATCCTGGATATATCTGCTTGTGTCTGGTCACTCCTTTCTCCTCACTTTATTCTTAACCACTCTTTTTCTTCTTTTTTTTTTTACCCCATCTGCCAGCAACAGGAAAAATCTCCTTTTGTATGGAGAGCAGCTGCTGCTTCCCTACCACCAGCCCATCACCCACAGTATCTTTTCCATCCTAGATGATGCCATGCTTCTATACAGCTCTTCTGTCACTAGCAACTGAAGGCTAGTACCAGAACAGTGGTTCTCCCCACAACCTTCCTACCTGCCCTCCCAGACAGTTTCCCCATGAAGCATCATCCCTAGCATCCTGTACTTGGCTTGCCTAAAGGCCACTGCTCTTTAACTGGAAGACACACTTCTGGCATTCCTGGGCAGCGAATTACAGTCATGTTGGCAGCTGCCCTCTGCCCTGTCTATTGCAATACCTCAAAATGATGCCAGCAGGCCCTGGGCTGCATTAGGAGGAGGGTCCCAGCAGGTTGAGGGAGGTGATTATTCCCATCTGTTCAGCACCGGTAGACAGACACATCAGGGGTTCTGGGTCCAGTTCTCAGCTCCCCAGTACAACACAGACAGGAACTTGCTGCAGCAAGTCAGTGAAGGGCCACAAAGATGATGAAAGGACTGGAGTATCTGACGAGATGCTGAGAGATCTGGGATTGTTCAGCCTGGAAAAGAGAAGGCTCAGGGGGATCTGACCCTTGTGTATGAACACCCAGTGAGGTGACTAAAGAAGATGAAGTCAGACTCTAAGTGGTGTCCAGTTAAAGGACAAGAGGCAATAGCTGAAATGGTGTCGCGTTCCACTGTGGGGAACTGCGGAGAGTTCTTTTAAGAATGGATGGTCGGGAACGAAATTAAGCCAAATGATGCAAATGTATCTGAAAAACCATTTATTGACAATAAAAATGAGAAGGAAAAGGAGTTGCCCAAATGAAAGAGGGCTAGAAGAGACAGAAAAGAAGAGATAAAAATGATAAAGGAATGGGGGAGAGGAGAGAGAGAGAACAGAGAAAAAGAGGGCGTTACCACCAGCGAGTCAGGGCAGTGCTGTCGGTGTCCAGGCGGGAGNGCCAGGGCAAAGGGGGGAGCGAGCGGGAGCACCAAATAGCATTGAGCCCCAGCAAGTAGCAGCAAGCCGTGATTCAGTCAGTTTTTATAAATCCGGGCTCCTCCCAAAGTCTGCCCGAGGACGGGGAACCATTGGTCCGGTCCAGCCTTTCCTGGTGTCGTCCATTGATGGAGACCTCTTCACGACCTGATCGTNGGAGCAGGGCCCTGGGCAGGGTCGGGGTGACCGGCTGGATCGGCGTGGCAGGGCGGGCAGTGATGGCTGGATTGGGGTGGCAGGGTTGGAAGCAGGCAGCCCAGGGAGGGACGCGGGGCGAAGTGGCAAGGCGGCGGTCAGGGGCACAGGGAGGCAGGACAGGTGCGAGGGCGAGCCAGCGAGGGCAGGAGAGACAGAAGGCAGGCAGGCTGGGGCCAGGGCAAAGGGGGGAGCGAGCGGGAGCACCAAATAGCATTGAGCCCCAGCAAGTAGCAGCAAGCCGTGATTCAGTCAGTTTTTATAAATCCGGGCTCCTCCCAAAGTCTGCCCGAGGACGGGGAACCATTGGTCCGGTCCAGCCTTTCCTGGTGTCGTCCATTGATGGAGACCTCTTCACGACCTGATCGTAGAAGCCCCTCCACAGTGTCTCCTGCTGCCTGCCGCGTGTGGGGTATGCCAGGCAAAGTCTTCCCGGAGACAAGGCTTCTTCTAGTTGTCTCCTGCATGTGGCACACGTGCACCCTTCCTCCACATGACTCTGACAATCATTGTTGAGGCATAACAAAACTGAATTGGCTTCTCACAAATGGAAATACAAGAATTAGCATTTCAACATTAACTGCCCCTGTACCCTTTGTCCGATTCTCTACAAGAAGGCCACCACCCAGACAGGTTGTGGAGTCTCCATCCTTGGAAATACCCAAAATCTGACTGTATCCATTCCTAAGCAACCTGCACTAGCTGCCTCTGCTCTGACCAAGTGTCAGACTAGACAATTCCCAGAGGCACCTGCGTCCCAGGCTTAACCATTCTGTGATCCTATTTGCTGAATCTCACATCTTGTAGCCAAGCCCACTACCCTTATCCTTAACCACCTTGATGAAGTGTTGTTTGGCACTCCTGGGTGAAGGTACAAATTAGCTCTTCTGCAACAGATACTCAGAGACACCTGAGCAGCAGTCAAATGCACAGCTGTTACGGGGAGTAGATGAGGAAAAAGGTCTTTCCATAAGGTATTAAGTCCAGACAAGGGAACTCATCCCGTCTAACTCTGGACATTTGCAGTGTAACCATTTATGCCTGAGTAATGTATCTAGACTCCCTTTTGAGTCAATACAGAGAAATAGGCATTTCGAGAAAGTGACTCATGTGACCTATTTCACATGAGATGAATCATGGCCAAGAGCTGCCTTTCTTTCTTTGCTGACTACTATGAAGAGAGTGAGGAGTGAAGAGGTCAAGTTTGGACTTCTATACTGTAGACATCTTACAGCATTTGGGATGATTCCCACCTCTGATACTTGTGCTAGAAGTCTGTTATTGCCTAGAGTAAATTTTTACACACCATAAAATGCAGTCAAATTTGATGAATGTCTCTTTGCCTACAAAGAGGACTAAACAAACAGACAACTCGAAAAGGACAGGCAAACCCCAGAGCACTGCAGATTAAAAGTTCATACAAGTAATCTAGGGGCTGGATGGAATCCTATTGTTTTAGTCCAAGACTAAGTATTTTAGGGGTACAGGTCAAGGGCACTTTGAGTAATGGGACCTCATCTACTACATTGGACCAAAGTCAAGGGCCCTAAACCCAACCCTACAGATTCCTTGTGGCTGGGCTCCTCAGAGTCCAGGGGAGT
Organism: Dicrurus megarhynchus; assembly: GCA_013399195.1. Classification (NCBI taxonomy): domain Eukaryota; kingdom Metazoa; phylum Chordata; class Aves; order Passeriformes; family Dicruridae; genus Dicrurus; species Dicrurus megarhynchus. Next base: position 254,961 of record VXAD01011944.1, on the reverse strand, counting down.
CTAGCAAACTGCTTACTTGATCAGTCCATGCTACTATCTCTGGGGTGGACAGAAGAAGGCTGTGGACAAGATGGCTTGGTAAGGCTATGTCTTAGATCATTCTTTGCAATTTTTAGTCCAGATTTCTTCGCATACATCCATCAACAGGATCTTACCAGGGCAGATCTTCACCTCATCAGACTGTTGATTGAACTTTCTTATTCATAAGCTATCCTTGGCCTGCAGTGACAAGCAGCAAGGAGATAACATGTGTCCTTGGCAGTGACAGGCCCTAGGTTGGGTCAAATGCTTGAAACGCATGGCAAGAAGACATGACCCGTCTTGTTTTTTTCTTTTGAAATATGAAGAAGCAACCCAGCATAAAACTGTTTTCCCTTTTTGCACTGTCTGGCACACATCTGGACAGCATCTGGACAGAAGACTGATCAGACTTGGCAGAGGTGGTTTGGTTATGCAGCATGATGCCTCCATGCACTACAGGAAGCCAGATTGCATTAACACACTGTGGTGGTGCTATGGGTACTGGGGTGCAGCGTGGTCCTGGGTGCCTCAGACACTCAGTCTAGGAGTTTGACCCTAATGCTGCACCAAGCGTTCTGGGAAAGGCAGTATCGCCCCAGATTTCATCAGGCAAGTGATCTTTGGGCAAGATGCTTAGCCCCAGGATTTTTCAAGAGAAGCCACATCTTCTAGATAGCTGCATCATTTTGGGATGTTAACATTGTAGAAGAAGAAAGGATTGAGAAAGAGTATATAAGGTCAACTGCCGAGAAAAATAACATGCAAAGTGTGAATGAAAATAGTTAATCTCAAATTAGGTACCTCAAATCTCAAATTAATTCCTGGTATAAAAGAACTTGTGACCTCAAATTTCTCAGTACTTTGAAAGACAATAATGTGTTGTTTTTTATTCTGAAGTGCTCAGAAATGTCAGACAACTATGTAAGATTTAGGTGTTATTAAGTGTAGATATTAGCTCTTGTCCTGTAAAATGTAGTATCCAAACATGTTGGAAAATGCTGGGGGATGCAGGGAAAAGGTTGATATTTAAATAAAATTTTATACCTTGACAGTGTAAAATTTCATCACCAAAAAATCATGAAGTGTTTCTGTCCTATGTTATTTTGGTGGTGAGAGGAAAGTGACTACCTATAACAAAATGCTTGAAATACCTGGTGCTAAGGTTAGTGGCCCTTATTTAAAAGTCAATAACTTCACTCATTTGGTATTGCCTTTTCAATAGTACGAAAATACAATTTGTCTTCCAGCTGAGCCGAGTGAACAAGACAGGGCTTTTGTATCTCAGCTGCACAGGTGTCCATCTCGGTGGAGATGCATGATCTCCACCCCTTCTTGCAGTGATGTGATTCCATGTAGGTCAAGAACAGTCCAGCTCCAGAGGTTTTAACCCCCAACCTTGTCAAAATTCATGTACAAGGGAAAACTATTTTGGTGAGCTTACATTCATCCTCAGTGAGCTGAATTTCAGATCCTAGCATCAGTGTAAAGATAGGCTTTCTTTCCTGGAAGAAATCAAGGACTTGATCAGGCAGGGAGCAGCAGGCAGGGTCTGAGTACATCTGGCAGCGTCCTGGGGAATTCTGCAAAGTCTCTTGCCAAGTATTTAGGATCTGATCTGGGGGAACGCCCTTATTCACATTTGCATGCCATCCTACCACCTTTAGTACTTGAGCTGTCTTCTGACCTGGGACTTCCTCCTGTGGAGTATGCCTTCATCTCATCACTCCTCCCTATGTATTTACGCCTAGTTCAAATAACGGCTCCAGGCTGGGCTTCGGAGAGGAAGGAGCAACAAAGATCAAAGCAGCAGAAAAAGTTTTGAATGTGCAGTCGGGAAATCATGTGTTGTTTCTCTTTTCTTTGTATAAATTTTCCTGCTTTTTCCATTTCATGGCTAATTGAGCCAATGCCAAATTGCCTATTCAGCACTGCCTAACAACATCCGTGTTTCTGATGATGACTGCATATAGTAAATACAGCAGTCTTAAATGGGAGAAGTTGGTCATCAGAGCTTCCACGCAGTTTCAGAAGCAGAGCTACCCTAATTCAGAGCAGATAAATATCTGTCCCCTTGACTTCACTTTGCTAGTCAAACGGGTAAATAGTTTCCAAAGCATGCACAACTGCATTGAAAATCTTAAAGACTGGCATTGCATGAAAAAGCATTGCCTGGCTGCAAGGGATTCATCACACCAGCCTGAGATGTCTTCAGCACAAGCTGAAGCTTCAGCCTCCAAACTAACCATGACTTCTTCATAGTCACTGCTAAGATACCATTCCTCCGTGCCACTTCATTGTTTGTTTCATGATGAGAGGAACCTGAAGGTCCATCCTGGAGGTGCTCACTTCTTTAAATGAACAGGTGAAGCCCATATGTTTTATCTGGAGATAACAGCTCTCTGTATACCCTTTATATTCAGTGTTTCTGTTACGACCAGAAGACCCCAAAGATGTCCACATTTCAGAAGAAAAAGTAATTACATTGATTAGGAGTTCTTCACTAACAGTTACAAGAGGCTTTACCAAACTGCTGCGTCACAGTAGCCCCGATATTTGGCTTACTTAAAACCAGATCACAGAGGGTAAATGTATCACACAGAAGAGCCCCCTGTTAAATTAACAAGATCTAGAAATAGACAGAAAATGCCTCTGAAAGCCAAACTGTAGCTAGAGTACTTTGTCTTCTATCAAACCGCAGCAATGCCCCATAACATTCAACATTTTACTGTATTTTGATGACAACATTTTGTTTAAGAAACAACACCTGGAGGATTATCTTGTGTCAGTCAGCAGCCCTTTCCGTTTCAGCCATCGATTACGACCAATGGGTGTCTTTTTTTTTCAAATTATACATTCTAAGGTGATATCAGCCTAGAGGCTTTGTCCCTTCCCTTGGACCTTTCCTTGGTATTTCTATTGACATGTCAGCAGCAGCCCCATGAGATCTTGGCTTTGCTCTCGGAGGTAACTTAGGAAGTTGCCAATACCATTTCACCATTTCACTTGTGCCTCTTTGCTGTCATTGCCTTCTTGGTGATGCCACTGCCAGGCATCAGAACTGATTCACTCTTTCTCGGGAGTGTTATTTTTCAGCTGATGTGAAGCTTAGCCCTGCAAATCCTTGTTCTGGCAATAGGAGTTGCCCATGGAGAGGTGTGAAGCCAGGTACAGGGCACCAGGGAAGGGAGCAGAGGGAACATTTTAAGTTAGCTTCACAAAGCCAGAGTTTCCTGAAATTATGGCCTCTGTGGACCTCATGCTGTATAAAATGAAAGGGAAACTTAAACCAATTAAGCCTGTGTATTAATTGTGGAAATTCTTACATGGTTCTAAATTTCCTTCAACAGCACTGGGGTTTTAATTTTTCATTTGAAAGGACAGTTAATTCTCACCTAAGCTTTTTTCCCCCCTTTCTTTTGCGTTTTTGTGCTAATTCACTCTTCATTTTAAAGTTACTTTCAAAACACAACTCTACTCATTGTAAAATGTAACACAAAATGAAAATCCCTTCAACATTCAAATAAAAGTGACTTGGAAGCTGAAGAAGAAAGCTTTCAAAGGGCAGACTTCAGTAGCTTTAATGTTTGTTTAAAATACATGCTCTACACTTTAATTTCAACTTCTATAATTTACCTCACTTAAGTAACAGCTCTCAAAGATTTATGAATTCACAGGGAGCTTGCACAGTGCATGAAGTTCAACAGGGGGATAAATTTGCAGAATTATAGATGGCTGTACTCAGACCAGGGGCACTGCAGGAATTCATGCTCTCACACATTTCTTGCAGAAGCCCACTGTTCATACAAGTGCATTGGCTTCATTCTGGGGACACAAGGACTTCTGTACCAGCTCAGGCTATGTTAAAGGTGTGTTACTGCCAGATCTGTGAACTTTTTTGGATCAGCTTGCTCTGCATCAGATGCAGACACACAACATCATCTTTCCATTCCGTTAGCCCAAGTATAGAGAAATATTTCTGTGCTAGCTTTATGCCTTTTTTTACCAAGTTTAAGCTGACTTCAGTATCTTCTCCATTAGATGTTCTGTGACAAAATGAGTCCCTCAGAATTTTTTGAACACATTTGAATTGACAGAATAAGTTCATAAAGGTTCAGTGATTTGCATCATGTCGTCATGGCATTTCTGACTCATTATATGGCACATCAAGACTATGTTCAGGGTCATGTCAAAACGAGGCCCAAGTTCTTGAAAAGTGATCCCCACTGATCTGCTCACGAGCCTGGCAGGCTTGCAGACTCAACTTGAACTCTGGTTATATAAGCTGGAGGGCTCTGAAAGAACAACACAACCACCTCCACACTCACTGCCCTTCTGCTTTCACCACACTGTGGACACAACGGAGCTGGATAAAACAAAATAAAATCTGAAAACAGGTGTTATTTCCAATAATTATTTGTTTGATCACATGGCTCTTGTAAGGGCAATGCAGTGACAGGAGCCAAAGAGCAGGAGGAAAAGCATAGGATACATGCCCATGTGCTTTGTGGGGAAGGCTTGGGAGATCCTTGCACAAGCACTGCCTGTAAATGCCTGTACAGCCACAGCCACCATCATGTTGGCAAAGCAACTTTTCTTATTCCAGGCCACAAATGTGGCATGAGCAGGTTGTCTCTCTCCTGAAGACACAGATCCCAGAAACTCTGGGTGAGCATCCCCAGGTGCCCTCGGGTGAGATAAAGCACATCAAGACAAATGTGAGGAGAGACAATACTCCCGGAGGAGTTCTGACTCAGATGGAGAGGAAAAGAGTTTGCTCATAGACTCTACAGATATGGCTCAGGGCCCTGTATAAGAAGTGAAATAAGTGTCACACTTGGGTCATGGGAAGATAGCTACAAGCCAGCTCAGCTACAAGCAGAGATAGCCTGTGACAGCCAGTCACACTCAGTAATTGCGTGCTTTGTGTGACAGATAGCAGACCCAGAAACAGCTAGCTTGTTAAAACTTTAGAGCATGGGCAGTGTACAAAAATACACATGGGATCTTCTCAATTAGCCCAAGCATGCAACAGTATTTTTTATGCCAGATTTGTACATCGTTGCCTGGTTTAAGTCTAGCTGCAGGACTGACAGCTCTCTGATATGAAGCGCAAGATTCTGGACTGTACTGCAAATTCAGTTTGGGTAGATCAATTAGGGATGTGGAGTCAGCGAAAGACTGTGGCAACATGAAATCACCCTTTCTTGTGTGCAGAAGCAGTCTCCTCACAGAGGCTGTGGCTCTGTGGATGCAAATCCTGTGTGGGCATGTTCAGAGTCAGATTCAAAATGCCCCAGCTAGGTGATGCAAATTTCTGAACTTCACTCTGCTGGTTTAGATTTGTTCACAGATTTCTCTGGAAGCATGTTGTCCTGGCAAGCTTCATACCATTTCAGCCATCAGCTTCTCATGTCCCATGACTCTAGATGGATTAGATATCATCTTTCTTCATCACATCCAGAATAAAAAAATTACATAAACATTTTATTATGTTATTTTCATAAGAACATTGTCATATGTTCATTTGTGATCTGGATCAAGTTAGAACTGCTGGGTGCTCCAGTACTGCACAAGTGTGATATTAATTATTATAGTACTAGGGTTAACTTTTCCCCTTAGGCTATACTGCAGTGCCATTTGAGGTAACTCTTCCCAAAATGACTTTTAGGACAGGGTTTTGTGGTACCTAGAGCTCCGTGCAATAACAACTTGAAAAATTCCCGCTCTCACATAACTGCCCACCACTCATTTAAAGCAGGGTGTTAATAAGAGGTAAAGCAAAGCTTGCAAAAAAATAAAGATGGTGTATTCTTTTTTGCTAAGATCAGCCTAGCTACTCAACCACAATACAGGGAAGCTGTACTAGCACAGCTGAAAAAACAGCACAGATGTGGAGCCTGGCAGGGGATGGGGAAAGGTGGGCACCTCCAAAGTGCTGACAGTGCTGACAGTACTGTGTCTTCCCGCATGGTACTGAGCAGTTGTGGAAAGGGCTCTGACTCACTTTGCCACTCTTCCTGTGCAAGCAGGATTGCTATATTTAGACAGCCCCTGTGTTTCAGGAGTCCTTTCAATCCAGTCCCCAAAATGCTAACAGAGGAAGCCAGCCAGGGGGCGGGCAGTGATGGCCTCAAAGAGTACAGCTGGTGGAAAGCTGCTCCTTTTTGGCCCTGTGCAACTTCGTGTCACTTTCATCAACATCTACATGTGCTTCCCCAAGCTTGGGTCCAGCTACGTGCCTGAGCCTTGGCTGCATGCTGGAATGAGAGAAACCCATCAGTCTGGGAGGCAGTGCAGTATCCTGAGGAGCGGGAAGCAACAGGATGTCACCAGCAGCAGTGCAACTGGGCAAGCTGAGCTGCAGGAACATGTCCACCCCATGTGACATTAAGATGCCGCATGAAAGAACCTGGGTGTGCCGGCAGTGATCATGAAGAGCAGCTCTCACATGGAGGTGTGAGATGGTGGTGGTGGAAACAGCAGAGGAGGAGAGGAGCCTAAGCTGGAGCGAGGCTGATGGTGTGGCATCCTTCTGTAACTGATCTGCTCCCAGTATATGTTGTAATAAGTAGCATGAGGAGAACAGTCCCCCCATCTCCCTCTGGTCTTGGGATTCCACTTGCAGCAGGAGAGCTGCAAAAGTCTCACTCAGCTCCACTCACTACCCTGTCCTCTGTTACTTGTCACCCTAGCTTGAGCCTCCCTCAGGGATTTTTTCAGCCAAGGAGAGAACCATTTCCCTAGAGTATGACGGGGCACATGTCTAACACTTCACGCTATAAAGGAGGTCAAAATCACTCCCATTTTCCACACAGAGAACGGGAGTGGAAGCAGGAAATAAGATACCCCAAGGCTATGGGATGAATCAGTAGTAGAACAAAATGAAAATTCAGAACTTCCTGTCTCTTTACTCATCTCCTTGAATACTGTTGATGATTAAGCTCATAAAAAGTTAGTGCAGTTGATGACCTCTACATCTCTGGTCAGTGATTAGGGCCCCAGCACATTAAAAGCGGAAAATTATAGAACAAAGACGGTTTCAAAGAACTGGAAAAAAAATAGACGGCAAGGAATTTCTTTTGTGGCTACAACATAAATGTTGGGTTCCCATTACTCCCACAGTGTCTCTTCCAGTAAGGAAGGAAGTTTCTCTAGTTCTACTCCTATGGGTCCACTGAGAATTGAAATTGGCTTAAACCACAGCCACGACCAAGAGGCAATGCTATGGTTACACTTCCCGCCCTCCACGTAGTTTCTCCCCCCCTTCCCCCTGCTTCTGTTAACACAACTCTTCAAGGAGGCACATGATGAAGCAGCCCAGGGAACTGATCAATTGTAACATTAAAAGTTCTTTTCCTTTTGTGGGCTAGGTTTGCTGTGAGTCCTGGCTCACTACACCGCTGTAGGAATGCTTATACTTACACAAGGGATGAAGTGCCATTCAACAGGAATAAATGGCCAGAGAAAGGGAGGCTAACAGAACTCCTCTTTAAGGGATGCTGAAACTGCTCAGGGAGCTACAATTCTCTGCTCCCTTCACTGCTATGAGCACAGTGAGCAGGAATGGGTGCAGCTGTGTCTGAGGGTGATGGAAAGCAGCACACAGGGCCCACCCTTCTCCTGCTTTGTTCTCAAATGGATGGAATGGACTCAGATTTTTTGGTGCTTCTACTTAAGTTTGTCATTAGAAACACCATGTGTACTCTGGGGTGACTACCCACATGAGTGAAATTGCCTTTCCTTGCATTTAATCTTCCTTATGATTTTTGATGGCTGTCTCACTCCGTCTCCTTCAGGATTTCTGGTTTCACTATGAGGAAGAGCTAAAACAGACCGCTCATCTTCTTTCCAGTGGTTTCAGGTTTGGTCTTTTAACCTTTAGACTTTCCAAACTGGGTAAGTACACTGAGCTGGTGAAGAGCATGATGAACATGTGAACAGAGTGGTTTTGACCGCAGCCAGAGGCGCTTCTTCCTCAAGAAAGCAAGCCTTTCATCCTTCCACTTGTGTAGGAAGGAAAAGGAAGGTGAGGCATCGTGGTGCTTCACCCTGGGAACTAGCAGGAAGCTCTCTTGTGGCATTTACTGCTTTATGAAAACTATTTTTTCCCTAAAGTTAGGGGATGCATTACTTTTCAAGGATTCACAATCTTGTTGCTAGCACTTTTGCTTCTTTAGCAGGTTTTAGTATAATACTAAAACACACCAAAGAACTGAATTCACTGTAATAAAACACAAGCTCAAAGCAGAGAGGGGACACTATGGAGCCCCATCAGAGGTTTGGTGAAATTATGTGTGTTGGTGAAAATGTGTATTTGGGCTCAGATTCTCAGCTCTAAAAAACTTGGGCTGTACTTTTCAGAGGCACAAGAAAGTTGTTACATACTGGATTTGGAAAACTTGCAGTTCAGAGCTTGGGCTTGAAAATCTTTCAGCATCCAGAAAGACACAGCAACAGTCTCTGAGGTAGAATTAACATTACAGAAGGGGATTCTGGAGTTATAATAGACATGTTCCACAGAAATGTCATATTCATACTCAACAACAGTGAAGAAAGGAAGGATCAGGAGGGGACTAGAAATGAGAACATCACTATGACGCTGCATGGGGAACCCAGCATGAACGTGATATGGAAATCCACTTACCCATCTTACAAAAGAAGGCACTAGAAGCAGAACTCTTTCAATGAAGGGCAAATATAGAATGGCTTCCATTCATGCTATCACTAAAAAGACCAGAATTTTCTAGCTGGCAAAAACTGAGGGGAAAACACACCAGAAGTCTAAAAAAAAAATATATATATATATATATATAATAAAGGAAATGAATATGAAATGACTGGTGTCTCCTTCCAAACAAGAACCAGCAGGGTTTTTTTATTTCAGTTAGCACATGTTGGTTCAAAGCCAACGAACAAAGGTGGTCTCCCTATAACATGCTAGTTCAGCTTTGGAACTCCTTGCCAGAGGACACTATAAGAGCCAGAAGCATGTATGAATTCACAAAGTAAACAAGAACATCTAATGAAAGGAAAACATCATCAGAAAATGTGAAATACAGTGACACCAAATGCTGCTAAAGAACTCCCTGAGCAGTAGAGAGCTGGTAGGATACCCCAGGGAATCACTGGATGGTTAAAGTATCCCTGTGATCTTCTCTCAGCATTTACTATTGGCTGCATCTGGAGATGGATGCTGGGACTGACGGGCAATGGATCTGACCTACCAAGGTTTCTCTTATGCATAAAAAGGCTGAGTGAAATAAGCCATGTAATGCAAACCAGGCCGATGATAATAAATCTTTGTGGAAATCCACTTCTCAAAACCTACCGCATCTCTAGACTTGACCTTACTCCTGTGCATGCATTCAGGCAGACACAGGACCGAATCCATTCGAAATTATTTGCCTTTTTCCGACTATAGGTTCCTATACAGAGAAAAAAAGTTTCCTGGTCTAGGCTGGAGTTTCCTTTCTTTTTATCTACACTTAAAGTGAGAATGAAGTATGCCATTAAACTGTTATGGCGATTTATCCTTACACTTTCTGCTCAACAGGTTTGCTTTGTTTCAAAAGTATGTTTCTGTGATACTTATAGCTATGTATATTTAATTTTGTGGTTAAATTAGAAGAGAGAGGAAAACCCTGGTTCCCACAGGAAACATAACTCGACCTCCTGCAAGCATGTAACCCTTTTGCCATATCAGTGTGATAAAGAACTTCAATGAGAAACAATTCCTGCCAAGGTTTACACCTGTGTGCAACTGCCTGATGTGTTTTGCTCAAGTGAGGTTAATGAGGTTTTTCCACGATTCAAATTCTGCTGGAGGACTCCTCTGGGCGGGAAGGGGGCTTGAGACAGTCCTGTTTGTCAGTAAATGTTGTGTTAAAATACAATGAGAGATGGGTCTGGTTCTGTGGGCCAGGATTTGGCTTTCTGTAGAGATCTCTTCATGGGATGCCAGTTGTTTTTCCTGTGGGGCTGGGGTCTCGGGGCAGGGGGGAACTGTGACATGGTGCTGGTCATCTCACCGCGGATGGGAAGAGAAAATATCCCCACCCCACAGTGAACACCAGCCGTGACAGACCAGTGCTGGCCGCGCTGTCCCTCAGAGGCGCGGCGGGGGTGGCAGGGCCCCGTCCTTGCCCTGGGCGCGGGGCAGCGGCAGCGTGGGCCCGTCCCTGCAGCCGGCGTGGGGCGGCCCCACGGCCCTGCCGCGGACACGCGTGGGGCTCCCGCCGGCGGGGCCCGGCGCT